>VXBZ01011310.1:0-42636 GCA_013399135.1 Heliornis fulica | reverse complement strand
GAAAGAGGTGAGCTACGCAAACTTGCTGCCAAAGCTGTTGCGGTGCTGGCTCGTCAACAACTTGATTATTATTCCCCAGGTCTCGCACCTCGTGGCGCGGCGCTGCCCGAAAGCGGGTTACGCCGTGGCTGCCGC
The DNA here is from genome assembly GCA_013399135.1 of Heliornis fulica. Lineage (NCBI taxonomy): Eukaryota > Metazoa > Chordata > Aves > Gruiformes > Heliornithidae > Heliornis > Heliornis fulica. The sequence goes on along the minus strand of VXBZ01011310.1, from coordinate 42,501 downwards.
GCACCGTATTTAAGGAAGAGGCAAGCTGAATCGATGCCGTGTTTTTAGCACTCCCTCTTCTTGCACACACATCTTCCCTACGACAAAAGCGTGCCAGCTGCCATCTCTTCCTCTTTAACCTAGCGACATTTAAAAAAAAAAGTTTTGTTTTTTTTTTCCCCTAGAGTTGTTGGCTATACTGAACAATGCAACTTTTGTTTTAAAAGAGCTCTGCACTGCCATCTTTGAAAGACACTTTTAAACTCGAGAACGTGTATGTACAAATATCCTGAAAAGTTATATTGCCTCTCATCATATCAGGGTGCTGACCTCTGGTAAATCTTATATTAAAAAAAAAAAGTATTTAAAACTGGGATTTGTTACCAGTCACTCTTCTTTGTATATAGAATTTTATAAAATGTATGCTTTGGGGATAATTTATTTAAGAAAAAAAAAGTAATAAAAAGTTTTAAATCCATGTCCTATTTGCCAGATACTTGCATTTGCTATTGTTTTCTGGAAAGGTACAGATTTCATTTTATGTTTTAAAGGGATACCAGCAACTGTGATTCAGCAAAGTATTCTCTAGAACATCAAATGTACAGTGTATTTTATAGATTTGAAGTTAACTTTCTTATTTGGAGAGACTTTATGATGAACGTTGTAGAACTGTATAAATGCATTACTGAGCTGCCTTAAACCTTGTATTTTTTTATAGAAGGCGTAAAAAGCCTGTGTTTTAAATATGTACGGCTTTTTGTATTTTCTAAACGTGTAAATTAGTAAAGAAAGAGCTTTAAATAATGGATGTAGTGAAATTGTTTTCTAGGGACACTTGAACTCTCAGCACCGGAGGAGGGTGTAGGGGAGGGGGATGGGGGGAGAGGGAGCGAGCCCCAGAATAACAAACCAAAAAACAATCGACGAACAAAAATCTGTGCCTGCTTATAATACTTTACATAGATGTAAATTACTGCTATTCTTACTTTAATGAATAATTACATGCAAGAAGTAAATACAGCTTTGAAAGCACTACTTTAAAAGAGTGGTTGATTTTATAATGCGTTGGCATGGTAACTTGCCAGCGCCAGAAGAGAGTTAAGCAATTCAAGGACGGTGCTCCTGTATGTATTGGGGAATTACTAGCGCGCCACGCGCTTTCTTCGTGAAGTGGAGGCACTGACGCTCTTAGAAATGCTCCTAGGCGTGCAAACAAGTAGATGGCGAGAAATACATCACGCGGAGATGGCAAGCGTTTCGAACAAGGCCTCGTGCCGGCTGCAGCGGCGCGCACCAAGGGCTCTGCAACAAAACCGCGCAGAAAGTTTGCCATTCAGCCTGCCTTCTCCCACAAGGAAGAATGCAAAAGTAAACACACTGGAGGGATCAGCAATTACTAGATCTTGTAATGCGGTTCTTAGGAGTTGGTCTGCATCGTGCGGGAAGCCTGGTTTGCTGCCAGAGCTACTGATCTACACTCAAACGCCCTTAGATAAATAATTACACTCTTAAGCTGTGTCGAGTGCTGATACACTTGACCTTGTAAATAGAAATGTTTGCAGCAGGAATAAACTCCACCATTGGAAAATCTTTTAAACATTAACACAAAAGAGAGAGCTCAGTCCTCTGGGGATTTGAGTTTGGACTGTGTCAAGCTAGGCACTTAGAAGAAAAAAAAAATGGTGGTGGGTGGGTGGAAGAAGGGAGAGTAAGTTTATTTATCTTCTATTCACGGTGTTTATTTAAAGCTTTTAGTTTTAAATGCCACAACTGGAAGAGGAGTCAGAAGTTTAAAAGCTACCACAAATAAACTTTGACTGAGGGGGCGACAGATTAGCAAGATAGTGTCTTTTTCATCTCACCAGATCTCAACAGAGGGCAAATCCACATCTGTCTCTGTATAAATCAACAAAATTAGAAATTGCTGGTTCTGGATTAGCTGTTTCAATGACAGATTAGTTTATTATTTCTTCGGGGCGTGAATTTGATTAGGTTGCCCGTTGACAAATGCATGCAAGGCGCATGTGTACACGCACACACCAGTCCCCAAAGGGTTGCGATACCAAACAAGCGTAGGAGTATGGTGCGTGGCCATGATTTGAAGTTCGTTTTTTTAAAAAAAAAAGTCATCTAACGGTTGAGTAAGCTTATTGTTAAAGCTGGAAACATTGTTTCTTCAGGAAGGGGACAGATTAGTTGGTTGAGGTTTATAAATAGAAGTCAGCTTTCTTTACAAAGTGCTGAGTTCACAGTTGGGTAGGGATGATCTTAAATATTTCCTCCAGTTCACCAGGAGATGCTCAGTACCATATTTCCAGTTTGTCAACAGTTAGCGCCCACAAGGACTATTTAACTCGTTGTTGATGAAAATTAAGTCCCAGCCAAAAGCCTTTACTTTTCTTCTGTTAGGAGTAAAGACATTAGCACTAGAAAAGAACTGATAATTAACTGCTACAATAAACTCAAGGCTTGATTTTACAGGCTCCAGTCAAAAGCATCTGCCTGGAATAAATCAACACTGAGCACCACGAGTCAGGGAGGACTCATCCATATGCTTCCTCCCTCACAGAAAGTGGATTGTTTTAATTTAAATAATTGTACAGCAAATACAGCTGAACTAATTCTCTATCCTGTGAGCTCCTCCCTGTAAGTAGATAACTCTGTGGGTTTTTGTTGTGTTGTTGGAATAAGCACAATTTCCAGGAGGAATGGCTTCCTGTATTGGTATGTGTCTGAACCTACAAAGCCAGTGCAGATGTTGATGTCCATCAAATTCATGTTCCTTTTGCTTGATTTTGAGACACATGGAAATTCTTGAAATGTCTAGAGATGTAGCAATGACAGCTTAAAGTGAGGAAGAGACTTCACATTCCCTGACGAAGGGAGATTTTTCCACAGGAAAGGAGGTTCTCTCATTTGTCTGGATATTTGAAAGTGCTCCTTGCCGAGGTCTTGTCCAGCCAATCTCTTCCGGGGGTGTGGGGAGAAGGACCTCTCCACCATTTCATGTAAAATAATCCCGTAGGTTCTGCTCCCTTTTTATTCCCAGTTACCAGGTTTGAATTCTTGGTGACAGTTTATTTGTCTTTGGAGGCACTTCAGTGACAAATGTTTAAGGGAGTGTGGGACAATGGTGGAGAACAAGGAGGCAGTTCATTGAACTGACAGTGACCATACAGTAAATAGAGGGATATTCAAGCTTCACTGATCACCCAAGCACACAGCAAAGCTTTTGTAAGCAATCACAATGGACAAAACATAAGGCCTCTGTTTATTTTTAACAATATACCCCAATGTATACAGGCAGGCATACATAACTTTAAAAATTGTTATGAAACGAAGCCTTACAATGAGGGAGAGCAAAGCTCTGGTTTGGCCAGGTCTTTCACGGTCACACTGGAAAGCATGATGGGTATTTTACTTACAGTCTCTCCTCTCTTCTCCTGAGAGCCATTAATGCACCAGATCTCTCACCACAGGCGTGCATCTGTAAGCACACATCTAAGGAAGGGTTTCTAAGGTGCCTGACAGCAACTCTGCAGGTGCAGAGAAAGAAATTCCACCTCAGTGCAATGCAAAAGCAGTACCTGGTTTCTTTTTCCGTTTGGGTATGCCCAAGGAGCATGCAAGGAACCCCAAAATAGTCAAGGTGCACATGTTAAAAGCATCGGGACACACAACTGTTGCCAGCCTAGTCAAGGAAAACATCGCTTGAGTGGCTGTGCTGCATTGCACCTTCAGTGCCACTAAAACCATTTCAGAGCTTCAGTCAATTTTGCTCCTGTCCCCAGTAATAACATCATGTGCTGCCACACTGCCTGTCATAACACACCCATTGCAAGTCCTCAGGAAAAGTAGGCAGCCTCGCAACAGGAGACATTTTTGGATGGGAAGAGCAATGCTTCTCTGGGAGATTTCCAGGCAGTGATACAGGTTTGTAAGCAGCAAAGTCGAAAGTTACTGTATTTTACTTGAGGCATTGGCTGTGGTAGACAGTTGAAAAGGCTCACATTGACTGTCTGAATGACATAAGTAATGCGCTATTAGCATAAATACTTTCTAAGACATCCATTTAATCAATTTCTTAAATAACAGAATGATCTACTACAAAATAGTGGACTGTATACACTATATTTTGGCACAAAGATGGTCATTCTCCCACTAGTAACCAGGGGCTCTAAATAAATGATTTCAACAATGTTTTATTAAAGGGGGACAAGAGCCCTCGAGCTGCATTAATCGGGGAGAAGTCGAGTGGCACTTTTGTTATGGAAATGTTAAACACATAATAGTTCAGGCAAACAATGTGGAGCCACTTCATTCTCTCAGCCATGCTGACACCTCTTAAAGAAGAACTGCAGGGAAGGATGTGGGAAAGATTTGCTTTCTGAGGAAGCTTTCAGCTAATATTTTGGATATTTACCTTCAAAACTCAGGCAGTGTGAATGTATCTGAAGGGCATAAAAATAAAACACTAAAGAGAGATGATTTATGTATGCAGCTAGTGCTAGTGATCAGCATTCAATCAAAAGAGCTGTTGACTAAAAGTCTCTTTTATTTTTGGAGTTCTTTTCACAATTTTTTTTTATGATCCAAGTGTATATTATGGGAGAAGGTGAATGCTCACTAAGAGTGATTTATGTAAGCATGCATTGTCATGGTGCTAATACTATACCTTGGACACACATTAGGGAGGGGAAGGAAGAACACCCTGGAGTAAGGAAATAGATGGGCTGAGGTTTAGTAGAATGGGTCAGAAGATGAAGTGTGAAGTTTAGGCAACACTGAAATACATTAATAAAGTGTTATGGAGCAGAGGTATGTCTGTGTAAAGATTCACTTTCAAAAGTGGCGTTTTGAATGGGTGAGAGGAAGAAAGGGTGAGGAAGGGAGAGGACCATTGTGTAGAGAAGATTTGGAGAATGAATAAATGGTGCACTTGCTAATAAGGAGAAATAAACTGCAAAAAATTATCAAGAGGTTAACTGAGACACAGACTGAGGATGACAGGGGAGGGGGAAAGAAAGGTAACAGGCTTTAGTGATGTTGGCAGGCCCATATTAGGAATAATGTGGAACATAAAATCTTTGGCAAAGGTTCTTTTTCCCATCTCCAGAAGCTGGAGAAGGAAGTTGTCATCTCCATGTTCTTGGTGTTCATGACACTGCCCCTCAAACACTGTGTCCAGTTTGAGAAGAAAATGGAGAAACTGGAGAGGCTAGTGGAAGGCTGCCAGGATGGATAGAATTTGTTACCAATGGGGAAGGTGAACTTCAGTGCAGCTGAGAAGAGGCTGCCACTAATCTAATGGCAGCCTATAGCTACTGGAAAGGGGACTTGTAAAGACTACAGGGCCAGATTCTTCTTGGAAGTGTTAGAAGGTGTGACAAGGTGCAGCAGGCACAAAATGTGTGTGGTTGGTAGGTTCAGACAGAACATTGGGAAGAACTTTGCCAGGAGGGATAGTGAAGCACTGGAACAGGTTTCCCAGAGAACCTACAGCACCTCCATCCTTAGAAGTTTGGGGTTGGGTTGGATTTGGAGACCAAAACATATAATGTAGTCCAGGCCCTGGAGACAGGAGAAGAACAGGGGAAGGGTAATGCTGAATGTAAGAGAATACAATGAGGAAAAGTGTCTGCCTGATGGTAATTCTCATGAGTTGGAAAATGGACAGTTTGGGGAAGAGAAGGACAGAACTGGGAAGAAAAATCGGTCAAAACTGAAAGCACAGAAGGGACCTCCCTTTCCTTTCCAAGAGAGAGATACTTGTTTATAAACATGTCTTTGGCACTCATCACCACATGCTCTTGCTGCCTCAAAATAGTAGTAATACAAGACAACAGTCTTCCCCTCTGTAAGTGTGCCTACATATAAATGTAGGCACAGTTTCTATTTTTAACATAGAATTATCTGAGATTTGAATGCTCTTTGTAGTCACAAAACACACATCCTCACGGAATAAACATAGCTTGCTAGATGTCCTCTGTTAATACAGAAATCAGCTACATCTGCTTATAATGTCTTATGCTCAAATAATGCAATCGCCTACCACTTTGTGGTGTGAGTGTACATTTGGGTTGCGCTAGTTTTCATTGTTTAAATATGTATAAGGTTAGGTTGTTTAAACAGAACAAACACAAGCATTAAAGTTTTGTGCCATTCACTAGCAATGATGCTAAGCTACCTTCTAATTCAACCAGTGGTAGCAGTTGAAGAAGTGCTATTGTAAGCATGATCTTTGTGATGACACCTAAATCTGGCAACTTCTCTACCAGGATACTTACCTTCTTATGAAATCTTACTGCATTCTGACATAGTAGAGTGAAATCACAAAATGTTTTCTAAGACTGTGGAAAAGAAAGTATCATCAGAAGAATCAGGGTCTCCACATTACCGCTTTCCTGGAGTTACAGTGCCGTTCTAAGCTCATTAAAACATTGTGGATATCATGTTAAAATGGATTATAATAGGAAGAAAAGGAGGAGTCCACAGAAAGACTTATACTGTCTAACTTTACTATTTCATATTAGTGTATTAAGGCATATATCACGTTTGTAAATTAGTCTAAAGGACATGGGGAAGTCAAGTATTGACGTATAATGTCTTGGTCTGTGCATCTTAGGAGTTGATACAGATGTAAATGCAATATAGGAATGTGCATTGTATAGAAAGGACTTAAAGAACGTTTATGACAAATAGTTTGTTCAAAACATCTTGTGTTTCTCGTGAAGTATTGTTTGCATAGTTCCAAGTCATTGGCTCCTGCTACAGAAAGCCGAGTTTACAATAGTGAGATGCTGGGATTTAGCCTTCGGCTTTGTTTTATTTCTGTACTTGGACTGAAAGATTACCCAGTTACATAAATGGTCATTGAGAAAGCACAAGGTTATATGAATAACAGGCAACTGACTCTTGGTTTCGGCCTGGGATAGTTTAGAGAGCTGGTCAGAAACTTACTGAGGTGATTAAAGCTCAGCACCTGGATCTGTTGAAGTATGTGTTAATATGCAAAAACTGTTGCTAGAGTAGAGAGGACATTTTTTGGATAAGGAGCAGATAAGAAAGATATGGAAATCCGAGAAACTGTGAAAGCTTCTCTCTTCTGGGCTGTACAAACCTCGGGTGGCTAAATTTTAGAACATACTGACAACATGTAAAGTCTGTATATAACCCCTCACATTATATTAAAAAATAATTCTGAGTCTTCCCAGAGATCCTTGGGAAGACTTTGGTCAGAGTATTGTCTGTTTTGCCCAGATCTGTATGCAGTAATCAAGAAAAAGAGCTGTAGCAACCAAGTTCCTCCTCTGTGTTAGGAAGTATCCTGTCCTGTAAGTGGTATATACAAGCCAGATGAAGTCTGCATTTTTTATATTCATGGGAGCAAAATTGATTTTCTCAAACCATTTAGAAGGGGAAAATTTGCTAAATTTATGTGATCAAGTGAATGTCTTGTGATGTCTCAGCCCAGATTTGGTGCCCAGCATGGTCTCAGTGCTGCTATGCAGATCAAAGGAGATGGTTGCACATCAGTAGCTCCAACTCATCATATATTTCAGGGTTTGAAGTAGGGAAGGCTGAGGCAGAAATTGTCCTATATTGACTATAGTCCTATAGTGACTATACCCGGGCCCCACCCTCATGCTAGGGTATAAAACTGCTTTTAACTACACCTGCTTTAAACTACAGCTACCCAGTTGTTTCCTGGGATGCCACATCAACTGAGCACTGCTGCTTGGAAAATTGTTCCAGGCTTAATCCCTTTTACCCCCACTGTCCTGTGTGAGGAGATTAAGACAGGTGCAGAAAGCTTGTTAAACTACCTCAGCTCTGTCTGGAGAGTCTTCTACACCAGGGCAGTTCTAAATATGATGTCTGCTGCCAAAATGGGCAGGGATCCCATTATAGACTTTTGCCAGCAGGACTGTTTAAAACCAGGAATAACTTCAGTAAGTCAGGTAGAGTCTTTTGAAATGGTACAAATATGGCCTTGGCTTGTTGCAGGCTATAGGAATCCTTTAACTTCCATTCACTTGGACTATTTATGTGATCCTTCAGTGGGCAAGATTTATGGCAAAATAGTTCTGTAAACAATTAGAGCTGCTTTGTATTTTGTGCTGTTTTGGGAGGAGTAGTGTGAAGAAGAGATAAAAATGAATTCAGAACATGGACTAAAATTTGCAGAGAGTTATGTTAAACATTTTGTCCTGATTCCTTGATTCTCAGTGATGATAATAATCTAAGTGAGAACATAATGTTATTTTTTAAATGTTTCCCTAACTATAACTTTTATGAGTTTAAACATTTAAGTTATCAGGAGTGCGTAAATACTGACAAAATTGTAATGAATGTGTCAAGACTGTAGGTCAGAAGAAAAGCAATTATCATGAAAATACTAATTTCTTCAAGATTAAAATATAAATTGTTTACCTTGGGGAGGAGATGATAACAAATGAGTAGCACTAGGCCATCAAGACAATCTCATGTATTCTGGAAAAGAAAAACCCCCAAATAACAATCTAATTCATTATACTAAAACCATAAATTCTATGAAACACACATGATTTTAGAGTGCATATAAATTTTAAAAAAGAATGGAAGGTGCATTGAAAATTACATTTTACTTTTCTGAATTGCCTCGACTAACTCCGAGGATATAATACTTTAAAAAAATAAATTAATCATATACCAGGACTGAGATCTATGCATAAAAGCCTTCATTAAATTATTGTCTAGTTAACTGATTTTTCTTTTAATTTTTTTTAAATTTACTTTGGAGTAGCTACCTTCATTTAACAATAGCTAAATACTCACTGTGGCAAAAAAAAAAAAAAAAAAAAGAGTGATGAACAGTATAATATACCAGCCAAGCTTGCTTTTCTCCCAAGATTTCCATTCTTCCATTTGTTTCAGATTTGCTTAAGAAAAAGAATGTGAAAGACACGGTTTCAGAAACACACTGCCACTTTAAGAGGATACAACATGCCTATTAATAATTGTATTACTCCTCTATTATTGTTAAGAATAATGAAGGAATGGGAGCGTTGGCCCCCAAGCTGAATTTATCCCGAAATGTTTTCAATTAACTCTTGGCACCGGCAGGAAAGCATCAAACCTTTCCCATGCTGAAATATGGAAAATCTGCAGGGAACATCCCAGCAGGAGTGGAATTTCATTAAAACAAGCACATCATAATTCAATGACTTCTGCACCCTCTTTAAGCCTTTCTATTGATAAGGAGTCCGAGGCGATTTTTATGGATTTGCAAGGAGAAATGATTTCATAAGATCTTTTCAAAGAGTGTTTTGGCTGAGGCTTTTGAGTTATTATCTGCTCCCTGATGAAAAAAATAGTAAGACATTTGACATAACTGTGACTGCTAGATATCTGAGGCAGAACTGAAGGGACTTGAAGCAAAATTTTGTCCTTTGGACAGCCACTTTCTGTAATCTGTATAGGAACTGACTCCACAACTATTTTCCCAGATCTTTTTAAAGAACGTATTGCCATTAAACCTGAACTTTTTAACGATTAAGGCTTGGGGCTAATTGTGTATTCAAATACAGACACAAGTGTTTTAATATGAAATATGCCCACACATTTAGTAGTAAAATATTAAATTGATTTGTGCATTGATTTAATAAAATGAATTATCACTTTCCCCAGACATGGGTTGTCTTGGAATATTTGGCTATACGCTGTGAAAATAAAATAAACACACATGTGGTATATAAAAGTGTATATTTTTAAACTCCACTGAATGCGTAACACTTTTTTGTTGCTACCAAGTGCTGTATGATTTTATCTTGACATTATTTTCCATGCCCTGAAATTAATTTTTTTCTGTTAGGATATAGCTAGGGTATAGGGGCACAATGTTGTTCTTTACAAAACACTAGTATTCATGTTTATTAATCTGGATTATAATCAAGAGTTTATGCTAATCCCCATGAAAGACACGGGCTGCATTTGAAATGTAAGATTGAATACCTGGGGCAATCTTGGTTTCCTCGATTTTAAATGGTATTGAAAACTTATAGAAATGCCTTGTCCGTTTTCTACCCAGTCTTCAAAAACCCACATACTTACTTGCTGCTGTTCCCTCAGTCACACACTACTCCTGAGGCGGGAAGAGCATCATGGAGTGTTAGTAGAGGAAGCTGCTGAGGCTGCCACCACACACAGACAGGTTTTGGATAAGATCCTGAAGGAGATGATACCTTGCCTGTGGTTGCCATGGTTGGCAGGGGCATTTTTATTTTTTTAATCCCCCATCTCCCTGCTACTGCTTCAAAAAGGCCCCAGTAAGTGTCTCCAGTGCTGACCTGAGTACACAGGAGTGAGACCGAAGTGGTGCATCTTAATGTGATGCCTCAGTTTGCCACGAGTAATTGCTGGAAGCTCATGGTTATCCTGTAGAGAACTTGCACTGCAGGAAGCTTTTCCAGTTAGGCAAGGATAAGAAAACTCATATGAGCAAATCCACACTGTCACAACTGAACTGCACATCTTTGATTTGAAATGAACAGGAGGACTTTGTAGACACACGCATACACATCAATCAGATTTTTACATCAATCTGTTTTTTGTCTTCAGCAACAAAGATTTAATATGAGATTTCAGTGGAATAATACTCATTTGAAGCTCACAGTTTTTCTTTCACATATATGCTAGATGAAGAAACAGTGTAAGAGTACCACTGGCTTTACTTTTCTGGAAGTACTGCAGAATTTTTCTTCAGTTTGCCATGATACAAGCATGCCTCCTGCATCCTTTGCATCTTGCGCCANTAGTGCTTTTCCACATCCCTTCATGTGAGGTATGGGAAGATTGTCTTTTCTTTTTTATGGTTTCCAAGTTCAAGAATATATGGATGGATTCAGACCTGTTGATTCAGAGAATTAATCATGACAGTACATCTAGTTTGGAGTATTTGAAAAGTGTTGGCTGGAAAGGGCGACTAGAGCCCTGTATGCAATGACGACTTGAGTGTCTCAGCTCAGTTAGCAGTGGAATAGCCTAGTTGAGGACAAGAATTTAATGAATGCAAGAGGTTTAGATTTTCCATTTATGTCAAAATTTCCTCCATGATGGGGCAGGCCCTTCAGTCTTTTTCCCTTTTGATATATTTAAAAGATGACTGATATGCTGTGGCCTATACAGAGACGGAAATGTAAATTCACTGATTCTTTTGGTACTTTTTGTGCCTGGTAACTGAGAAGATTTACCAGGGAAAGGATTGCACTGCATATTCCCCACTTTATACACATATATCATTATTTTTTATCATTGTAGCCAGGTCTTCTGCTACCTTGGCAGCCTTACTGTAGTCCATTCAATGAGCATGACTAGATTATAAGAGAAACACCGAGAACTGCCTATTAACACCTATTAAGGACAAATTCTGCTTTGATCTCTTAGCTTTTTAAGATAGCTTTTTGTGGTTTTCACCATTAGGATTGCACTTACCCATAGAATGTCCAGGACTGCTTGCTACTTTTCCCTTTTAGACTGCTATCATGAACTTCCTACTTTAATAAAAACCCTTGAATTTCAACTTTTCTGCTCAGGGTAGTACAGCATCCTGGCATTCAGCCAAGAGATTGTGGTGTGCTCTGCTTCTTTTCTTTGTGATTTACCTTAGAACAGTGCTGTGTCTTGTGGGATATTCCCGGCCTCATTCACTCATCGTGAACCCAATATTATTTTAAACTTTATTAAGATAGTGCCTTATAACACAAGATCAGTGAGACAGGTATTGAAAAGGCATTTCTTACCCAGACAGAAATGTCTTTTAGACAAAATTCCTCAGGTCTAGGACTACTGTCAATCTTACTGATGACATATATATGATGACATATGTGTGATGACATATGCGTAATGACATAAAGCTTTATGAAATGGGCAGGCAGGGATTCAGCCATTTACAGGACAAAAGTCCTTCAACATGAATAACTTGAGAAGGCAAGATGCCATATGGCATGTTATAGCCCCCTGGTCAGTTGTGGTCAGCTGTCCCAGCTGTGTCACGATCTCTTGTTCACCCCTAGTCTACTTCACTAGGGGACACTGTAAGCACTGTTCAGCAATAACCAAAACAGTGTTCTGTTGTCGGAGAAGCAAGGGGTATCGGTGATTGTAAAAGAGCTCAGCACCTTGAGGTGAGTTCAGAAGAATCTTTACTTCAGTTCAGCATCCATCTTGTTGAGTGTCATCTTTCAGAAAACCCCCCCCCCCCTTTTATTGTACATCCCGTGAGAAAGCTTGCTGCATAAACACCTGTCCTCATTTTCGTTGAGGAGATCTGATTTTCAGAAGCCAATTAAATTCTAAAAACATCTCTTTTGGTTCTTATACTCCTAGCTCCTATCTATAACTTTCAGTTTTGCACATTCATCAAAACACACTTGCTTTACCGAGAACATGTGCTTTCTTATCTAAATCCCAATTATTCAGGTGTTGATGCAGCTAGACTGAGAAGTTTCCACATCTCAACACTCTTTTAGTCACAAATCTAAAACACAGGACCATATGAATGGCTGTGAGGAAAATGAACAAAGCCAGGACAAGTAAACATAGAGGATGGGACTAGGTGATTCAATGGCACTCTGGAAAACTCAGGATTTGGCCATAGTAGGTGTTTCTGTAAGGAAAAACAAAAGACACAACTGTAGAACTTAAATAGTTTATTACTGCCACTGCTTATTTCACCATCCTTTTACTTATTACCTTGCACAGGTTTTGTTATGCTGAACTCTGTTTACAGATGCAGATAATGTGCTACTCATTTTTGTACGCTGGTCTTCCGTTTTAAATAAAATTTAGTAGTTGGTGTACTTAAACCACAAGCCCAGGACTCAGTCTCCTCAAGAAATATCCCTAAATTGTCCAAGATTTTCCCAAGAATGGAGACTGAGTGACATCCCTTGTGTGCTGCTTTTCATAGTTATGTTTCAGAAGATATACTTTTTTAATTCTCTCTTTGTATAAATTTATATGTGTACGAATACTCATATACATATTAAATGCTGTGTGTTTATCTAAGCAAGAAAAGGTCAAAGTGAATCTGCAGTTAGAACGTAAAGTGCTGGGGTTTCTAGAGGTGTGTGTGTGGTTCTAGAGGCTGGCACTGATTGCTTGGAAAGCTAAAATTTCACTATTTTTCACTTTCAAAAAGTTTCACTTTTTCAGTAGATGACCCCAAAGTGTCATCAGTAAAGAGCTATTGATGAAGTTTTTCATTCTCATACATAGTGAGATTTTTGGGGTGCACTTGATAAGTTTTTACAGTCTTTTATTATAAACCTGCATGTTGGTTTGGTTTTTTTCATGCCAGAGACAGAGCTTGTTATTAATTTATTATACTATATGATTATATAGTATAGGCGTTATACTTTTTTTCTAAGTTAGAGAAAAATTGTTAGAAGGGTGAATCTGAGGATTTTCACTCTCTCATCTACCAAAAAATGAGCATAAATTGTTCCATATAGAACTTATGNTGCATATGACGATTACAGAAAAGGCATCATGGATTGTCTCATTTGCCTTTACTGGAAGCTTTCAATGTTGAAGCATTTTACCCCTTTGTATGTACAGCATGTTTTCATTCTGAGTACATAACTTTTAAGGGGTTATATACATGATTTCTTTGTGTATACTTCGTTAATTAATAATTTATTAGCCCTCCCTCTAAGACTGTGTTTCTAACCATGTGTGAAATTACACCTGGAGCCATAGATTATTATTTTCTTTTACAGAGAACTTGATTTATGTTTCATTTTAAAAATGCATGAACTTGTTGTGAGGCTTGATCGCAAAGCCAGTGAACACCTCAAACCATTGCAGCACACTTCCTTCAGAAAGTCTTCATGAAATGGCTATGCTATTACTACCCCCAGTCTGCCGGTTAGAAACGGAGTCTGAGAAAGAGGGAAGGTGACTTTCTGAAAATCATGTAGGATCTCCCCTTCCCTGGGATAGGTCACTGAACTGCTCTTAAGTCTTTGGGGCCCTTGAACACTTGATAGTGTCGAGGACAAGATAAAAGTAGTAATTATCATACAATATATAATTTTTGTAGCTATCACTGTTTTAGCTTCACCCATGTTAAGACAAAGTTTTCTATTACTGCCAATGAGGGGCTGAGTTAAAATCAGATAGCACAAGAGCCACTTAGTTGAAGGAGGTTATTTTACTATAGGGTATATATATTCTCACTGCAATCAGTATTATTTCAGAATTGGGATAATTTTATATTTCCTCAAGCATAACTTTCTTCTTTATACAGGCATTAGTACAGTTACCACACATTCATATCTACCCCAGCCATTCCCTCAGATGTAGACTTCAGGAAGTTCAAATCCAAATAGTTTTCAAATCCAAGCTGCCACTTTGATTTCATCACATGAAACCCTTGTTGAGATCAAACCTTTGAAATGAGAAAAGATTTTTAATCCAGTTACCCCAGATGGGGTACAACTCTCCAGGTCCTGAGAGCTGCAGGATTAGGAATTCTCAAACTCCCCTCACACACCCGTGCACACACATGCAGACACAAACTTCCCAACTTTGCTCACAAACAGTACTCCAAACAAGCTAGTGTCTTAGAACTGGGAAACGCCTTTCTCCCTTCCTCTTTCTGTCCTTGTTTCACAGGTCTGATTTTTCTTAGTGGGTCAAAATGATTTTGAGAGCTGGGCAAAATTCATAGTAACTGTAAATTAAGCAAATTCCTTCCTACCTGTATCATTATCTGCAAACAGATAGAGTAAGCTTTCTCTTTCAAAATGTTTTTGCTTCACTTTCATAATACAATGCTTAGTCTTGGATTGGTTCAGTCTTCGGACAACTTTCTCCTTAGGATAAATGTTGATAGACCATGGATAATTTGCTACGCATGAAAGATGAAATTATAAATTCCGTTATCGTGTTTATAATTTTCAGAGTCAGAAATTGCCTGTTATGCTCTCAGATTCAGATTACATGGTAGGGTAATATGTGGAGATAAAAACATATGCTTTACAACAATAAAGCTGGATAATCCATTCTTACAATTATATGAATTCACATACATTGGTGATGTTTAGTTATGCTCTATATTCTTGTAATTTTGGTGACTTCATACTTCAACTACATTCAAAAAGTATGTATGTGCTGCTGCTAAATGGTCTGGTATGTTGCTCTGTGACCCATGAAATGGGATCAAGAAATTAGTTATGAGCAGAAAGGCACAATATGATGGGTAAAAGTGTCAGTGAGAAAACATAAAGCTATGTTTAGTTTGTAGCAATTACAGCTGGCATTTCTCCCAGGTATCAAGAATGTGTCTGTGTATCTGTGTGCCTGTGTATTTATGCACAGAGGCACACAGGATTTGTACTTAATCTCTTAAGTATATTTTGGATTATTTTGATGCTAGTTGTCTTGGTCTTTCTAGGATGAGCAGCCAAAACAAGGCTGCTTATATTCTCACAAATGTTGAATGACTTAATACAGTTTCTTTCATAAACAGCAGCATAAGGACACAGGAAATAAAGAAAATTAGGCAGTAAACAAAGTAGAAAAAAAATTGGTCAGTTACTTTTCTAAGGGAATAATAACAAATGAAACAAACGTCTTTGAAAATGACAAAGAAATAAAGCAATATCCATAAACCTCAGGTTTACGTGACCTTTTTTTTTTTCCTGAATGAAAGTAAAGCAGTTAAGCTTTCGTCACAATGAGCAACAGCCCAGAAGTAGACAGACAGCCTCCTCTGTGTGGGGAAGATTTATAGGGACCCCTCCCGGGCCCTTTGCAAGTCCAATTCATGGGCTCCCCTGACCAAGGCTCAGAGCTGTCGCTCCAAAAAGGGAAGAAGGGAAGGCTTGTCTTTTTCTTTTTCCTTTTTTTTTTCTTTAANTTTTAAATCACCATTTGTTATTAGAACACAGGCTTCCAAATGACGAAGGAGAGAAAGGGTTGAGGGAAAGATATTTCTCCTCTCACCCTTGTGTGGTCTGGTGTATTCAAAGCAGGGGCCTGTCTAGTTTTACTGAGAAGGAGGAATGAACTGATTTAACACGGATTGCAGCACTGCTGAGAGAGGGGGAGAGCAACTTCCAATCAAAGTGTGAGCTGTTTTGGTGTCCGTATGTGTGGATGTACAAGCGAGAGAAGTGGCCGGCTTCTAGGCACCTTCTTTCTAAGAGCCCAAGGGCAGATAATTGATGTGACAGACAATTGTCCTTAACCCCCTGCCAACAAAACAACTCTTGAGCAGCTCACAGCTCTCCTCACTCAATGAAGGACTGAACCTATCACAAAAAAAAAAAAAAAAGGAAAGATTTGCTTGTTAGAATAGCAACAACACAAATAGGAATAGCAATCATCTCTTTTCCCCAACACCAATGTGCATTAAAAAAAACAAGGGATGCAAGAAAACAAGTGCAATGGTAAAGCTATGGGATGAGTTGGTCCCAAATGCCATTGTCTCTGCTGCTACCCAAGAAGAACTCTTGTAGACCCATGAAAATTGCTCTTACTTAATGCCCATTAATCACCTGTATAGGAGTTAAAGTTGAAAAGCTTTTATTGTGCCCTCATTCCCATCCAACAGCATCATATAGATTCAATTCTCAAATCATTTGTGCCAGCTACAAATGGAAGGTAAATAAGAAGGCACATGGCTGCTACAATTTCTTAGTCAATGTTTCCTGATCCAGAGTTCTTTGGCTAAAAGTTCCCTCTCCTCATGAGCATGTCATACCTGTGAAAGGGATTGCAAGCAAGCCCTCAAGAATAATGTCCCAAGTTTCATTTGTTTTTTCCAGATCTAGATGCTTTCTGGTGGACTGGTGAAGTTTGTCTCATACTATATTGGCACATACCATTAACGCTTTGTGTGCTTGAGTTACGTGCTCACAGTTTTGGGAATACAAGGCAATATACAGATTAATTCATACTGCAGTATTAATACTATCATTACAGTAACTTTAAAAAATCCTTGCCTCTAATGTATTGAGTGATACTCTGGCTGTGAACAGCAGGCTGTGCCTAGGAACAACTAAAGAAGACAAGAAAAAATTGACAAGTCTTATTAATTCCAAATTAAATTTATTCCAGTATTTATTATAAAATTATTAAATTAATTCCACTAGTAAAATACTTTAATACCTAATCAAGCATTCATAAACTAGAGGTCGATGAACACACAGGTAGTCAGACTTCATCCTCAATACTCAATACACACAAAACCAGCTGAAATAAAGAGCTTGATCAAAGTATCCCTGCATTAGTGAGCCCTGGCAGAAATAATCCCATTGAAATCATTGTCCTGTGTTAGAATAGAGGGCTAACTACAAAGTGTGCAAGTCTAAAGCCAGAAACTTTTGGGTAAGTTACTGTATGGTGTAATGCAAGAGCTTCTGTTGGGCAAAACTGATTACATAGGAAGTATGTCTATATATAAAGATAAGCCTAGACTGGAAGTGAAAAACTATCCAACATATTGGTGTCATATCAGAACAAGTATTTCTACTCAAAGTCTTAATTAACTTACTAATTTTCCAAGACCAAGATTTACCACGCAGCCCTGTCTTGACTGAAGAGGCATATAGGTTATCTCTTGTTATAACTGCGTATCTTCAGGTATTAAAAATATTATGCAGAACAATAATTTTCAAATGGTGGTCCTCTGTGGTTTGTGGTTGGGTCATCTCTCAGGAGGTCCATTAAAGGAATCGGACCACCAAGTTCCAGACCAGCATGTTTAAATTGCTATTCAGAAACTGAAGTATTTTAAGGAAAAATACTGGAAATATTGGCTTGCAGGCAGGTTTGCGCATTATTCTGTACATTCTGCTTCCTCACTTCTTAGCACTCATTCGCACATCCCTGCTCTCCTGGACTAAACACTATCACGGTCCATTTCTCACTCTGAAGTAAGTTATTTGCTCTCTGCTGTGCAGAGTGAAGACAGGGAGGTAGAACAGCGTCAGGGTGAGAGGATGCCAGCTTGTACTGCTACTGCTTTTAATGCAGGAAGCTGTGGTTGCACATGGGTGTGCTTGCCTCTGTGTGTGTGCCAACACAACATATGAGGCCCTGACCTGTGAGAAAAAGGCACCTCAGGCAATGTAAGCATCCTTTGAGAGAACTTAGTAGAGTCTGGGGGCTGGATGGTCCATGAGCCACGGAGGTGAGGGGTGGGCAGTGCCAACCTGCTGGAGTGCGGAGCAGAGGAATGGACACGTGGTGGGTGTCCGGCAGCATTGGGAAGGCAGAGTTAGGTGCTTGCATGTGAGTGAGTGAGCAGGGAAGGCTGCCTCAGCCACTGGGCCCTGGGGAGAGGAGCAGGAACAAAAGCCTCCATTTTGATGGCTCTTCACCCATCAGCTCCATTTACTCAGTCTCAATAGCTGGGCCTCAACAGCAGCCGTGGCAGCAGCTCCCACCGGGCTCCCACCTCCTCCTTGGATGCGCACTTCCCAGCAGAAAGGAGAATGAAGAAGGGGACAGAGAGAGAGAAAGAAAGAGGGAGAGTGAAAGGGGGAGGGTAGGGAATGAAAAGGGAAAAAAAACCTTGCTGACACGGGGCATAACTTAATTTTCACGGTGCCGGGACAGCTGTATCGTGTAATCTGCCATGGCATGCCATTAAAACTTCAATGCCTTTACTGACCCAGAAGGGAAACTCAGACCGTGGAGAGCCTTTTGAAAAGAAGTGGTGATCTTTCACGATTTATGAGCTTGTCTTAAAGAAACAGACTCCACTCACTTTAAATTAATCACCCTTTTCAGGGTACATTGAAATCTGGGGACTCTCAGCTGAAGACTGTGGAGACCTGGTACCTTATGAATGCCTGCCCTGTCTTTATTATTATTTTTATTTCATTTTATTTTTATACCCACCAAAATGGGTTGGTTTTCAGAGGAACTGTATCTTGCAAATTGAGGTGCAAAATCCAATTACACCAATTCAGTGAAAGTCTAAATGGGGTAGCTGTGAAACTTACACATTCTTGTCCTCGCATACATTGTGCAAAGGGGAAGAAAACCTGAGAAATATGAGGAGTTAAGGACTCAAACACTAATGAAATGTGAGACATCCTCTATGATTCACCAGCTAAAAGTAAAATAGCAGCGAGTCTCCCTGCTTCCATTCTTCACACGTTCCATGGAACAAAGAGCTGTAAACTCATAGTAATAAAATCTAAACAATTTTGAAATCATAAAAAAGAGCCCTGTGTGTTACAAGAAAGTGTAGATAAAACACTTCCTTACTATGTTCCCAGAAAAACTGGTGTGATTTACAAGAAGAATGCCTGGGGTTTGGATTTGAAAGGATGTAAATCAGCATCCTTCCATTGTCTGCCATTAGTATAATATCTGATTTACTCCAGCTGTTTGTCTGGACTCCTCTCTCAAGCACTTGCTTTCCTTGGCCAGTAGCATTTCTTCATTGGCATGTTTTTAATTCAAAGATAATAAGTGACCCAGCAGTATGAGGATTCAAAGCAATGTAGTCATGATTTTCCCATCCTTAAAACTTTCCATATCTAGCAGCAGTGACGCATTTTTGTTCTTTTAGTGAGCTAATTATGGAGTAACTTAAACCAAAGCAAAAACTTCACGAACTCACAGGCAGTGATGGAAATAAAGTAATAGATGGAAATAAGATCTGAGATCAGAGTGAACTTGTATATGGAACCTGAACATCTGAATTAAGCAACCGCCTGCCTTAGAAGACTGGACCCATGAATCCCCTAATGCACTTTAGTGCCATTCACTCTACTTTTGTTAGAAGTCCAACTTCTGACAGCCTTTTGAATTGTTACTTATGATAAATACCAGAAGTGACTGCTCAAAGCAAAAATTGCTCCTTTTATCCATACTTTTAAGGGTTTAGAAGTTTTGCCTGTTTCTCTGGAGTCTCTATCAGTATAGAGTGTGCAACTTCTTTTACATATCCAACTCTTCTTCAGACACAGCTTTAAAGAACTGTGTATGGGTGTGCATAAGACCTACATGTACTGAGATGTGCAGACCTATATTTTTATGAGAGAAGGTGCCCTCCGGAACTCTAGTTTATATAAAGCAGGTTTGGGGATTTTTGCCTTCTCTGCCCCTCGTGTATATTTTGGCATGCTCCCCAGTGGCTCTGATATGCATTTCTATGAGTTCAGGTGTTCTTTAGGTCTTCAAAGTTTCAGTTGCTGCTGGTGCAGTGTCTGTGAAGCAGCTGTACTGCATATGGAACAGAAACTGGTGCCACATCTTCTTTTTGTAGATGGTCTATTATTTTGAAACTATTTTCCGTCAGCTTGTTAGGCTCAGAATAATGGCATTTGACAGTTACATTTTTATACTTACATATTTCATTACAAGCAGTTTGCACTCTTACTTGCTGGACTGCAGCTCATCGTGAGACATTATAGTGGCAGAAAGATCAATTTTAGGAGAAAAAACCGGTATGTGGGTATAAAACATTTTGGTAAACCTATCCCAGGGAATTAAGCCTAATATGCTGAGAAACATCCAGTTTTCCCATTAATAGGAAAAAAAATGTACCCATATCTCTGCAGAATGTTCAAATTTTCACATTCCTCCAGACTGTTATGTTTCATGGTCTGCACTTCTCATGTACATGGACCTTAAAACATCACAACAACATTCTTCATTTGAGGTCTGTACAAAATTAACTGAATTATTGAATTTGTTTGGATTGCTACATTGTTGGTATTTGTATTTTTAAAAGAACCTCAGGCTACTTCATGTGTACAACAGGGATGCATTTAAATAAAATAACACTAGTGGCATCCCAAATTCTCATAACTGGAGGAGAGAAGATGCTCTGTGACTATCCCTTGGCAGTCTCTTCAACAAGGTCAGGTCCTGCAGTCAGTCCAACAGTGACATTATACTTTTCATCTGAGTGTAGACATACATATATAATGTAATTCTGGATGGTTGTTATACTTGACCTTTATTCTGTCAAGATACTCATAGGCATATTTTCCCATTCACTGCAAAAAAAAAGTGAAGATCTGGCCAATAAATGCAGATAATGAGCCATTAACAGCCATTAAGTCCCAGTAAGGCCCTGCTATTCTCCTACCTACCAAAACTGGGATTACATGCATTACTGTATTTATTCAAACCTTATCAGCTGTGTGAAAGGTTTTCAGGGTTTTTTTGGTAATTTTGAGACCTAAGATCTATTACATGGAAAGTGAATGAGTTTACACAGTTTATTATGGTTGTATTTTTGGAACATGGCATGAGAATATACCCTGTGTCCTCTTGATGCCTTCCTTTATTTACCCACATCGGCCTAAGCTGTCAGTTTGCAGTGGTGCTTCAATCAGGCTCTGAGATAGTGAGGGGACAACTTCACTGGCTCTTCAGGTTAGCTAATGCTATGGTGGGCCCTGTTGAGGAATGCAGGACACTGCAGTCATTGTTTTGCCTTATGGCATTCCCTTCTTCTCAGGAGGACTACACAGCTACAAAACATGTACTCTTTTAGAGCAAAGTCACAAGTAGTGTACGTTGGCCTGATAGGACTTTAGATAGTGCATGACTCAAAGTTCTCCTTGGGTTGTGCATGATAAATATACTCAGAAAATGAACCTCTAGTTCTAGTTCACCTCTCTGTGAACTGGCAAACAGTAGCTTTTCTTTCAGAAATAGTGTCCCAGTGCTATACCTGACAAAATCTCTGTAATTCTCATTCAAACAGTATCTTCAAGTTGTGTGACATAAAGTGTCACAGAAAAGGGCATGAAACAAAGTGAGAGGTTCAAAGTTGCTTTTTATGAACGTGCTTGCCTGGGTGAAATGTTATCCTACTTTTAGGGCTTCTACAGAAAAAACAAAACACCACAGAGGAAAATGGAGGGTTTTCACTTTGGCAGTGCACGTACTAAAAATTAGAATGATGCAGGGGATTAGCATGGCTCCCTGCACAAGGATGACAGGAAAATTTTTTAAGTGTTCCATAATTTTTTTTTCTAGTACAAGAATGACATTGAGCAAGTCCAGAGGAAGGCCATGAAGATGATCAGAGGACCTCTACTATGAAGAGAAGCTTGAGAAAACTGGGCTTGTTCCACCGGGAGGAGAGCAGGCTCTGAGGGACACCTCACTGCAGCCTTCCAGTACCTAAAGGGGGGCTACAGGAAAACTGGAGAGGGGTTGTTTGCAAAGCATGTAGTGGTTTACAAGAGGTAATGGTGAAGATGAAGTAGAGTAGCTTTAGATTAGATATTAGGAAGAAATTCTTCCCTGTGAGGGTGGTGAGACCCTGGCACAGGCTGCCCAGAGAAGCTGTGGCTGTCCCCTCCCTGGCAGTGTTCAGGACCGTGTTGGATGGGGCTTTGGGCAACCTGGTCTAGTCTAGTGGAGAGTGTCCCTGCCCATGGCAGGAGAGTTGAAACTAGATGAGGTTTGAGGTCCCTTCCAACACAAACCCATCTGAGATTCTGTGATTCTAAAGTACCATGAGCTTGCATCCTAAGTAAAGTGGGAGTTTCAAATAACAGAACCTTTGTTTCATTTTGTTTCTGTAGGAAAGTTATATGCCGCTATTTTCCCATTCTAATGCTTTAAAAATAAAACATATGCAGGGTAAGAGTCTAGATAAAATTAAGGCCTAATAAATTAATTCTTTCTTAGTACAATTGTAGTAAAACAGCTGGATTATTTTATTTGAGGGTAACTTTTTTTCCCTGAAGATGCAGGAAATTAAAGCCATTACATTAGGAATATATGTGCACTGCCTGATTCTTTGCAGGATTGAAGACTGGTATAAATCCTGGAGAAACAAGTGAAATACTCAGAATTGATATTGCCTGGGTACAGAAATCCATTCTGGTGCTTCAGTTGTCACCATCATAGGCCATATACTGCTGGCACTGTCAATGCAAGACACAGGCTTTGAAGGAAATGGCCCAGTCTAGAAATCTTTATGTAGGCAAGAGGTCCAATAAAATCCTAAGTTTAAACTGCTAAGCCATTTCCAAAATGACTCACACCACAGCTAATAAATTCTGCTGCAAAGAAAGGTCATATTTGAGAAATTTGCAAGGATTACAGATACACATGCCAAAGAAACACTCTGACCATGGAACAGTCATTTGGTATGTCATAATGTCCAAAATGTTTTATTCCATGGAACAAAAAGCAATTTATGTCACAGTCAAATAGGTATATGGGAATCTGAGTTAGAGTGTAGTGTGATCACGTAAGCAATGCATTTCTAAATAATTTGAAAATGGAAGTGGAACACTGTCCTACAACTTTTGAATAGTTAAGTGATGTTTCTATTCACCTGAAAATACTCAACATTTAAGACACAATACATATTTAAATAATTATACTAAATTTTTTTTTAAAATTTATAATTAACTACTCAAGGTTTGTTATTGAGACATTTTCTACAAATAGAGAATAACTAGTTATTAAAGTTTAAAATAACTATTTTAAAATGTATTTAAAAATAAAGTATTTTTTAAAATAACCATGCTAAATGTTAAAAAAGCCCAGACATTTGGCCTCAATAACCTTCAGTCAGACACAGCTTTCAACAATATTTAAAATAAGTGGAGTAATCTAGGTATTCTCCAGGGTTGCAGAAAAAACAATAGTGGAGGCTACCTGAAAAATTATCCTGCACCATCCTTTCCAGTAGACTTCTGACATGTAGGTGAACATGGGCTTTTAAGAGGCTTCTTGATTGAGCTGGAGCAAGATCTGAGGTTATGATGACAGGAGAGAGAAGATTGCAGGTATAAGGGAGATTTTTAAGAGATTAAGCATCCTTCTGTGGGGAAGATTATCTAATGAAGCCTTCTGAACTTCATGGTGTTCTTATGGCACTAATTAGAAGTGGCTCCTTGGGACTATTTTTGGACCTTGAAAGTGCTTAGCGAATTCTATTTTTTCAGTCAGGCTGCAATTTTACTGAAGGCTCACACCTTTAAGAAGCCTCTCAAAAGGGGTGAAAACAGTGTTTATGATTACAGGTTGATTTTACTGTCTGTGAACCTTTCACCTTTCTCTTCTGGGTAGAAATTCTGCACTAAACTCTAGTTGGCATGTTAAGCCTGAGGAAACTAAATTTCCTGTGAAGTAAGTATTGTACTCCATTGGACCTTTTCATTTCTGGGCCCAGACTTCTTCAGAGGGTTAGTGAAGCCAGACTACAGCTCTAAGAAGAAAAATATTCACATACTTAGAAATAAAACTGCATTAGGTCCACGTCTTCAGGTTGTTTAGTGTGTCATTTAAATATCTATTCATTATAATAAGGACTTCCTTCTTTGGATGGAATTTCATTCTCTCTCTGGTTTGCTTTGTCTTATTAGTTCTCTGCCCTGCAGCAAGCATCCTTCCTTCTGAAGAAAAGGTAGTTGAAAGACTCTAGACCATTGTTGCACATGAACCTTATGTGTATATCTGTATGGGTTATCTTACATGTGTATCTATATGGATAGAAAGGGCTGTGTGTAGGGAGTTATGAAGAGGCTGCTGCTACATTCATGGGATAATCTGGGAAATGTCAGAAGGGACATGTGGGAGGAGGAACTCCCCACAGGACTGCTGATGAGAATGCAGAAGAACCTTGCTCCACCTTTTGCCATCTTAGGCTATGAGACTGGACGGACATAGGACAGGTGTCATTAACCGTGTGTTTCTCACAGTCTGTGCATACATGTCTTTGGATGCCTGAGGTGAAGTTGATCTCACCAAATATAAATGTCTCAGAGACATTTAGACTTAAGTGATACCTGAGCCTTTCTAGTCAATGGAAGTGTAGAACCGTGTCTAAAAGATGGCTTGTTCCACTGCCAGGAACACACCTAAAATAAGTGATACAAAGATCCCTCAGAGATCCTCCAATGACTAGGTGAAATCAGGGAAGATGAATCTCAGGTCAAAAGACATGCTGGTAGGAGTGAAGAGCAGTCAGAGTACCGTCAAGAGTCAGAAGAAATAAGGAACATTTAGAATCACTGAAAGATCAGATTGGGCCAACAGCTTCAGAATAACAGAAAAAAGGTGGACATCACCATGGTTTAGCTCTTATTTGTCAGTTAATAAATTCTCAAAGACTGAAAATTAGAATATTGATAATTTGCACTATTGGAGGAAGCCTGCAAGACAACTAACTTCGTTAATAGTTGAATTTAATTCACGGTACAAAACAATTTTAACTGCTATGTTTTAGTAACTGGGGTTGTCAGAACATAGACTTGAGATGACATAGCCATTGAACCTGCAAGCAAGTCTTTCATATCTAATTTTGAGCAACTCTCTCCTTGTCCACTGAGATAAAGAAGTACTGATCATGTTGAAGCCACAGAATGAATGCAAATAGTACTTTTCTAAACTTATAGAATCCAAAGAACCGAAGAGAACTAGTATATAGAATTTCTTTAGATTTCTGCAGGTAATGGAAATCTAAATAATGTGTTAAAACAATCAGAAATTATGATTATGTCATTTTTAACNTTAACATTCTCTGTCAAGTAGAGAAAAACGAATATATATATAGTTATTAATATCTATAAAAATAACACATATATATACAACTAACATGCTCTTTATGTAAGGACATGACAGGATTTCCAGCAACAAGATGTTAAACTAAGGGATATCTTTGGTTCTGCAGTTCTCAGTGTTAGAAACAACAGGTAACAGATACCAGCCTTATAGCAATACAAAAGCTAGCATTTATCCTTTCTGGTTTGAAAGCTATTTTTTAACCTTCTTTATGGAGCACTTTCCCCATCCCTTTACTTTTCTGAGCACTTCATTTTGCCTCTGCTTTTTATTATGCCTTCAATTCTCCTTCCCTTCCTTTGCCCCCTGCACCCTCTGAAATGTGCTATTTGGTTTGGAAGTTGTCCTAATGACTTTTAGGATTACAAAAGCAAAAGGGAAAGGGGTTGACTTGAAGAAATGTACCAATACAACTTTTCAGAGGGCAGGGAAGCATGTAGGTGGGGATGGTGAAAAACAGTAACTGCTTGAACATACCCAGATCAGTCACGTGCTTAGCAGAACCAAGGTGGAGAATTGTCATTGTTCCTGGCAGTCTCCCTGCAGTTGTTTGAAAAAAAACATTCATACTGGACAGGTGTGCACCAGTCTAAATTCCATACATGAGGTATTCCCAGGCTGAAAGGAATGATTTATTTTGTTAATATTGTATCTATGCAGACTTTTGAAAGCCTCAGGTGCTACTTAAGTATTATTAAATTCAAATAATAAAATAAGTACTCAAAGCAACAAATATTTAACTCCCCTTTTCCTCAAGAAACACACAAATACAGTACTGTTCTAATAAATCCTTAATTTTACAGATTTCCTGCTGAAGTTCCTGACTAACGGTAAGTTATTTGTTCAGAAAGATTTTATGGTGCTCATAAAAACCCAATTACAGTTTAAAAATAACTTGTAGTTTTTCTGTAACACGATGCTGCCATCTCAGTTCCCAGAGGGTATATTAAATTCAAGTAGCAATAACAAATCATTTAAGCAATAAATAAATAACCTGAGACTGAGTTGTTAAGAGTTAATAGTCTCCCATACACTCAATAGAGACTGAGGCTCCACTCTATTAAAGTGACCCCCGGGGCCATGGGCCAAATTGCACCCAGTTGTTTTGTGGAAGGTATTCATCCCTCACACATTCATTTCCTTCTTTATGTTGTCTCTTTTCATCAGTGAAGGCACTCTGCAGTCCCTGAGTCCAGAGAACAATTACGGTACAGTCTCAGAGAAAAGAAAGAAAACTGGGGTCATAAATATGTTAAATGGGTACGTGGGTTTAAGTGGCTTTGTAAACTAAACACGAGGGAAACCTCAGACTAATTAATGAATATGAAGCAGCATGATAGGAATGTTTTAAGGGGAAATTCACTTCCCCCCCAACTTATTTTTTTCTTCCCTTTAAAAAATTCATTCCAGAAGGACAGTCATGACACAACACATCCTTATGTTTTATTGAAATGGTATTCAAGTAGGAACTGGTTACAGAGATAACTCAACTGATAATTCATTCTCAGCATCTTATTGGAAACTGAATTCTGATTTGGGACTTGAGCCAAGATCACTGTTTAGGTTTACATTGTGTGTCAATTCCTGACCTGACTTATACACACCACTAAAATAAACATGGATTCATGGAGAGTCAGTGCTGTCAGGATTTGGGCCTATAATAATAAGATCATGGGCCCAGAACAGTAGTCTTCATTCAGTCCTAGCAGTGGGACAGATTTTGCTCTTGGGGTCTTCTCCTGTCCTGTGGGAAAACCAGCAGGAGGCAGAAGAGGGGGAGAAAGATGTGTGGACTTTCCCTTACTTATATCATTTTACCCTGTATTTATATTAGTTCCAATTCTGGGGAATTTTGTTCTCAAGACCTACTACATGCTTCTTCTGCCAGCCTCCAGTGCTGCCTCTAGGTCCATAGCTTCAAAAAGTTGACTTCCATTGGGGAGTTCTATGAGTCTCACTTTCGGAAAAGAATCATATTAGAAAACAAATTTGTGTTAACTGAAATCAAACTCTATATGGAGAAAAATGAAAGTATTAGAGAGGTATTTTTTCCACTGAAAATTCTGAAGAAAATTTATATTCTGTGTAAGTATTTTTCAAACTCATTATGGTGTTCCCACAGTCAACCAAATCCAGGATGGTGTCAGCTACACTGTAGAATCTTCCTCTGCATGCCATCTTTGCCTTTTCTGGAGCCTTATGATGCTGCTACCTTGTCACAAGATGGATGCTGCATCTGTGCCTAACAGCTGTGCCGAATGCTCGGCTACATTAATGAAGTCCAAAGAGGAAAGAAGATCCATGTGGATAGCAGCTGCTTCTGCTGCAATGGGTCAGGCAAACCTCAAGCTCTGTTGGCACAGCAATAGGTGAGAAGACTGGAATGAGGGAGAGACAAGTTCCTGTTCCTACTGCTCTTCATAAGTCATATGCAGTTTCATCCAGTGTTTCTGTAAAATATTAGATCAGCAGGTCAGGTGCTTCTAGAGGACAAGCACAATCTCTTTTGAAAGGAGATGGTGGAACAGAAGCTAACTGGTGCCTCCACACTGCCTTCAGGTAAACAAGGTGGAGGAGCTGCAGCAGAGTCCTTCCTTTGCTCAAAGCTGTTGCTTTGCAGATTTTAGGTGCTCTTCATGATCAGTGACATGTCTTGGCTGGTGGGCACCAGGGGAACATCTCTGCCTGTGACAGGTGAGTATTCCCTCCTTCCCTTCAGGTAAAATGGGACAGATCACCTTAAACTGCTGATGCAAGTGGTTTGAAGCCATCTGTCTGACTGCCTGAGGCAGGTGTGGAAGTGGCCATGGGATTCCTGCCAGCTGCAGGTGACCTACAAGGCTGGTGACCTCTGCCTGATAGGTGGTGGGAAGCGCTNATAATAATAATATATATATAAATTATCGGTGTAATTACACACATATATGACAGCATTAATGTTTTTGATTGCCAGTTTTCTTTTGTTATATTCATCTGCTTTCATTTGATCCTATTTCTCCAGGTCAGGATATCTAAAAGATTTGATTAAGTCAGCTTTCAGACAAATATAAATTCTTGTCATGCAGAAGCTAGGTGGCTCCTAGTAATGTCCCAGGTGTGTACCCACACTATTTCTCATATTAGGCACCAGATTCAGACTGTTCTCTATTGAAAAGGTCCCAATCCCACACAATTAATGTCAAGGAGAGCTTTTTCAGTTAAGTTCAGAAGAGGAAACTTTGAAACCCTACTTCAGAAGGATGACAAAGTTTCAGTCACTGCTCCTGCTTGTCACAGAGGGGAAAACTTTTCAACAAGCCCGTATCCCAACGTTTCAGAATATGGATTTTTAACCTTTCTGTTTAAAGATGCTGTTGAAAAGTATATAAAGAGTGGTAGAATAGTGTAGAAAGAGTGACAATGACAAAACTAAATTTGTGCCGTTAGCCTTTAATACTTTGAGTACATTACTGACATAGTCATACCGAAATGTATTTATAGTGAATATTCACCAACGCTGCAAATATTCCCAAGTCACAGCTTTCCACTAAGGGCAGAGGAAAGAAGTTTTCAGAAAGGAGTAAATGAGCTGGTTAAACTCTTTGCCAGGAAAGGACCATTTTCTTTCTGTCCACTTGGCCAGCTTCTCAGCTGACAATCCGCCATTGTCTTCAATGCAGTGACAGTGATCTATACCAGCTTTTCGGTTCACAGGCCACTTCTGGTTCTTGTCAAGTGTAGTCAAGATCTGTAAGTATTTTCAGCTCCTTTTTTTTTGGTAAAGTTTTTTTCCCCAACTCTTTTACATGCTATCAGCTCTCTGATCTGCTGGCTTAAGTGATCAGAGCAGGAGAAGAAAGGACAGTTTGCTTCCTAAAGATGAATTTAAAGGGGAAATTAATGCAAAAGGACTAAAACAAGCAGGAAAATTTCAAGATCAAAAGCCACTTTCCATACAGGAGCATGTAACAAGTGACACCGCGCCACATACAGGACAGAAACAAAGGCAGTGCTTTCATTTGGTCATCTTTGTCATGGATATTATTTATTTATTTTTACTATTCATTCGGCTTGAGGACTGAGCAAGGGCTGAGAAAGGAATTGAGGATATCAGCCACCCTCCCAACAGCAGCAAAACTATAAATAGTGTTCAGTCTTTTATCCTTTGAACACTCCGAAGGCCCTTGTAGTCAGCGGAAGTGTTAAGCATGCCATAGGAGCCTGGAGTGAGGCCATTTAATGAATAGGCTTCGTTGTGCTTGGTGATTACACAGGTAGATGGTGACAAGGCAGACAGTGTCCAGTCCTAACAGCAGTCCTTGTGTTTGGGAGATGATCCTTTTGAAGCCTCTGTTCTGGTCTGTCTGATCCTTCTGTGATGTTCATAGATTGGGATGGTCAGGAATAAAACTGCAACCCCTTCCCTTCTGGGTCCAGCAAGGGGACAGGCATGACACAGGCTGAAATGGGTATTTCGGTCCCACGCCAGTGGTTAGCAGTGAGTGCACTGCCAACAAGTCTGAGTAAGAACTTGTGACTGCTCCTGTTCAGCTGGTGTCTCCCCATTCCTCATCCTGGCTAGTGGTTATGCTTCTAAACCTTACAAGCACTATAACCTTTTAATAGATTTTTTTTTTAAAGTGATAAAGTGGGAAAGAGAATCTACATTTGACCTCTCTGAACTTTTCACTTCCAGCTACAGAGAATGCTAGGTGTGATCTTGGCAGGTTTTCCACTTTGGTAGCATTTCAAGGAAAAGTGAAAATTAATTAAATTTAGCAATAAATCTCTGTCTCTTTCCCTATTAAAATTGTCAGGACAGTAAATCAAGTTTTTAATGACTAGGAAAAAAAATCAGTACATTTAAGAAATCAACAGAATGTCTCTTGTGGCATCTGTAAAAGTATCATCTGGTACCATTTAACATGTGGAGAGACATATGTGACAAAGTTTATAGAGAAAATATTAGTGTGCAGTTCAACTACTACAGAGAGCCTCAATACACTTCATACTTCAATTTTTTTAAGTGTGATATAATCTGTGGCAAGAAAGATAAACGTTGTCATTTTATCAGTATTTATAGTGTTTCATGCATATTAACATAAATATCCAATTTTTTTATCTAAACATATGCAGTTATGATTTTTAGATACAGTGAATGATGAAGACCATGAAAATACACACAACTGAATTTGCATAATTTATCTTGCATGTAAAGAATAATACACAAGTAAAACAAATAAATTGCTTTTCAGGTGATTGATTGGTCCTGTAATCCCGACTTCACCTGGAGGTATAAAAGAGTTTTGGCTAAGGGAGGCTGGAGGCAATGAAAGTTTATCCCTAGTAGCCTTCTTGCTTATCCTGCCTTTTTTTTTTTTCCCCCGTGGAAGATCTGTCAAACTAAAAGAAAAATAGACTTCCTGTCCATTACATACACAAGTCCTTGAATTATATTTAGCAGTTGCCTTTTCACTGAACTGTGAGACAACTTAATTTGAAATTACTCTTTCTTGGAAATCCTAAACCCTTGACACATTTCATTAGGCACAAAATGATTATAGTTATCAGTTAATTTGTTTGAAGACTCAGTAAACACTTGTTACAAAGAGTTTTAGAGACATCTAGTAGTTAGAAAAGGGAAGCTGTCTCCAATCCTTAGTTTATTTACTTAGCACTTATTAAGCACCACTTCTCTATCTACCCAAAAAAGAAATATTTTAAGCAAACCGTAAAAGTAGGCTTGACCCTTTCATGGGCACATCATAAATCAATTGTTAAAGCAAGGGTGAAAACTCTGAAAGAGGTCAGAGGTGGAAGAGAGGTCATCTCTGAGAGAGGACAGTGTGAAAATCCACAAGAGGTGGAGCTTAGCTGGAGATAAAGGCTGGAGAAAGGAAATCCTAGAAGTGGTAAGGCTCTTACACCATGAAACCACCAATAAAATCATAGCTATCCAAGTGCTAAGGTTATTCACACACCATTTCTAAGCCTGCGTCTCCAAATGCCAGCTCAGTGATGCCAGATCATCTGCCTAGTGACAAAAAGGCAGTTTTTAAGTGTGAGTTTTACTCTTAGTTATATGCAATCAAGAACAGTACTTCCATCCATTTCTCAAAACCCATACCATCTCTTCTGCTGGGCTTTCCTTCCTGCTGTCATTGAGTCAGAGAAGTTTAGCTCAGTGCTCTCTGGACAACCTTTGGTAACTTGGGAGAAAGCACTGTGTAAAATTGTTTGATGCTATTCCCCAAGCAAACGAGGAACTCTACATATGTTTGACTCCAGTAGCTTTAACTTAATGTACTAACTACTAACGCATCAGCTTGTTCAGAACTGAGAGTCCAGGCAAGAGTTGAGGGAACTGTTTTGTGGTATGAAATGTAGATAATGCTTTGAATACATTTTCAGTAGCATAAGTAAAGCACTGTCAACCACACTAATTTGCCATTTTGTCTCATCTTCAGTCAAAAGGTATTAAATAATGACGTAACTGTAAGATTTGCTCAGTCTTTAACCAGCCTCACAGGTTTTTAATAATGCGGGTTTTAGCTCAAAATCAGAATTTCAATGAAGACCTCTATTTAAGCATTTGTTTCATTCAATAGACTAAAGTTTAAATTCCAAACAATTAAAGTTATTCAGATTTAAATGGGAAATTTCCTGATTGTTTTGTAAGTGCACAATTTATAAGTCATAATGACATTCCTTCACTTTGCCCAGAAAAAACAAAGGCTGATTTATTTCCTAATAACAAAGGCAAATGGTGAGGCTGTATGAAACTGCTTCCTTATTTTCAATGGGTCAGTGCCAGGCTGTTAGGTATCTTTGAAACCGTCACCCCTCCCATCTATAGCCTTCCTCTACAGCAGAGCAGTCCAAAACATCGCCAATCTGTGGAGCACATCGCATATTGAGTTATACTGAGCACCCACTTATGGTGCAGCTGATACCTGTGCAGCCCTGTAACTAGAGATCTGCTTGATATTCATTGTATCAGCATTGATTGCACTGGGCTTACTGAAACACAGCAGAATGCATTCATCTGGCTAATGTATATACCTTCATTGTCGCTGCATTGTGATGTAAACAATGTCCTGTTCCTTCCTTATAGTAACCTAATTGACAGCCAGGCATTTTGAGCGCTCCAAAGGGCTATTGTTGTGTTGAATGCCGTAACAATAGGATTTCATATAGGTTGGGGCTTAAGAAAAGTACAATGTCCTTTTTTCTGACATAAAACCAAGAATTGTGTACCGGTTGAGAGCGGGATAATGGGTTCATCATAGAATTAAGGCTTTAGCTTTGTTGGGAATCAGCTACTTAAATTTTATAGACACACTTGTTTAAAAACTTTTATTTGATCAAACACATATATTGTCTCTGTAGCTATAAACCCATATCTATATTTTAAAACCATAATTCTTACTCGCCTGAATCACAGACTCATATGATGCAAAATTTTAAACCACACTCATTGCTGTTAGTTGCTAGTCAGTGGTGAATCTTCTAGTGACTTCTGTGGGGAGCAGAGTGAAAGCCAATAAAATCACACCCTTCATCTGAAGAACAATTTTCTGATGATATTAATAGAAATTCATCCCAGAAGTGAGCTAGGCACAGGGGTTATTGCAAAATGCCCCTTAATTTTAAGTGCTTTCTGTTCTTTGCCTCCCCCTGGAGATGAAATTCCTTCCTCTTCCTCTTGCAAACTGAGATACTGCCAGCACAGGCTCCATTTGAAGATCTGGCCCTTAACCTCTGGGGTTGTGAGAAAAATATTAAAAAACAAAGCTGAAAAAAACTGATGTTTGGAAAGATTTCAGCTAAATAAAATGACCCTCAGTGGTGAGAGCTGTCTGGTAATGGGGGCACTGCAGTGCCTTCTGGTTGTTGAACTTCACAACAATTCTCTGATTGCCATGCGTTTTGTGGTGACAGAGGAACTGAGCAGCGGTGCACAGCAAAATGTCTTTGAAACCATGAGTGGCCACAGATCACAGGACACAAGGTGCTGTCATTTGTGATGCTTCCAAATCCCAGCTGGTATTGAATAGACATTTGGCCCAGTCGGTTCCTCTAGACAAATTCTAGAGGAAACATCTTTAAATCCTTCTTCCATCTTGGGAAGTTTGGGTACCAAAATTGCAACAGTTTTCTTGAGTGTCTGGGGATTTTTTTCCTGACAGAAGCCACATCTGGCAAATGCAGGACACCCAAAGCTTCAACTGCAACCACTGGGTTTAACTCTGTCTCAAGTGAGACAATGTTTTCACTGCCAATGTATTAAAATATTTTAGGCTGAGATTCTCAAAACTGTTGAAGTAGCTTAGGCGTGGTCTTCCCATGAATGGATCTCATGTTTTCAGACTACAAATGAATGGCTCTTGTTTTGTAATTGATGAAGATCCAGTCTCTAACATGAAGTGGGACAACAACGTAACACTATACACGTGGACTCTGGCAGCAGTAAAAACCCCACTAGTTCTGTTCTTCCATGTTCCAATGGATGTAGAATACAAGAGGTTTGTACCTTTAAGGACATGGAGGTAAAACAATCCCAGATATTAAGATTTCTCTCTCTCATATGTATGTGTTTAGGCATGTGTTTGAGTGTTCTTTTCCAAAACACAACATATTTTAAATCATTGAGTTTTTCCCACACATACATTCATATGGTCAAAATGAATCTTTACACTTATTATTTTAATTGGTTGAATATGTTTTAGGTGGTGAGGAAGAATGAGGATTACAATATTCTCTTGCTCCCCTCTTTGTTATACTTGTGAGTTCACATGTGCAAACAACACCTTCATCTCAAGCCCTCTTTCCTGGGATTCCTGAAACACACTCCAACAGCTTTGCAGAAATGTTTAGCCATACCAGTGAGAGCTGGACTGTTGTGATGATGGCAGCTGCTGGGTGAAGGATGGAGAAGCTTTTTTTGCACCATAGCCAAGTCCATTAGGACAGGCTATCTGCAGATGTTAGAATGTGGTATGGGTGGAAGAGAGATGATGATGATGATGATGATGATGATGATGATGATGATCATCATCATCATCATCATCATCATCATCATCATCACCATCATCATTGTTATCATTACTGTTATTAGGCAGGTTCATGTCACCTAAATGGGCTCAGACCCAGTAGGCTTGAAAATTTAGTAAATGTTCACATATTATGTATTCTGAGTGCCTCTGGGAAGGGAGGAAAAAACCCCCAGGTTTTTGTCAGAAAACAAAGATAAAATCTCTAGCACAAAATCTGTAGTGAAAAGACAGGATCCAGGGTGAAGGACACAAGACAGTGAAACAGAAACAAAAAATCATAAATAAACTCAGACTATAGAATATCAGTCTACTAAATCTAACTTTCTGAAAGTACAGTAGGGATTTAAAAGGAGGAATTGCTGCCCTGTAGTCCACCTTTTATTAAATAGAGATTACTTTTTAAAAAGTTATTTAAAGTTATCTGTTCCAGCACAAAAATATTTTCCGTAGAAAAATTATTCCACCTCCAATAAAACCAAGACCCCAAGCAAGTAAGATAGATATCAGAAATTTAAACAAAAGAGGCAAACACACTTTGCTATAGGCTTTTACAGCTTTTACGAAGTTTACATGGACAGAATCAAAAATACACCATCATGTCAGTGTCTGAAGAGACTCACAGGGCACCCATACAACTGTGCCATTGTGTTCATGTGGTTCCACTCAGGAAGGGTCACACAGGATGAAATGCATCCTAGAGAGCAGCTCTGAAGCAGTCATTGGACTGTGCGAGCCTACAATTTGCAGACATGGTAATATTTTTTCTACATAGAAAGTGTCTCTCCAGCGGTTAGCGAAGTCTGTAGCAGGAGAGCATTGCAAGAGACTTGCTCTCTAGGGAAGGAAAATAAGTGTTGGTGAGTCTGAACTGCATATGAGAGCTGGAATGCATGTATGGGTGGTACCAGGGCAAGCAGGCTTCCTTTGTAGCTGCTTATATCCAAACACAAAGACACGTATGGGGTGGAAGTCAAGTTTTCCAGCAAATGGCATAGTTTGAAGGGGTGAACGTAAGGCACAGACTCAGCTGTGCTTTAGTCATTAACTTTTAACTTGAAACTCAACTTTTGAGAAAAATGAGCTGAAGAAGCAGCTCTCTCTCAGCAGTAAAAAGTTGAAAATGGAGCATGACATTTATAAAGCAGCCTCTGAGAGAGCAGAACCTCTCCCTCAGACATACCACGGGTTTCCATATTTCTCTGGAGTGAGGCACAAACACGAGTAAGCACACATTTTACAGTCCTAAGCATATTTAATACAATGTTTTTACAACAGCTGTTGCTTTCACAGAACTTTAACCCCACTGTGTAAATGCATCACAGGGAAAATACTCTGTTGTCTTGGAGACAGCCTTTACTCTCAAGGCCTTTTCCACCGAACTGGTGTCAGCTTTCAGCTCCGGTCGCATTCCAGGCAGGCAGGCACATCTAGGCCTCTCTACCCTCCAACTTCGTACTGGCCCCACTGAAGGACAGACAGCTCAGGAATCCGGGGCTATTATCCGGGCAGCCTAAGATCAGTTTCCCTCAGCACATCTGATGAGAAAGGGGCAAAAATAATTCTGAGAAAAGAGAAGGAAAAAAGAAAACCCAAGCCAACTGTAAAATATTTCCTGACATCCACTTGATTTTTTCTTTCGGTTAACTTTTGTTTCTCACTTATCAGGCCTAGTACAGAGCCAGGTGTCTTTTTCCTGCTAAATTTAGGCCAATTTATTGTCCTAGCTGAGATGTGTTATGTTACAGCTGACATTTGGAAGACCACTGGAGGTTTCACATGACAAATGCCTGCCGTCAAAGGACTTGGGGAAACACCTCTTGCCTTTGAGAAAGATGACACAAGGTAGTGACTTGACCCCTCCAGCTCTCTAGCATATGCACTCCCTACTACAGGTAGTACACAGCAAACAGTGCCCTGACCACATGTGTTTCTGGACACAGCCCTGAAATGCATCCTAAAGCTCTGTCTTCACAGTCACACCTATGAAAAGAAATAATTGGAAACCTGTATTAAACACCAGAATATTTTTCATCTCAGTTTTAGACATATGAATATGCTTGAAATGGCTGCACTCCATGCATGATCACAGATTCGCAGAATCACAGAACTGTAGGAGTTGGAAGGGACCTTGAGAGATCATTGAGTCCAACCCCCCTGCCCAAGCAGGTTCCCTAAAGCAGGTCACACAGGTAGGTGCCCAGACAGGTCTTGAATATCCCCAGAGAAGAAGACTCCGCCCTGGGCTGCCTTTCCAGTGCTCTGTCACCCTCAGCTTGAAGTTCTTTCGCATATCGGTGTGGAACTTCCTGTGGTCCAACTTGTGGCCATTGCCCCTTGTCCTGTCCCTACAGACCACTGAGAAGAGATTGGACATTTCCCTTAGTCTCCCACTCAATGGGAGTTTATAAACATTGATGAAATCCCCTCTCAGTCTTCTCAAGGCTGAACAGCCCCAGCTCACTCAGCCTTTCCTCATAGGGGAGATATTCCAGGCCCTTAAACATTTTTAACATCATGATTAATAAAAATAACAACAACAACAACAAGATGGTGATGATGATGATGATGACGACGATGATGATGGCAACTTCAAAGACAGCTGCCAAGCCTCAAGGATAGACTTTTCAAAATTGTGTGGCTGAATCTAGTCCTTCAAAGCACAGAATGTTCTTAAATGCAGTGACTGTATCAAGGACTCAGGTCTTCCAAGAAAACACTAGAGGCTTTAAACATCCGTGGCCCTAAATCTAATAATCTCTCTGAGAACAGAAAGGTTCAGACAGTCCTTTGGCTACTTTATAATCAAGGTGTATTAGCTGCCAAACCAGGGAATACAGCACTGCCATGAGACTGAGCACAGTCATCAGACCGTCCTGTGCCATTCTGCCCGCAAGTGGTTTCCTCACTTAGAGCTGGGCAGCCAAAGAAGCAAGTGTAACTGCAAATTCAGGAGTGCCAGGCTGTGCAGAGTCCCTAGAAGATCATCTCAGACAGGTTTTCTGATCAGTTCTTGGAGTCTAATAACACTCAGTGGTTTACATTATTCCTGATTTTGTCCCAGAGACACACCAAGCAAATAAAGGAAAAGAGAGGATACTAGATTTCCATCTTCCCTTTTTCTCTTGCTTCTGTTTATTCTGCTAATTCCAACAATGAAAATTGTAATCACTGATCACCTTACTTTTCCCTGACATGTCTGGAGTCACAAACAGAGCCCCAGAAGGCTAGAGTGTTTTCACACTGTGTTAGCAGAGTGTGTGCGGGAAGAACCAGTTTCTTAGCATAGAAATGAAGTTAGGAGCATGGAGCCAAAGCCAGAAGGCAAATCTACCCTGAGTGAAGTTTCATCTATTGAAAGATGTTTGCACGTCTGCCTGCCACCTAAAATAACATGCCACATTCTGCAAGTGTCACTAGTCTACTCTAGATACAGGAGTTTATTCGGAAACCAAACTGAGAAATGCTGTCAGTCTGGAGGGTAACTAATGAGAGTGACTCTGACCTGACCTCACAGGAGAATTAACATGTACTTGACATTTATACATATATCTTTACTGTAAGTGAAAAGGTATTTCTTACCTCAGTATCATAGGCATATTTAGACTGTGCCTCATTTACCCTGAGAAGTAAAAAAAAAATTTGAGATTGTGCTGCCAGCTGCATTGTTTTTTTTTTATTTCTGCACATTCAAAAGCACACCTAGAAGATGTACACTGTGCATAGGCAGCTGCAAAAATCAACATGACACTTCAGTTGCTTACAGTGGATACCAAGCAGAGGTGGATTATTTGAAATACATAGTACCTAATCACATCCATTCTGTTCTTATAACAAGGTGATTCTTACCTGGGTTCAAGTGAAAACATGCACATGAAAAGTTTACATCCAATCACAGAGTATACAATCTGACATATTTCTAGACAATATGAAGCAACTCATCTGGAATCTTGAGGCCCTGAATGTTGCCAAATAATCAGGGTTCCAGAATTATTAATAAATGTATTAGCAAGAGGCTTGGCTCAGTTCTAGGTATTCTATTTCAAAATGGGATTAGATTTTTTTTTCTTGTTTATAAATGACTGAAGTGAGGTGGTTGTGATTTATGTAATGCTAATCCTGACATAGGATTTTTTTCATAGATTACATTCCTACATTTATATATAGTTAGAAGAAAGTTGTCACATTATTTTCAAGTATGAAATCCATCAATGTCAGAGTTACATTATTGGAATTTCATGTTTGCCTTCTAACATGATTAGCTTGTATTTTATTTACCAGTGTTCATTACCTTTGATATCTCCAGTTTCTTCTCCTCCATGTCTACTGTCTTTGCCAGCTTTTTCGTGCAGCTACAGACTCCTAATAATCTATAATAAAGATCTTGAAGATGATTGTTTAATTCCCTTTGAAAGAGAAAGTTTAAATCCATGAGGTCAGTCAACATTTTTTCTCTCTGGTTCTTTCTCTCTGGACTCTAGGAAAAAAAAACAAATGAGTGTGAATTCACTGGCAAAAAATATTTAATTGGGTTTTTGGTTGTTTTGGTTTGCTTTGTTTTTGTGACTTTTTTTTTTTTTTTCTGTCCTCTAGCAAAATATCAAACTAGGAAGAGAAAAAATTTCAAGCCCTGGTGCATGCTGAGGAGTTTGTTTGAAAATAAAAACTGTTTTTTTACACACGGTCTAGGGAAAGCAGTGCTATGCAATTTTTCTGGTGCATTACACTGCAAAAGGAGTTGGTTGACAGACACCTCACTGCTTCCTCATGCCCTGGCAAGGCTCTGACTCCTGAGGATACTCATAAGGAAAATCACCTTTGCAGGGTCAATTCTTCAACTTTGAAGATAATAATTTTGTGTTTCACCACATCAGACAGGAGTGCATGTTTTCTCCATCCCCTTCTACTATTCCCCTGCCTGGGCTTGGGAACACCAGGGTGATGTTGATGCTACCCACCACCCTGGCATCACCATCAAGAGCTTCAATACACTTGTGATTTCTATTGCCCATGAAACAGGACTGACAAGTGCCTCCCAAAGGGCAACAAGGTGGGACCGCCAGTCCATGTCAGAAGTAGAGGCAGCCCTGGGTCAAATGTGCCCTGTGAGCCTGAAGCCACAGCAAGACCACTTAATTACATTTCTTTTTTGTCCATAAGAGCCTTCCTGTTCAACACTGTGACAGATCCGTACATTCTTAGGCACTGATGACAAATTATTTCATGGCCTTTTTCAGGGAAGCAACTGTCAAGTAAAAAAAAAAAGAAGTAGGGTATAAGTTATCTTACAGTAAGAATCTTCACAAGAATCAATTTTACTTCTGAAAGGTATGAAGCAGTGAAGCAGTAAGAAATTAATTTTTATGCATAGATCACCTGCAGAACTGAAGAACCACTAGATCTGTTTTGATGCAGCATTTTGTTATTGGACCATTGCTGAAACTGTCACCTTCTGATGGTGACAGATCTAACAGCTATCTGAGATGTTTGGGAAACACGTAGGATTCAGAATGAGGTCTTTCACACTTGCAGATTTCAAGTGACTCCATGGATGTTTGTTAGTCAAAATATAAATGGGAGAAGGGAACTCCTTGTTATTTGGAGATTTTTGGAGATTTTTGCTTGACCTGAGCAAAACAAAAGATCAGTCCAGTAGAATTGGAGATAAAATGGGCTTGATAGAAATTCTTGTAATGCTATGGAATGCAACATTTTCTTTTATGCTTTATTTATTAAGCACCAGGTAGCTGCTAACTCATACCCCTAAACCATCTCCCCACACACCACAACCTCTCCATCCCCTGTGGGATGATGAGGAGAAGTGGAAGAAAAAAGTAAAATTCATGGATTGGGATAGCAAGGACAGCAAAGGAAGAGGAAAATAACAACAGTACTTACAAAAGCATATACAAAGCAGGTGATACACAGTGCAATTTGCTCACCACCTGGAACCTGATGCCCAGTCTGTCTCAAGCAACAAGTCCTACCCCTCAGCCATCTCCCCTCTCCCCACCCACCCCACCCCCCCCAGCCTTATATAGTGAGCATGATATCATGATATATAATACCACTTTGGCTTGTTTGGTTCAGCTGTCTTGACTCTGTCCTCTCACAACTTCTTGTGGAAATTAACTCTATCCCAGTCAAAAAACCTGAAAGTATCCACCTTTTATTCTATACAATCTATATTATGCCCAGATCCTACACTTTCCAGTTAATCATCACCATTGTTCCTGTCATTGATACACATACACACATACACATATATTTGCAGATGGAATTTGCAGATTCCATTAGACTATGGGCCATCCTGATAAAAAATCCATTTAATGGATTATTTAATCCATGCATGGCCCTGAGCTCCATCAGTCATAAGTCTTTCAAGGTAGAAGCGATGGTGTGTGCTTTTGGATGGTTCCATTCTGCATCTAGACCTTACATGTGGTGTGTTCAGTGCAGTCCATGCCTATGGTCTTTGGTTCAAGATGTCAAGTTTCAAGGAAACTGGCTGGGCACTGGTTTGCTGAAACCGAGTCTAATTCTACCATCTCCACACTTGGCTCTGTTTCATCAAAGTTCATCCTTCACCAATTTGGGAAATTCTCAATGCAACACCATTGGTACAGCACATAGCCATTGATGTCAAACAATGGCAAGGTTATTTAGCAGTTAACATCATACAGTTTAATTTATTGGCTATTCCTGAGGTACACATTGGACTTCTCCATTCTTCTGTATCACCCACCAAGCACACCCAGGTCCCTGAGCAAAAGCGGTCCCACAGATGGGTTTGCCTTTGCCTGAAGCAGGGATAATCCAGACTGTCTTCCCCAACAAAATTTCATGCACACTATGGGAACTTTATCTCTTTCTACAGCACATAGAAGTTTTGATTGGGCAGGAGCAGCTCGATTGGTAGGTCTCCTGGAGTAAACTAACTAGGTGGCCTTTGCTAAATGTGTATCCCAATGTTTGAGGGTCTCACCACTCATTGTTCTCAGTGAAGTCTTTAGCAGCCTGTTTTCTATCATTTATTTTTCCTGCAGAGACTGGTGACAGGGGATGTGACACACTCAGTGCCTGGCTCTTTGGTGCAGGTGTCTGTGAGGGTGTATTGGAAGTGAGTTCCATTCTCTGACTCAGTTCTTTCTGGAGTGCCATGTTACTACAGCATTTGTTTTTCAAGGTCCAGCACAGATTTCAAGATGGTGGCATGAGGCATGTGAATTGGTAGGTGGTTTCTTCCCCCATTGTAAAGGCACAGTGCTTGCCTTGACAGGTTTGCAGGGTGTGATATAACCAATCTGCCAAACCTCCACATACTTATTTCAGTCTTTGCTCTCCATACCAGAGACGCTTTAAATATTTAGTTTGTTTGATCACAGTGTATGTTTCACATTCACAGATAACCTGTGTGATAGCATAAATTCACCCCTTGACCACAAGCCCATTTATAGCTCTTCTTTGCAGCTCTTCTTTGATGACCTGAAGACCCATGGGCTACTGAGTAGTTTCTCTGACTTTTTGTGTAGGACTCCACACAGCAACCTTCCACCTCCGATGCTTTCTCCCAGTGTGATGCAGCTGGTAAGTGAGCCAACCAGGAGAAGTGCCCTGCTGGACCTGCTCTTCATGAACAGAGAAGGCCTAGTGGGCAATGTGGTGGTCAGAGACTGTCTTGGGCACAGTGACCACGAAATGATAGAGTTTTCAATTCTTGGTGAGGTAAAGATGCAGGGGGCAGCAAAATTGCGACCCTAAATTTTGGAAATGCAGATTTTGGTTTGTTTAAGAGTTTGGTTAATAGAGTCCCTTGGGAGGCAGTTCTGAAGGGTGAAGGAGTCCAGGAAGGCTGGAGGTTATTCAAGAGGGAGGTCCTCAAGGTGCAGGAGCGGGCTAACCCCCTGTGCCACAAGTCAAGCAAGCAGGGGAGAAGACTGGC
>VXBZ01011309.1:169712-247563 GCA_013399135.1 Heliornis fulica | reverse complement strand
TGAAAAAATATCAATTAAAAAAAAAAAAAAAAAAGAGACTGATGATAACAGAAGAGGAGTTGTTAAAAAGACACTATCATGCTAAGTTGTGCAGTATGGCTAGGTGGTGACTAGGATATGTCACAAATATAAGTCCTATTATTTTGAAGAAAAGAAACTATTTCACTTTCATACCAATAATCAGGTTTATATGCATTTGTGGATTGAATAAATAATATAACTTAAAAATAAGTGAGGAGAGAAAAATAATAAATAATTGAACCCACTAAGAGAAAATATAGAGAGGTAAGAAAGGATTTTAGAATAATAGATCACAGAAACCGAGGATGGGAAGCTTCCAAGAAATGGATGGTTATTTCTAAAGGGAGATTTCTGGATAAAGAAGCAATACTGGTTTTAACTGTTCTTTGAGAAAGCATCTTTATAAGAGTTACTTGAAAAAACAAAAGAAGACACACAGGAGAGGTTAGAAAATGCTTAGGACAAAAATGGTAGTTGATATGTTGTTCTTGTTTTTAAAATAATATCAGTTGAAGCTCTTACTCATGCAGCAGCAGTACTAGAGAAAGATATCTCTCCTTTTATGAAAGTAAGTCACAGGTTTACTTAACTTCTAGCAGTAAAGTTCTATGTGTGAGTAAGCTAGACCATTAGGACACCTCTGTATTTAATAGACAAATGCATATATCTTGAGGATACGAGTCATCTCATGCTGGAAAAAAGAAAACTAAAGTAGATGGAATAAACGAGCCTCTGAATGTACCTTTTTATCTCTGTCATCTAATGTCCAGGGGGGTTATATAGTCTCCCATGGGGAGACTGAGTAATTAAATTTTAGATAGCTATCATTGGGACAATGAATTCCATACAAATAAATGGGTTATTTTGGAGTAAAGGAGGAAAACTTTGTTCTTGAAAACACATTTTCTGTTATATTTTATGTCTAATATAATTATACCTTCAACCTTAGGGAACAACTTCTCCAATCCACTAACTAATGATATAATTTAAATATATATATATAAATATATTTATATATATATAAATTTATCCTTTTATTTTTTACAAAATTATCTATTTTAATGCCAGACTTCTGAGAAAATGTATATAACTTGTAGCTCTAGAATGCTGTACTTTTTTAAGCACACATTTTTGTTACAACTTCAAACTGCTATTATAGAATAGAGGCAATAAAATGCAGATGTTTAGCTAAGTTTTGTATTTTAGATCTGTATATGTTGCATTGCTAGGAAAAGCAGTTTCTGTGGTTTTATATATTGTCTTACATAGTATCTGCAATAGAAATATGTATATTAATTTTACAGTTAATGTGTGTCTAAACTTCTTAAATCCTGGAATTATTCTTCTTTTGCATTCATGCAGACCAGCATTATCATTCTTGAATGTCCATTAAAGCTTTATATGTTTTCATCTTATTTTTTAAGAAATTGTTTACTAAGGAAGCATCTATCGTGACTATAACCATCATTGTATCATGTCCATGGTTAGAATACAATTCGGTGTATGCCGAAGTGAAATCTGTGGAGCATGAATGGCATATTTTAAACCCTACATATAGAACAGTAAATTTACCCATACCTCAACTATTTGGTTTGTAATATTGAGAAATTACACTAGAGTGTTATGCCTTCCTATCTTGATTTTGGATTTTAAATGTTCCCCTTGTAAAGTGGCATAGGAGGCAGAATAAGAAGGCATCTACCTGAATGTATTTCCCCCCGCCCCGGAAGAGTCACAATCTGTGAA
The DNA here is from genome assembly GCA_013399135.1 of Heliornis fulica. Classification (NCBI taxonomy): domain Eukaryota; kingdom Metazoa; phylum Chordata; class Aves; order Gruiformes; family Heliornithidae; genus Heliornis; species Heliornis fulica. The sequence goes on along the minus strand of VXBZ01011309.1, from coordinate 245,796 downwards.
ACAGCATATATTAATGTCATTAGAATATTTTCTGAAGAAAATGAAATTGTACAGCTACTGCTGGGATATACCTTGGGGTTTTGCTTAGAAATGTCATGGCAATCTGGAAAATTGATTAAAAGATTCCCTTGAGTTAAACCTTGAATTTGGTGTTTGAACAATACTCGGTGAAACTCAGCTGTGATTCACGGGAATTCCATTATTTTGGGTTATGACCATGGTATTTTCTTTGGAATTTCTCATTTTCTTGTTAGAGTATTCATGTATGTGAAAAAGGGCCAAAATTAATTTGGAGTTCAGTAAAAGCAACAAATATGGTGTGAATTTCTGCCTCATTCCCTATATATTGCATTTTTCTCTCAAGCACTCTTTTCATGTTAGACCAACATTGTTTTCTATAGAATAAAATTTTTAAATTTATCAATCTCAAAGCCAAATTTATGTGTTAGCTCAAAAGATATGTAACCTAATCTTGATTCCAAAACTCAGAATGCAGTTTCTGCCAATTAATTGTCATAAAAAGCCAATTTATTGGCTTTGCTCATATGCATATTACGAATTTAAAAGGTTTAGAATAGATTTATTGGATTATATAGTTTTATCCTATGCATAAAACACAACTCCATCCTTTAATTTCTGTATCAGTGATACTAAGTAAGGGTGTGTTTATCTGGATCTGCAAGTTGTGGGAGTGGAAGGTTAAAGGGTGGTACTCTGTGAAGAGAAAGATGTATATACTTGAAAAGGTTGAATAGTTCTTCAGTCTCTTTACTGAAAGAAGCACAATCAACAGGCCTCCCAGATCCAAGGGATTTCTCTTGTTGCTCCCATTTGTGTGTCCAGCTGACAGCAAGACTAAACATGTATTCCAGAGATGCCAGCACGTACATATATGCATACAGCTGGTCACACAGACAGGTGCCTTTATTGGTACACGCAAAAGTACCACCAGCACTGAAAGAGACATGAACATCACAGGCAGACAAATCCTATTTCTCTGTTTGGGCTGATGGGAACAGGACTTTGCTAGAAGGGACAGAGTCTTACACACACATACATGTGCTCCCATATCCTTCTAGGTCCCATCCCAGGAGCTGGCCCTGTGATCCGTCAACCCTGTGACAGAAGGCCTTTTTTCCACTTGGCCTCTGACCTCATTCTGCTCATCAGGAAGTCCATACTAATTAATATTAACTAGTGGTCACACTTGTGCTTACATTCTGGACAGAGGACACATTTACACACTAAACAGTGAAAAGCAGTTTAAAAAGAATGGAGGAAAGGCTGCAGTGGTTAGGTGCAGGGATCGGTCAGAGAGGCTTAACTGGCTCAGATTTTTAAGACAGCTCTGAGAAGAACTTGGTGGTCTTGGCAGATGAGAAGCTGGACAGGAGCTGGCAATGTGTCCTTTCAGGTCAGAAAGCCAACCATGTCCTGAGCTGCATCAAAATAAATCTGACCAGCAGACTGAGGGAAGTGATTTTGCCCCTCTACTCCACTCTCACAAGAACCCACCTGGAGTATTCCATCTAGGTCTGGGGTTTTCAGCACAAGACAGATAATAAGCTGTTGGAGCAAGACCAGAGGAGGACCACAAAGATAATGAAGAGATTGGAGCACCTCTCCTAAGGATACAAGCTGAGGGAGTTGGGCTTGTTTGGCCTGGAGAAGAAAAGGCTCCTTGTAATCAAGCAGTTTACTAAGTATGATTAAGTTGCATTAAGATAAATGTATGATGCCATTTGAGACAGCCTCAGGGATCCAATGTACTGTTAAAAAAAAACAAAAACAAAAAAAACACCAAAAACCAAAATACCAAACTACAACAAAGAAAAGACCACCACAGGAGAATAAATAACTTGCAATGCTTAAATTTTCATAAAGTTCCTATGTTTAGACAAGTGAGTCAAGCACACACAGTATATATCGATTTTGCTACCCTTTTGGGGGAGTTCCGGGTGTGGGGGCTTGCAAAATAAGGAGGGGAAGTATTTGTTTTCTTTTTTGATTAATTATGTCTATATTGAAAATCTGTAGTCCATGAGAGTACCCAAAGATCATTCATCTTCATCTTGTTGATGACATCTGCCACATCTTATTAAGAGACCTCCCTTTTTTCTGGGAGGAATTGCTACTGTTACTACACGTGCCCATAGATTACAATGTAAAATTTGTAACCATTCTTTTCACTGCTGATGTACAGGGAAACTTATGACTGTAATAAATAAAGGTTACCTTTTCTGTTCTGCCATAAACAGTTTGTGATTTTGAACACACACAGCATATCACTGGATTTTACATTAAAATGTAAGCATATGTCTTTGACTTCTATACATAAAGCAGCTAAATGCAGAAAATGAAAGGTAGTAAAAGCAAAAGACCTTCTCTAAAGATATTTTAATATTGAAGTCAGGAAATATAATAATTTTTAGAAAAACTAATTATCTTAATTTTCTGAACCAGCTCTCACAATGAAATGCATGAATTTAATCCTTGTCTTAATTACACTGATGTTACCAATGTGATATATAAATCTAATTCTACTTTTTTTCTAATAGGAGTGCAGTTCACCTTCTACACCTTTCATTTGGAAGATCATCATGACTACTTATTAATAACAGAGAATGGCAGTTTTACGCAGCCGTTGGCACGTCTGACTGGTTCAGAGCTTCCCTCACCCATCAATGCTGGTCTCTATGGAAATTTCAGGGCTCAGTTGCGCTTTATTTCAGATTTTTCAATATCATATGAAGGATTTAATATATCTTTCTCTGGTAAGGAAATACCTGTAATACTTGGCTCCTGAAAAATATTTTTTTTCAGTATTTTATGTAGAGGGGAAAAAAGGTTAAAAATTTGAGTGATTTTGAGTAATATATGGACTGAGTCATAGAAATATATAAACTATATGAATTGATGTGTTTAAGAGACTGTAAGACATCTTGTCAAACGAGAAGGAAAAACAGAACCAGTCTAATTTCAGATAGTGAAATTCCAGAAAAGCCCACATGTCAACTGTCTACTGAACACTTCTATGATGTTCCGTTTTAAAAATTTGGTTTATATACCTGGGGGATGTATGGCTTTTGCAGGAGTGACCATGCATGTTGTGTTATACATCTTAAAAACTATGTGACTGTATTCATTAGTCTTACTTTGTAATGTGGTATGGTTGCAGATTTAACATTTATGCATTTTTTTTAAATTTGAAATCCATATTGATAGTAAGGTGGAAATATATATAAATTACTAGACTAATAGCTTAAAATGTGACTGGAAAAAATGTTCTCGGTCATGCAAACTGACTTGCTGTCCTATTTTCAGAGTACAATCTTGAACCTTGTGAAGACCCTGGGATCCCACAATTTGGTAACAGAGTTGGGTTTAATTTTGGAGTGGGGGATATTCTCACATTCTCCTGTTCATCTGGATATCGCTTAGAAGGAGCTTCAGAGATTATTTGTCTTGGTGGTGGCCGACGAGTGTGGAGTGCACCTCTGCCAAGGTGTGTGGGTACGTGGTCAGCTGCTTTCATTTGCTTGTATGTGTAGTCATTGTCCATGGATTTGCAGATTTACAGCATGGAAAAGCATGGTAAAACACCTCTTACTTTTTAATGTACTCTCATATTCTCCATATCTCCTTATTAAAATTTATTTAATATTTTCTAAATATATTTGATATTAGAAATATTAATGGACTTCATAGTCTATATTGGAAAGCATTTAAAATTGAGGGCACAATGCTTTAATTATTTAGTTAATAGAGTAGGAAAATTAGTTAAAATTTTAAATCAGTTCAGGTGCCTCATAACTGTTTCATCTCAGTTCAAGCTTCCAAGCAATACCCATATTACAGAATTGTGTAAAGGTAGTAAAGAATGCTTCGACTACAGTTGTTTCATAAAACTAAGTACATCTAGTGGAGGAAGGCAGTCAACCTGGGCTTTCTATGTTGTTGTGGTTCTCCCCAGGCAGGAGCTGAGCAGCGTGCAGCCACTGTCTAAGGGGAGGGGGTTGAGGTGGAGTGAAAAGACAAACCTTGTAAGTTGGGATAAGGACAGTCTATTGGGAAAGTAGAACAAGAGAGAGAAATAGCAATAGCAGCACATTATAGCAAAATACATAAAACTGGTGACTCACAATGCAGTTTCTCACCAAACCACACAGTTCAGACTGTATGGCTCAGGCCCATCCCAAAACCACGTGTCCTGGAGCTGTGTACTCCTCACCCACCAGCCCCGTTATGCTGAGCATGACATCATTGGTATGGAATGCTCCCTTTAATCTTTTACAGGAGTGGATGCAGTTAGCAGTGGAGACAAAGATAATATAATAATGTGACCAAAGTGCTTCATTAACACATAATAAAAATGTAGCGATATGGATTTATTCATGATGCTCACTGTTCTAGTCCTCTTGTAGGAAACAGTGTCTACAGCCATCAGAAAGAGTATGGAAATAGGGTGTTAAAACAACTGGCGTTATCTATGACTTGTTCCTAGTTCACATCCTCATGATGCTTAAGATTCTTCAGAAGCATAGAGGTTAGGACCAATAAGAATTGTTTGGGTTTTTTTTCTGGTGGTGTCCATATTTCATTCATTGGCTGCAAATAGGTTCCACAGTATTTTACATTACTAGTCATCCTGAACTTGACTAAAATTAAAAGTCTGAAAAATAAGTGGAATCATAAATATCTCGTACAGATTCCTTAAAAAGGAAGAGACTAAATTTAATAAATTAACAGCATTTTAGACAGGTGATATTTTACACACTTAAAATTTAGTGTAATTTCAGATCCCTTAGGTTGCTGGAAATTTGCCATGCAGTTAAATAGACTAATCCTCATTTTGGTAATATATGCGTATGGGTATATGAATTCATTCTCTCTTTTAGTTATACATATTTGTTATTTTTTTACCTGAGAAATTGACAAGATTTGTAGCTCAAATATTCATAGATGACCTAGACAAGGGAATAGAATATACAGTCAGCAAGTTTGATGATGACACAAAGCTGGGAGGGGTGTCTGACACACCAGAAGGTTCTGAAGATTTAGACAGGCTGGAGAGCTGGGCAGGGAGAAGCTGAATGAGATTTAGCAAGGTTAAATGTAGGGTCTTGCATCTGGGAAGGAACAACCCCAGGGACCAGTAGAGGTTGGGGACTGGCCTGTTGGAGAGCAGTGTAGGTGAGAGGGTCCTGGGGGTCCTGGTGGTCCATGGATGACCATGAGCCAGCAATGTGCCCTCATGGCCAAGAAGGCCAATGACATCCTGGGGTGTTTTAGAAGGGCAGGTGGCTAGTAGGTCAAGAGAGGTCAGCCTCCCCCTCTACTCTGCCCTGGTGAGACCTCACCTGGAATATTGTGCCCAGTTCTGGGCCCCTCGGTTCAAGAAGGACTTAGAACTCCTTGAGAGAGTCCAGTGCAGAGCCTCTAAGAAGATGAAGGGAGTGGAACATCTTCCTTATGAGGACAGGCTGAGGGAACTGGGTCTCTTTAGCTTGGAGGAGACTGAGAGGTGGCCTCATTAATGTTTATAAATATGTAAAGGGTGAGAGTCAGGAGGACAGAGCCAGACTCTTCTTAGTGATGGCCAGTGATAGGACACGTGGCAATGGGTCCAAGATGGAACATAGGTGGTTCTATGTGAATCTAAGGAGAAACTTTTTCACTGTGAGGATGATGGAGCAGTGGAACAGGCTGCCCAGAGAAGGTGTGGAGTCTCCTTCTCTGGAGACATTCAAAACCTGACTGATTCATTCCCGTTTTATTTAATCTAGGTGATTTAGATGATTTGAGATCCCTTCCAGCTCCTAATGTTCTGTGATTCTGTGACTGATATGTTTCAGAACTAAAACAGATTTTACCAGAAGTTTAATGCAAAGGTGACTTAAATATTCTATAACTTTTAATTTGCAGACAGAAAGTAATCAAAAATGTGGTAACAATGTACCTACTTACTCTATGAACTGTTTCAGATTCTCAGTCAGTCATCACAGGATGGTCTTCTACTGTCTTTGCTGTATTTTTGGCACCTCATAATCAAAACAACAGGCTGAGCAATAAAAGACACATTTGCCCAAAGTGGGATAGGTCTGCACGACAAGACGCAGAGAATCTTTGAAATGCATACCTCCACCAGATTTCCAGTAGGCTGAGAATATTTAAGATAGGAATTATTCTCTCTGCAATTTCTTCAGTTGTAGACATAATAGAACAATATTATCTCTACTTCTGAAACTAGATTTTATACCAATTCATCATTATACCATTCATATAATAATGGCTGTCTAAATGCCCAAACTATTGACCAAAATGCTAACACTTGAAAATTCTATTTGTATTTTTAATCTCTGATTGATTTCCAGAATGGCTTTAATTTTTTTGTAAACTAAGAAAATAATAGATTGTCGTCTTTCGTGTATTCGTTTGTATATCAGGAAATTATCACATGTACATAGCTGGGACATTTTTTAACTGACCAAAACTCCAGGTAAATTATTACTCTTCTCATCTCCCTCTTTCACCCCAGGCAGATATAGAAGAAGGTTAGTTCACCAGTTAAAATGGTCTCTTTCTGGGTAACAATTTCATTTTAGCATGTGCACGACATTCTTTGTCCTCTAAGGAGAAATAATAATTTAGATTTTTTTTATTAGAGTTGCAGAGAAATAATGGATAAAGAACTAAGTTTTTTTCAATAAAACTTAAGTAACTTTCCTGAGAGATTCTATGAATTTGTCATGTTAAAATAATCTGTAAGAATAAAAAGTTAATTAGCAAAGTAAAAAGCATGAAGACTAAAAATACCATGTAATTAAAGTTTCAGATTTTGTATTAGTTCTGTGTAGGTTTAATACGGTCATTACTGATCTGTAAGTCAGTTCTACAATAGTAGTTGATTAGAATAGTTACAGCTGGAAGAAAACTTTGAAAAACCTGAGAGGCAGAATAAGCTAGATGCATGAGAAGGTAAACTGTGTGAGAAAACAAACCTAAGGTTAATAATACCATGGAAGAGGCAGAGACAAGACTCGCTGCAGTTAATACTTCTCAGGAATTGTAAATTAATGGCCTTAACCTAAACAACTGGTTTAAGAATGAACTGAAAAAGAAATAAAAATGATATGGTAATTCATATAAAAGAATGGAATAGAGTCTGCTTGCAGTAACTTGCAGTTTCAAATGAAATATTTCTAAATCTGGTTCCATGAAAATACAGTAGGTGGGACTTCAGAGAAGGGCTAAAAAAGATAATGAGCTTGTATACATTTTAATATAAAAAGGAAGTTGATTGAAGTGTTTTCTTGTAATAAATGGCAAAAGTAAACTATCTCAAGAGATTATCTTTTCCATTAAAGCAAGAAAATTGCTGTTAGCTGAAAATGTGTTTTTTTAAAAAAGTAGAAGGCTTAGAAATAAATATTTTTGCCTTCAAGATTGTTAAATTGGTGGAATATTTCTGGTCATTGATACAAAAAAAGGAGGCCAATGTGGTGAAGGCTGAGAGCAGCTAATCATAATAAATGATAAGCAAATAATTTGCCAGTGAATCAGAAGCTAGTTTTCTTTGATGCAGGGCTTGGATGAATAAATGATATAATTATTCTTACTGTTTATCTTGTAAATATGCTTTTTTGCAAAACTGAATTTTCAGTTTAAGACTTAAATTAGGTCGAGGAATCAATAAATGAAGTGATGTTCAAAAAACAAGTATTAGTTACTGAATTTGGAAAGATAACTGCTCAAAAGATGGCATTATCTGAATTCCATAGAGCTTGATGAAGTGCAGGAACAACTTTTATAACAAGTCTTTTCTACAAATATAGAAATAAATCCCATATTTCCGTGTATTTAGCTGGTTCTGTTAATTGATTACAATCATAGAATCACAGAATATCCGAAGTTGGAAGTGACCTATAAAGTTCATCAGGTCCAGCTCCTGGCTCCACACAGGACCAGCCAAGTCAGAGCACGGGACTGAGTGCATCATCCAGAAGCTTCTTGAACTCAGTCAAGCTCAGTGCTGTGACCACTTCCCTGGGGAGCCTGTTCCAGTCCCTGACCTCACTCTCTCAGTAAAGAACCTCTTCCTAATGTACAGCCTAAACCTCCCATCACAGCTTCATACAGTTCCCTCGGGTTCTATCACTGGCCACCAAAGACAGGAGATTGGCGCCTGCCCTGTGGAACCCAACTTGTGGGTGGCTGCCGGTTGTATGTAACCTGGGCCTGACTTATCAGCCAATTCCCCACTCAATATATGTGGTTTCAAAATTAATAAACTTACAGAATTAATACTTCTATTTGTAAATCTTGATGAATATGATAATAAAAAACCCAAACATATCACCTAATTTCATGATTGACAGGTGTTTACAGGTGTTCAGAGAATACACGTGCATGTCTTGTTTATATATCAGTACATCATTCCTAATATGGTAAAGTCACCTTTATAATAAATATATGTATTCTCAACATAGTTAAAAGATTCAGGTCACTTTGGGGTATGTGTCTGTAATTACTCATGACTTTTACCACTTGTGTTTCCAGGTTACACATGGTAGTTTAGGTAACTAAGCAACATTTGATTTTATTTGGATGTTTTTGATACCTAAATGTTTTCAGTACATGAATACTATTATAAAATAAAATATTTTATAATTTATAATATTATAAAATCAATTAATTGGNCAATCCATTTCTGGAAATGTTAATATTCATTTATTCTCACTTAGGTTTAGCAAACAGCAATATATTTTGTGCTTTAGTTAGTATTATTATTAAGTTCTGATATTATTCTAATTATAACATAAATATTGTATCCTTTATTCAACTCATTAATTTAATACTTCTTTAAGGAAAAAACTAAAAGTGAGGGGGGAGGTTTTATTCTTGGAGAAAGAGAACTGCTGAAATCTGATCTATTTGATGTGACAAGTCTTTCCACTTTTCTCTAGCTGGTTCTACATGTTGAAGACTGGTGTTTGTTTTGTATCAAAAATGTCAATTGTCAGTCTTTTCAGTATTGTGTCATTCTTCTTGCCCCTAGAATTTCTATATATACCTGCTTAGCTATCCTTTGCAATGAACTTCCTAAAGCTTAATATGTTACTCAGATATGAGGCCATACCTCTGTCAAACAGACGACAGATAGTACTCACATTTATGTATCTTAATCTCATGTTATTAAGAGGAAGCCAGACACAGTGTCAAGCTATTCAAATATGTTTTTATCTGCTGTTAATCTTTCCACCTTTCTATGCAGTTATTAGTAATTATTTTATTGAGTTTTCCTCTTGCTTATGCAGATAAATTCCCCATTTATTCAAGATGATTCAGAAGGATGTGTTATAGGAGAAGACAAAAGAAAGAAATTAGCAGGAACTTTTTCACTAGATTGCTTTTTTTTTTACATCGTTTTGTTTGTTGCGTATTTTCAATAGTCTGAAAAGTGTGAAATGGCTATGAAACAGTCTAAATTTTACAGAATCTTAATCTGTGTTGTTTAATTGTTGTTTCTTGGAAGGAAAATTATTAAAATTGACAGAATTAAACTTTTGGGGAAAATCAACAATGGAATGAAGATGATTAAAGATCTGTAATAATTCTGTCATTCCTTAGCTTCATGCTTTCTTTTCATGCTTTATCCAAATGATCACCAGATGCAGTTCTCATATTCAGCACACACACTGCTTTCTTGGAAGTACCTCTGTTTCTAGCATTTATCTAGTCTTTTTTATTCCTTTGCCCACTTCCATTTTCTTCTTTCTTCTTTCCCTCCCAAGCCTGACCAATAACCAACTATTGATACCTTTCATTCTAACTCTCAGTGAGAATTTATAAATCATAACGTTTACATGTTTCCAGTTTCCCAAGCATGTAGGACCTTTTCCCTTTCTCTGAGGCATGCCACTTCTTTCCAATCTGCTAAACCTTAGCTGGAACACACTGACTTTAAAATCTTGATTTCTAGTGCTTAAATGCTACTTCCACTTACATTTCTCCTTATGCCATTTTCTGTCCATGTTTATCAGCATGACCTCAACAGCTAATGTCAGAGTCCCTGATGTTCTGGTCATGCAGATTTACAAGGAACCATATTCCTTAAACTTATGAAGAGTGGAAAAATGAATATAATCTATGGGAAAATCCATTAATCTGTCATTTCTGACACTTTTCAGATAATATTGTATTTGGATCTTTGTTGGTGACAGTTTTTCCTCAGTCGATAGTTTATTTTTTGGTTTTTTTCCTATTTATTTATGTTTTATTTTTATGTATTTAAATGTAGCATCTCTGCCAAACTTGAGTTAAAGAGCTTTTCAGGGAACACCTAGGGAGTGAAAAATAGAAAGTCCTGAAAGGTTATATTAAATGAAAGAATAAAAAAATTCAGTGATGAACTGAAGCACAGGTATGTAACCATTGAAGGGAAGGTTCTACTGTAGATAGGTCTTCAGTAATTACAAGGTCCCATAATTAAGGGGGCAGCCATTAGCTAATCTCTGCACATCTTATTTTGTATTGACATCAGACTCCTTCTGCATAGCTTATCCACTTCTGTGCATACACAAAATTCAAGGCAAAAGTTGTTTTAATAGTTTGGCGTTGAAAAGGTGTCATTTCCCTAGTCTTAACTGAGTTTTAATATGTGGAATGTTTTGGCAGCATGAATTCTCCATTTAAGGAACGTGATAGTCATTTCTAAATGTGTCATTAATTCCTCTCAGAACACATATTTTATTCCTTTGTTTATCAGAAGTAAATATATTCCTTTAAATATTCCCCATCATTTCCGAGTATGTTGTATTTCTATTATTATAATGGTATTACAGTAGGATAAACATTTTGTTAACATTTCTTAGGTATTCTAATATTTTTACATAAACTTTTAACTGTTCTTATTAATTTCATGGACATTTTCTTGAAGTTCCAACAGTTCTTGAGTTATTTTCTGCAGTTTTTTTTAGAGTAGTTGTGTTTTGGGTTTGGTTGTTTGGAAAACACTTTAAAGGCAAATTGTGCACATTAGTTGTTTAAATTTTCCTATTACAAAATATGTATTTGTAAATACATTTTAGCTTGCTAATGCAGAAGCTCATTTTCGGGCTGTTTCTCCATCCTCCTTTGGTCAGCTAATGTACAGGAGTATATTGTTTAAAATACATGGAACTCTTCCCCATTCTTGTCTGCAGCTATTAATTAGGGAAATAGTAGTGATAATGAAAATAACTGTTTCTAACAATTATTTGGTTTGTATTTAGCCATTTTAGTAGAAACATCAACTTGCTGTAAATATTTGTGTAGGTCTTAAATATATGAACTTTTCAAATCAAAAAAATATCATCTTTCATTGTGACTTAATCTGTGTAGTCAGTGAACAGCCAAAAAAAAAGTGTGTAAATCATATAAAAAATAAACTAAACACCCAGACAGCCCCATGAATCTGTTTATTTAAAGATCAAGTCTGAAGAAGATGCAGATCATGCAGTTACATAATAAAAATTACAGTTATTTATTTTTTGGCTCTATGCAAGGTAATCCAGTCTTTTTCAGCAATGTAAAATAAAAGAGGAAAACACAATTCTTACTGATTAAAGAAGACAATATTCCTTTAATTTTCTTCATCAGCATAGGATTCCCTGTAATTAACTCTGTCAGGATACCAAAACTACCTGGAAAAGTTTTTATGATCTCATAACTCAGGTTATTCAAGGAAAGAATGCTGCAAGCACAACTTCATCCTTTCAGGATTGTCATATTATCCTCTGATTTATTTTGTATTGAAAAGAATCTGTTTTCTTGTGTATTTCTGCCATCAGTTAGAGGTAGAACTTCTGAAGATTAAGTTTTATCAGTCAGTTTGTCAACCACTGAATTTAGGTCTACCTTGTGAAGTAGCGGCTGATTTGCAGTCTACTTCAAACTGTTGGATAAAGATGATTTTTTTTTTTTTTTTACAAGCTTCCACTTACATTCCCAGTCACACTGTTGCAATGCACTTAGTCTCCTAACCAAGAGATAACATTTTTTCAAAATACAGAACTGTTGTTTGTTATCTTTTGATTCCAGTGAATTGTCTGGAAGAAAACAATGACTGAATTTTAATCTGTAGCAGCATGTCAGGTTTTTTTTCTTTCTCTGATAGTTATTTACAGTGGATAACAAGAAGATTGCAAATTAGAAGCCTTGAAAAATTCTCATAATGGAACATATATATTTTTTTAAAAGCTGTTCATTCAAGAATAGTTTTCAAATGTTTAAAATACCCAAGCAGATGTGTTTCATTGCCTGGTTACAATAACAATGGCATTTGACATGATTACAGAACTTAAATACACTAATAAGCAGTAGTTCAGACTCCTCTGTTTTATTATGGAAATTTGCAGTGAACACATATTCATAACTAAATGCATAACAGTCATTTCTTAAAAATAATTCATTATTTCACTGTTTCCCTTTTATTCTTTTTCATTGAGTTTTTGTTTATTTTCCTTTTTAATGTGGAAATAACTACATTTCTGGGAGAATATAGAAACAGTGATTTATTTCAAACTTAGTGTTACGTCCCTGTACTTTATATAAGTCTGAACTAAAGTTTTTGTGGAAACATAGCTGGGTGATGGAATATTTTTCCCAGGTTCTGGGTTTTTGGTTTTTTGGTTTGTTTTTTTTTTTTTCCCAGTAAGCAAAGTGTGTAGGGTAGTTTCAGCTAAATAAGCAAATTAAAAGAAAACCCCAAAACAAACAAACAAAACCAAGCCTGCCCAAAACCCCCAAACCAACAAACAATAAAATCCAAAAAAATAAAAGAAAGAAACCAACAAAAAAACCCCAAACCTCCTGACTAAAAACTCCTGAATTTCATCTTTATTGAATAGGGAATGTTACTAAAATGAAACTTTAAGGCAGTACAGAAATGCTTACAATTTCTGAATAGCAGGTTGAAGTATGTTTTTAAAGGGTGGTCACAGATTTTTCTGTTCCTCTGTGATATTTCCTTTACTTCTGAAACAATGTTTTTTTCCTTGTTTTTCTCTTCTATATTTTCCTCTTTACACATTTTCCCTTAATTTAGCATCTTCAGGTTTTTTATTTAATTTTTTTCTGTTACTGAAATGCATGTTAAAATTATTTTCCAAATTCTTCAAACAAATTACATATGTTTAATAATGGTATTTATTTTAAATTTAAGATCTCTTTTTTTTTCCTTTTTTTTTTACTTGGCATTTACTTGCACATAGAAATATTTTGGTCCTTTCTGATTTATACTACAATATAAACACCAAAGAATAGAAGCAACCATAGGTTACCTAATTTTAAACAACATAGCTGTCTGTTCATGCTTAGAAATAGAAGTGGAGATTGGCAGATTAGAAAGTCTTATAATATTAATCACGTATCTTCCTTGTTTCATTCTGCACTTACTCATAATTACTGCTGGGTTTTGTGTGTGTTTGGTTTTTTGTGCTGACAGAAGTCAGCTAGAAATGCAAAGGACTAACTGCTCATTTTGTGAGACTCCCCCTGTGAAATTACAAGGGAGGCTGCTGCGGTAGGCTGCAATCATGCTTCCATGGAACTGTAATGATATGCCAGTGTTATGGGAGACATTCCTTTTTACTTTGGTTTTGAGACTATTATTGCTAAACATTTTTGAGTTTATACAGAGAATCACAGAATGGTTTGGGTTCAAGAGACCTTTATAGATCAGCTAGTCCATCTTCCTACCATGGGCAGGGACATCTTGCACTGGACCAGGTTGCTCAAAGCCCCAACCAACAGTGCATTGAACACTTCCAGTGATGAAGCATCCACAATTTGAAACACAGCAATCTTCCTTAGCATTAAGAAAAGTACAATCAGATTGATAAATATTATGACAAGAACAACTTCATTATTGTTAACAGAAAGCATGACATGGTCCTCAAAAAGCAAATATGTCCTAACAGTTGCTACTGCTGCTTTAATTTTATTTTTTTTAATTGCTTTGAATTAAAGTTCTGACAAAATCAGAGTTATTTGATCAACATAATACCATAAATACCTTGTGCCTTTGACTTTTCTATCTCTCTCTGGAACAGGAAAGGCTATCCCACAACCTTGAAATTACATCATCAACTCCTACATGTTGTAATTCAAACTAACCCATACTTCTTCAGAGTAGCAAATACCCATTTATTTGAGAAAAAAATAGAAGGATAGATGTGATCGTGCAGACTAGAAGGTTTTCTACTTCTGCCTAGGTTATGTGTATCCAACTCTTCTAAGACAAAGTGATGACACCTGAATTATTGGTGTACTTGTTCTGTATAGCTGTCAAATTAAACACAGTCACCTAGTATTTTGCTTTCATCTGTGCCCAGTTTGGCTCTCTGCACAATATTTTTCAGATGCCTACAGAAAGATAGTTAATAGCTTTTTTCCATTTAATTTACAAATTTCACAGAGAAAATATATATGCAATATACTGGATTTTGCTCAAGCAATTCTGGTGAAGAAATAATAATAATAGTAATAAACTATAATAACTCTTAAAATAGATGTCATAGATTGTTTAATCACATTTTCAAACTGTTAAAAGTACCACATCATTTTGCACAATACAATTTCTTATTCTGGGAACATATAAGCCCATTCATTTCCCAAGGTAGAATAACTGGGTTGCATTCTCAGGAGAATTGATAAAATAAATGACAGGAATATTGATGTGATCTTGGAAAGAAACCGAAACCAACAAAATTTAGTTTTATGGTTAAATTTAGAATTAATCTAAATCTGTTAGAGAGGAAATGGTCTTATCCTTGCACTATAATGACCACATAGTAATACTAAATGAAAAGGGAAGGAAAGAAATGTAATAGTTTGTCACGATTAATTTAAAACACCTCAGTTTTAAAAATGTCTTGATTAAAGTTATGTAAGTAGACAACAATATCATAATAAATGAAAGTTATTAATGTCTAATGTAGCATTTGCACAAATTTTTATGGGGGTGTTTTTTTGTGTGAGAGTGATTAACTTAATTACCAAAGTCCTGTTATAAAGTTTCTTATTTATAACATATACAATAATAACAGTATTGCTTGGAAGTACTTTCTTGTTTGTTTTGGGTGAGGTTTTTTTTATTTATTTTAAACTCTTAATCTTAAACCCATTTCATTCCATTTTTCTTTCACTTCCCTCACCCCATGAGTAAACAGTTTTTCTACTGTAGTTTATACTAATAACTATTATTTTAGTAAGCTATTATTAGAGAAATTTCTTTTTTCATTAATCTGTGTGAGATTGTATATATCTGCATGAATGTATATTTATATGCATGAACATATATATAAATATATACACATAAAACCTTCTACAATATTTTTACTTTCATTTCACTTACAAATATTTATGAATTTCTGTTGGAAAATAAAACTAAATATATTTCCACTAATCAAAATTCAAGAAAGATCCTTTGAAATACTGTAATTTTGCAATGTGCCATTGGTATGATTATAGTTATTCATATTATTTAACATACTTTTATTGAAATATTGCGGAGATTTAGAAATATTGTTGTAACCTTCAATCACTGTCACAAACATAGAACTAGAATTTAGATACAAATAAATCTTAATATGTTGAACTAGACCGCACTGACATTCCCATTATCACCATTATTTAAAATATTTGTGTTTTCTATTAAAATATGCCTTAACATATTCTTTTACTTGCAGCTGAATGTGGAGCCTCCACGACAAATAATGAAGGAATTTTATTGTCCCCCAATTATCCTCTTAACTACGAAAACAACCATGAATGTATTTATAGCATTCAGGTACAAGCAGGAAAAGGAATTAATATTTCTGCCAGAACATTTCACTTAGCCCAAGGAGATGTTCTTAAGGTATGCAATCATATAACTTATGTAATATAGTAATTGTAATACAGTTGAAGTTTTCTCTGTGTGATGGTACAATATTGGGTAAGTTTATATTGAACTTCTCTTAGAAAATTTTATCTAAACCTATTCTGTTTCTAGAAGGTCAAAAATTAGACATCCTGCAGTGTTTCCTCAATATTTTTTTTAAAAGACGTATTTTTTCTGATCACATACAGTTAAAAAAAGAGATTGCAACCATAAACCAAGTGTTGCATTAATAAGTATTTGCATGCTATTCTTACTGTTAAATAGTCATCAGTTAAATCTTTTGCAAATTCTTTTTTCTTGTTCAGAACCTTCATAATTTGAGCTGTGACCTAAACATAATAAACACTATATCCTGAATGCAATGTCCAGTTATTATACTTGAGATTTATTCTTTAAATGCCTCTACTATTGTGTGGTATCTAATGTTACATCTGTAAATGATAATCACAGAGATTACATGTGATGAGTTTTTGTGCTAAACAAAGAAACAGCCACGGCTAGTAAATATTAGGTTACTAGAACCCTTCAGAGTTTTATAGAGCAATTTCACCCTGTAAATTCTGTAGCATTTACTTTGATTTGTTCATAGATTTGATTACTGGATTCCCCTGGCACAGTCTTTGCGATGAGTGGCTGTAAAGTTACCTGGAAGAAAAGGATCTGGGGTGTTGGTGAATACCTAGCTGAACATGAGCCATCAGCATGCTTGAGTGGCCAAGAAGGCCAACTGCATCCTGGCTTGCATTAGAAATTGTGTGGCCAGCAAGACTAGGAAAGCCATTGTTCCCCTGTATTCAACACCAGTGAGACTGCATCTCGACTACTATCTTAATTTTTGGGCTTCTAACCACAGCAAAGATATTGAGGTGCTGGAGCATGTCCAGCTAGCTTTGTCAACAAAGCTAGTGAAAGGTCAAGAGAACAAGTCATAAGAGGAGCAGCTGAGGGAACTGGGGTTGTTTAGTCTGGAGAAGAGAAGCCTCCAGAGAGGCCTTAGCACTCTTTACAACTACCTGAAAGGAGGTTGTAGCCAGGTGGGTGTTTTGTTTTGTAGGGATGTATGTGCTCAGAGATGTGGTTTAGTGGTGGATTTGTCAGTGTTAGGTTAACGATTTGATTGATGATTCGATGATTCTATCAAAATATACATTTCTAGATGAGTATATTGCTTAGATAACTATATATTTAAAGCTGATGATGATCAGGTGTGTCTTCTAGCACATGCCATCTGAATGCAACAAAATATCCATAAAAGGGATTACATAATTGTCTTTTTAGAATAACTCAGTTTAATTAAATGTGCATCTTCGAAATCAAAGGAACAAGAAATGCCAGTCATATTTGATTAAAACAAACAAAAAAAGGTCTTCTGCCATATTCTGCCATGTAGTTATTAGAATGAGAAGGATTATGGAAAGATATATTCTAAGGCATAACTATGATTAAAGCAGGATTTTATATCATCTTACTTAAGTCATCTGAGAATTAGGTTAAGATTTCTGTCATTAGTTGTCAGACATAGACACTTCCATAAAGGGGTTAATTGTACCTAAGGCATAATCAGACCTAAAAAATTGCTGCAATATGAAATCAAGCAGAGAGAAATATTTTTTTTAGAAAAGTTTTAAATAAAAATAATTAGCATATTTTTCTTAAAACAGTAGTAAAACAAAGTAAACCAAAGGCTTACTTCAGAACCAAGTAAATATCTTTTAATTTTTGCATTAATACAGAAATATTTAATTTAAAATATGCTTAGTGTTTATTAACATATAAATATCAGGAACACCCTCCTCCCCCCGCCCCTATTCAAGTTACCATTAAAACATCAACATGATATATATAGGTATGTAATTTTAACAGTTTTGGAATTTCTTATTGAAGTAGAAAAAGTATTGAACTTATGGTAAGATCTTTAAATTGACCAATGTTAGTGTAAGAATGGAAGTCAGGTTTTATATTCGAACACGAATCCTTATCCATCCACATTTTTTTCTCCAACCAATAAAAGTATACAGCTGTATTTTCCCTAAGACATTTTAGGTTGAAAACATTTAACTCTTGTTATCTTAGTGTAAAAATCACAACACTGTAGGGATGGAGCTACAGTCATATAAACATATATATAAGAATATATATTACTCATATAAGAATATAGATATAAAGCAATTACATTTTTTTGCTTCTTTTTTTCTTCTTAATCATTGAATGCGTTGCGTATATGACTGGAAAAACCTAGCACTAAAGATTTCTCAAGTGCCGTTTCAACAGTGTTCACTACAGATATTTAAGAAGAAAATGTTAACTCAGAGAATTATAAAATAAAATTCTGCTTTAATATTGCTACTCAGTAAATGTTAACTTAAGAACAATGCCAAATTTATTATAAATGGAGGGAGGACACTACTCAGGTGTAAATGTGAGTTGCAGAAATATTTGCTATTCTGCATGTGTTCTCTTAGGTAAAAGTAATTTATGATTAGAGTGTTACTTTTTAAGTCATCGACCTTGAATTATAATAATGAGCTGAGGTTCATCCAAATCTACTAAAACATACAAGTATTTGTTATTATGATTATCACTTTTTCAGCCTGTCTGACAGCGTAGTGAGACAAAGGCATGTGACCCTTAATATTGTCCGAATGAATTGAATCTGTGGAATCTGTCATGTCTCTTCTTGCCTCATCTAACAGATAAAGCTCTTAAAAACTATCTTGATGTGGTCAGAATCTTAT
The DNA here is from genome assembly GCA_013399135.1 of Heliornis fulica. Lineage (NCBI taxonomy): Eukaryota > Metazoa > Chordata > Aves > Gruiformes > Heliornithidae > Heliornis > Heliornis fulica. The sequence continues at coordinate 227,136 of VXBZ01011309.1, read as the reverse complement.
TTCCTGTGTTCCACTGATAAAGGAGACTTGTTTATGAAACAAAAAGCAGAAGTCCAAAACCTTTCCCACAGAGGCAGTTCTGTAGTTATCTCTTACTCATTCCTCATCTCCCACGAGCTGAAAAAGTATCAGTGAAAGATTTGGAGTGTGATCAAGTTTAAATATAACTACTATTTGGCATTGATACCTTCACATCAGGAACATACTCCTGGATCATAGAATCATAGAATTATAGAATGGTTTGGGTTGGAAGGGACCTCAAAGACCATCTAGTTCCAACCCCCTGCCCCGGGCCAGGACACCCTCCATTGATCAGGTTGGCAAAGCCACATCCAAACTGGCCTTGAACACTGCCAGGGAGGGGGCAGCCACAGCTTCTCTGGGCAACCTGTGCCAGGGCCTCACCACCCTCACAGGGAATTTGCTCCAACAGCACCATGTCTTTCTTTTACTGGGGACCTGGAGCTGAATGCAAGTATTCCAAGTGGGGTCTCACAAAAGTAGATTAAAGGGGCTGGATCGCCTCCCTCAACCTGCTGGTCACACTTCTTTCTGGACATGTTCCTATGTGATCTACTCTAGATGATCCTGCTTGGGAGAGGGGGTAGTGGACTGGATGATCTTTCGAGGTTTCTTCCAACTCCTAATATTCTGTGATGCTGTGATTCTTTTGATGCAGCCCAGAACATAGTTTGGTTTCTGGACTAGAAGCATGTATTTCTGGCTCACGTTCAGCTTCTTATCTGCCAACAACCCCAAGTCCTTCTCCTCAGGGCTCCTCATGGACCTCATGATTCTCATAGACCCCTACCTCAAGCCTCTGAAGGCCTCCATGGATGGTTGGGACTTTCTCTCCAGTATGTTCACTGCCCTGTGAAAGTTGGTGTCATTAGAAAATATCCTGAGAGTGCACTTGATATATATTTTTTCTCTATACTCATAGGCTGACATTAATGTGAGTAAAGCAACTTTGAGGAGGAATTTGCAAAATATTCCTTCTTTTTCTTTTGTTTTTTTTTGTTTGATTGTTTGTTTGTAGAAATGGTAACTAAATTTAAAAAAAAAGGAAACCCCTACTTGCCTATTTTTCTGACTATAGAGCATATAAGTTTAGCTACAGGAGTACAACATATTTTAACTTTAGTTTTAAGTGAATAAATAATAGTAAAGTGCTGTAAACCTATCTGCTAAATATCACTACTTTGTAAATGTATACAAACTTCTATGACCAAACTCAAAGAAATCTCAGAGATAAGTAAAGAATTACAAAGTCTTCTGGTATGAAAAGTGGCAATGGAAGGAAATTAAATCTAAAAAAAATAAACGCCATCCCACCACAGCAAAAAGCTGATTGACACACACTGAATACACAGTTCCCCTTTAACTGTGGACTTGGAGCATAAGAAAGTCATCATTTAGAAACACAGATACCTAAACAACAGTTTCCAGGCAGGGCTTTCCTTCCTCAAACACAAATGAAGCAACCCCTTAATATCTCATAGTTAAAGCTCAGTCTTTTAGCTACAAACGTTAGTTAAGAAAAGGATAATGCATCTCCCTTCTTCAGAACTAATAGATGAACTTGTTGACAAGGAAGATAATCATGTATTATGTGTTACTTTTTCTATCAGCTAATATTTTCTGTTACTAGAGCTATGCAAATAAAATTCCATTCAAGCTCTGCATAGACCAAATGTTCTATTAAACTTTTGATATTTTTAATCAAGTCATGGGATCTGCTGCTTACCACATGATTAAACTGACCATGGATCAAATTTATGTCTGACAAGCACTGTGATTAAAACAATGAAACAGATGGACTGGGAACCCAGCATTAGAAGAAAACAGCATATTTAACACAAATCACAACCCTTACTGTTACTCCCCATGCTGAGAAGAAGGAATTTCCATGTAACATTTCTAAACTGGTATAGAACTGGTATAGATTTCAGAAGACAGAATTTGTTTTTCTTTACTTCATTTAGTGCACAATTATTTTTCTCTTATTGGTGTAATTGCTCTGGCTTCTTATATCAATGTTATAGGTTTGGTTTTGTGTTGTGAGTTTTGTTTTGCTTTTGTGGGTTGTTTTTTTTTTTTGTGTTTGGCTGGTTGGTTTTTACTGGGTATTTTAAGAAATGTGTAGGGGTTTTTGTTTGCTTTTTTTTCTTTTTTTTTTTTACCTATAGTGTTTAAACCTGCTTTAGATAGTGCCACATCTTGTTACAATATTGATGAAAGTTTCATGAAGGCCTGTGAAATATTTAAGACCTGTATAGTTACTATATGCAACCAGTTTAATTTCAGTAACTGTACAACAGTTGTTTCCTTCTTTATAATTATACTGATAATTGACTGTGCACAAAGTTTCTAGAGCTAAATATTTTTAGAGTAAACTGCCTATGTGTAAGGCAGTGGAAAAGAATATATGGTTTCCATGGTATGAAAACATTCTAGCTGTTTCGCCCCTCCAACACACACTTTTATGTCTGTCCACCAGTTTTGCATGTATACTCAGTAGTCTCTGAGAGCTGTAAGCAAACCCTTTAGATTTGCGTGGGAAGGAAGAGAATTGAGACTCTCCTACTTGCCTGAATAGTCCACTGTTAGTGGACAGCATTTTATTTATTTTAAAATCAGTATTCTGTTACAACTAAGATCTTTCCATAAACTTTTCTAAACGCATGAAGGGAAAAAATGTGTAGTTTTTGATGCTGTAATGAAGCAATCTTTCTTTTTCCTTTTATTAAAACACCCAGTGCAGTAACAGGCAGGTAACAGTGTGTCAGTAAACTGAAGAATGGGCATTATGGTGCTCTTCGCCTGTGCTTTGCTCAGCATTCCTCATGATCCTGCAAAATACAGATTCAGCTTTAACTGCATTTGCTGTCTCACCTCTGGGACACCTTTGAAATGTGGGCACACGATTTATTTTTTTCTGGGTTTTGTGCAGAGACTTTGAAGGGAAGTAATGTTTGGGGCTTTTTGCTGATTTGTTTCTTTAGAATCTCCACACTTGCTACCATAATCCTTTTAACAGTATCATCCTGAAAACAGAAGTGAGAAATAGGTAGTAAATGTACGGGACAAAAAAAACCCCAAACATATGGGCCCTTTTCTGTCTTTATATTAGTGCTTCTATTCGCATGTGATATAAATGATACATTTGACAGGGTGTTGACAGCCTCAGCTATGAGCTGCTGATTTTATGTTATTTCTTCTCTATAAAATCACAGATCTTCGTATCCATATGCCTTTTATGTTTCAATGGCAAATTTAAAAAATACTTTAAATAAAATGCACAGATTTCATGCACACACTTTATAGCGTTCCTTTCTTAAATTCCGTGGAGTTAAATACCTTAACAGAAAAAAACACCTTTATTTTCCATTTAAAAACTTGTTGATAATGGAGGCCCTTGAAAAGTTAGGAAGTTTTATTTATTCTCTAACTGTGAATGCAGACACAAACACTCATACCCCCAAATTAAACAATAGATCTTTCAGTTCAAATTGTATTTGTGTAAACAGTGTTTACTATTAGCATTCTTCCTTATAACACTTCAAAATATTGTGATATGAGGAACATTAGAACAATTTTCTGTGCCTTTGCTCCTCTATGAATTAATAATTTAACAAATCTAATATCTGATGGACCTCTGTTTTTTTAACAGCTTGTCATTGACATATTCAGGCATTGTATATAATGAATCAGTTATCTTAGCATTAATGCTACATTATGACTTTAAGGGAAATGCATCAAAACAAATAATTTTTTCATGATTATTCTTGGCCATACATTTAGCAGTCAAGTGACATCAATCTAGTCATGCTGATCTGGCCTATAAGAAATAATATTCCTATATTAAAAAAATATAATTTGTAAACCATCCCATCTTTTTGATCGAATTCTGAAGATGAATTACTAATTCATTAAAATTTTTTAGCAAAACTCCCACCTATTTGAGGAAGGTTAGAAAGAAAATGCTGGTTCTTTAAATCTCCCAAGAGAATGTAGGCTGTTAGCAGTTTCTTTGATATTTTAACTGTATAAATTAATGTACATTTAGAAATTTCTACTTAGTGCATATTTACTTGAACAAAGTACAGAAAAGATAATGTGGCTTAAATTGAGAATTATACTACAAGATATTAATCCATTTATTGTCCTAAGGGAGACTATATAAAGAAGGTGGGTAACTATTACTTTGAATATTTGAAAGTCAGTAATGGAAATAAAAAAATAATTTCCATTTTATGTTCAAATGCATCACATCTTTCCCTTATCCAAATACATTTCTCCTACTCAAAGAAACAGTTTCAGAAGTGTCAAGGTACTTTTGTTCTTTCATAGACATTATATAGTCTTAGAAATACTACTATACAGTGCGACAGCTAGTTAGACCATAAAATGGAATTAGTCTCAATGCCAAGATGTCAGTGTGCCAATGATGTAATATGTTGTGACAATTAAAAAAAAAATGTCAATACATTATGTATGGGGAAATTCTGAGATGAGGAAAAGTTTTATCATGACATGGGTTAGGGGAATTTCTGATGAGACATTGAGAATAGTTGGCATATCTCTGTTAATAGTTTCCTTTGGTTAATTATTAGGGATGCACACATGACAGGAAATGGATTACTCTTATGTAGTGTTTAAAAATAAATCCTCTATCCTTAGGTGTTATTAGTTATAAGTAGCTTGGAGAGATTAGGAGAGACCATCAAATTCAAGCTGTGTTTTCCTTAAATCTGGTGTACATCACCTCTGTAGGATAGCAATAATTCTCATGGAATGGGTGGTTTTCTTTCAGTTACTGAAACAAAACTATGTCCATTTCAGAACTAAATTTCTGTGGGTTTTTTAGTTGTTGTTTGTTTTGGGTTCGTTTTCGGTTTTTTTTTTCTGTCTCGATTACTGATCTCAATATAGTATTATAGAGTTTTTAAATACAATTAAAATCCATTCTAATACTACTATATATATATATTAAAGCTAAGTTGTTTGTTTATTTTTTTTTAATTGGTAACCATTAATTTGCTTTAATTTCTTATTTTTACTCTAAGGACTTTAGGATTTAAATTTGAAATTTGCTTGAAAATTATTAGCTTATTTCAGTAAAAAAAAAGGAATGATGTGAAGTTGTTCTGTGGTGTTTCTTAAACTGCTGTACAATTATTTATTCATTTGAGGTGACTAGAAATGGCTCATTTATTTTATTTTACCATATCATTAAATGTAAAGTCTTTGTCATTACTAGACACATGAAGATTTCTGCAAAAAAGTATTTACATATATAAATCATTCTCACAGATAGGGAAGAGGCATCATCGTGTTTCACCATTGCTTAACTGCATTACTGCAATTGCTCGTGTAGTTGTTTTTATTTCATTGTGGTATAAATTCCTGTTTGCAAATACAAGCTGTAATTAAATTTAAAATTAATTAAATCTTAATTTAGAACAGAAGACAGTTGGCTAATTTTTTTTTTTTTTTTAGTTAAGCTTTAGAATTACTCTATATTGCAATTTGAAAATTATTCAGAAGTGAATTTACTTATTTGCTTGGGAATCTTTTTCTTAACTAAAATTTTGATAGAAGGATGTTATTATAGAACTCACTAAAGAAATGCTATAGGATATAGCATTTGGGTTAGCAGTTATTTTTAGGTTAAAATGTTTTAATGAATTGTAAGAATGCAACACCCTTTGATGTTTGAAAGCACCCAAGCTTGTAAGGCAATTTTCTGAAACTTATTACAATATTGTTTTATATAGTTAGTAGTCTGATGGTTTCTGTTTCAAATATGGAGAAGAAAAACTCTTAAAGAAATATAGATAATAACAGTGCTGTATTCCAATTTACATATAGATTACATTAGTCTTTCAACTTACAGATACAGGTATTCAATTTATTTTACTTCCTAGTCTCCTTTTACTTTACAGTGGTATCAGAACCTCTCCTTACATCTAAAAGAAATTTGTGGGGAGAGGAGGGTGAACAGGCAGTATCATGGAGATATGAGCTTTTCTGTCACACCACATCAGTGACTTGAGGCACACACAACTACACAAAACAGGTCTTGATAGGTCGTGACCAGCATTACAGTACTGGCAGTGAAAAAAAATGCACAGGTGTTTAAAAGCACTGAGCTGGCACGGCATCTCTACCCAATTCTACTGTTATGCAGAGAAAGAACTGACATGTTTTAAATAGGGCATTTGAAAAAAAAAAAAATCACAATTAGTCAACTTGAGAGGCAAAAAGTACATGCATGTAGCATGTACTGGCAATATAGCTGCATAACTGGCAATACAGCTTGACTGGCAATATATCTGTCTTGGCAGAACTGTCTTCCTTAACAGAGATGTACAGAGTTATTTTGTAAATCAATCTCAACTTTTATCTTCACAACTGAAAAAATCTCATTTGTTTTGCAGATCTATGATGGCAAAGACAACACTGCCCACCTGCTGGGTGCATACACTGGGGCATCACTAAGAGGCCTGACGCTAAGTAGTACTTCAAATCATCTGTGGTTGGAATTTAACTCTGACATGGAAGGCACTGATGAAGGTTTTCAGCTTGTGTATACCAGTAAGTATCTGAGAAAACAGTAGTAATAGAATGAAATTTTTTTTTGTTCATAAGGTGGAATTCAGTCAAAAGACAAGTAAGGTTAAAATAAACATCAAATTACTCATCAGTCATGAAAATTATATAGTTACATAATTGTAACTGAAAAAACCCAAAGTCCTATTTGAAACCATGCTCGATGGTTATTTTGAAGATTTTTTTATGTCTTGGAATGGGCATAAAAATAGAATAATTTTCAATTAATTGTAATGGCACATAAAAAAAGCTAATCATGTGAGTACTTTTAATTTGGTAACCAAATCCCATTGTTTCATGGCCATATGTATTCTCCATCTTAATACTTGTGTCTAATACTAACTTTGCATTAGACTACCAAATCTTGATTTTGGGTTATTGTTTAGAATATTCAAATTTGTTAAATTTGTTAAAGCAAGAATCTCAACAAAAAAGTCTTACCTAAATGTAGACTGACAAAAATAAAATATTAGAATATTAAAATTATTTTCTGATCTCTGGCTTAGGGGGTATGCAGGAAACAGCGATACACATCTATTTTATTAACTGACAACTTTTGAAAATGTATGTGATTGTTGCATATGTCTGTTGACAGTGTATATGTCTTCATTAGCGTGTAATTAGTTTATCGTCACTGGATTGTTATATAAAACTGAATTTTTGTCAAGCAAACAATATTATAAGGTAGTTTCGGAAAAGGTGGGTAATTCAGTACATCCCTTTTTATCTCTGTTCTTAAATCATCCATTTTCAAACATTCAGAAAAAAAAGGTTCTTATATTTCAAAAAACTCTCCATCATTTCTAAAAACTACTTCTGATAAAAAATAAGTCTAGCAGAATGAAAGGGAAATATTTCAAGATACTTCAAAAGTATATAATTATTTTTCAGGTAAAAGTTGCATAATTACACCATGTAATAGCCTGTGATAGCATAGGATTGTACCCTATCATTAAAGATAGGCCTTCCACTGCTGTGTTACTATATAAGTGTCAAGGTATTTAATTTTTCTTTTTTATATAGGTATGTTCAAGCCCATAACTTGAACCTTATCATTAACATTTCCTGTTTCTGGAGACAAGCATTCTCACAGAATACACTTCCCTAGCCTGAATAGTTACTAAGCTCAATCTTCTTTTGTAGATATTTGTAGAAGCGGAAGACAAATGTGAGAAAAACTCATGGCTCAAAATAAAGATAGGCAGGAAAAAGATAGAGAAGAAGAAAAATTAAGTGATGCAAAGGACGTCACTTATCACCTGCCACAGAGCAATGCCCAGTTGATCTCTGAGCAATGGCCCATTTGGAAAGAGAATCCCCCTGTTTTGTTGCTCAGCATGACATTCTATGGCATAAAATATCTCTCTGGTCAGTTGGAGACAGCTGTCCCAGCTGTGCTTCCTTAAAGACTCTTTCCCACCTCCAGCATATTTGCTTTGGGAACAAAGTGAGAAATACAGAAGAACTAGATGCTGTGCAAGTACTGCTCAACAGCAATAGGAACATTAGCATATTCTCGTAAACACTCGTTTAATCAGTCTAAAATACAGCACCGTATGGACTGCTATAAAGGTAATCAGCTCCATCCCAGCCAGACTCAGTATACTTCACCTCATCTCCCTCCAGATTGATACGTATGAATAAGATTTCCCCTGAGCCTTCCCTTTTCCAGGCTGCACAGTCCCAGCTCTCTCAGGAGAGATGCTCCCATCTCCTGCTTCTTACTCGAAAGATGCTCCCATCTCTTAATCATCTTGGTGGCCTTTCACTGGACTATCATCATTAGCTCCACAACTCTCCTGTACTGGAGAGCTGAGAACTGGACTCTGTACTACAGTTGTGGCCTCAAAGGCGCTTAGAGTAGAGGAGGAGGATCGCCTCTTGACTTGATGGCAGTGTGCCTCTTAATGCTACCCAGGAAACTATTAGCCATCTTAGTTGAAAGGGCACATTGGTGGTTCATGATCACCAGGACCCCTGATACACTTCTGCAGAGGTATTTTTCATCTAGGTGTCCCCCGCATATTCTGGTGTATGGAGTTTTCCCTCTTCAGGTATTGGACTTTGCAGTTCTCCTTGTTGAACTTCCTGAAGTTCATGTCTGTCTGTTTCTCCAGCCTGTCAAGCCATTCTGGATGGCAGCGTGATCCTTGGTTGTTCTAGCCACTCCTCCCAGTTTGGTGTTATCATCATACTTGCTGAGGGTACACACTGCCTCTTCATCTAGGGCATTAATAAAGATGTTAAGCAGGAGTGGACCCACCGCTGACCCTTTGGTCATGCTGCTAGTTACTAGTCTCCAACTAGGTTTCATGTCATTGATCATCATTCATGGACACTTACCATATGGGAAAGACAATTAAAATTTGTTTTTCATAGAAGTAGACTTGAAATTTTCCAGAAGTACCATGGGCTTACCCTGATGCTTTTAAGCAGTAAAAAAAAAAATCCCTGCAAGATGCAATTAAATATTTTGTGTCTCCAGGGACACATTGTAAAAAGTCATCCTCTTTCAGTTACATAAAATAGCCAAATATTGGCATTCTAGATCACCTTCACTATTTCCTATGAGGTGCTTCTGCAGAATGATAGTTTTCCTTTTGATTTTGATTTGCCTGAACTGCCAGCACTGCGTGGATACCTGAAATACACTTAAGGAAGCAAAAATGCTGGTACTACCTACACTTTACACCATGCAGTTATAGGTTCACCCTCAAGACAGAAATGATCAGTTAAAAAGACTATAATATGTCAATCAACAGGCCATCCAGAGATGAGGACATTTCAGGGATCAAGACACATTTAACTTTTAGCTTCTTTTCACAATCAACAGTTTTCTAAGAAGGCCAGAAAATCTAACTGGTCAATAAGTATCCAGACTAGCAGTATTGAAAATGTTCTTTGTTTGGTACTCACGTTACCTTCTTGTAGAGCTTCTGCAGTGCAGTCTGTACTGGGAAATAATAGCTTTTCTACAAATGAGAAAAGTTCATCTCAGAGGTTATGGAGGCTGTTGAGGTAAGTGATTTTCAGTGTGACCTTAAATGAGCTCAAAGAAGAAGTGGGAAGATACAGTATTTGATTTTTTTTTCTTTATGTGAAAAAACAACCTTATCCAACTTCAAGCTTTCTTTTTTTCTTGTAAAATAAAATAATGGCTCTTTTTTCAATCAATAGTAATGATTGAGGAGAGGTAAACAGCTACTAGCTGTTTACCAGATGGGTAAAACTGTGTAAATGACTTGACTGAAAAATGCATATTTGATAAACCCTTACTTTGTTCCCATGTCACCTACATATGAGTATCAGTGCCTTGTTTACCTGCAGTTTGAGATGCGTTTTAATAAAACACATTTTGTTCCAAACGCAGTAAGGTTCTGACCTGCTTTTTTGTTAATAAAAGAAGGCCTATGTTGGAATAGAAAATCTTTCCACCATATTAGAGTTTATGCTCCTTCAAATGTTAATATGCTTCCTGATTTCTGTATAATGCATGCCATTTTGTATCCTTCTTGCTCCACATTTCTTAATGTTCCAAAATGTCCAAATTGTTTGGCTTCAGTTATATATGTCATCATTGTGACTGTTTTCTCCATATAGTTTTAAATTTACAAAGTACTGAATGCAGGATTATGTTAGGGATAGAATATTATAATAGTATTTGTTTGGTGCCATAGATAATATTGTGTCCTTGGTGTTACTATACACAATAACAACACACAAATCTGCCCTGCAATTTTATAAACCTTTAAATGTCTATTCACAAACCAGACTGTCATCAAACTAAATCACCTTACCTGCCATTTTATAATTTAACATATAATTTTAGAACTGATTGATAATGATAATGTATTTCCTTCTCAGTCTTTAATTGGACTCTTAGGAAAAACGATGTTATGACAGTTTGGTTTACATGCTCAGAAGTGACAGGTGTAGACAGTTATCCTACTTAAGACTGTTTCAAAACAGAAAAGAAACCATAAATATGTTGTTACATGAAGACATGAAGACGTTCCATTGGAGAACAGAAAAGCTTAATTTCATTAATTTATGTATCTGTTCTATTTTTCAACTACAATGTTCTGTTTCTACCACAGGTTTTGAGCTTTCTCATTGTGAGGACCCTGGTGTGCCACAGTTTGGATATAAAATCAGTGACCAAGGCCATTTTGCTGGAAGCACCATAATTTATGGATGCAATCCAGGTTACACACTACATGGAAGTAGTCTTCTCAAGTGTATGACTGGAGAAAGAAGGGCATGGGACTATCCTCTGCCATCATGTATCGGTACGAGACTTTTATTTACTTAAACTGTTAGATCAATATAAGAACAAAAAACTATTTTAAGGATTGTTACTTCTGTGTGCAATAGAATCTGCATGTATACAGAACTATTTACACATACACTTACAGATCTCTCTGCCTAGATCTCATCTAAGCCTGTGTCAGCAGTGTTGCTTTTTTTCAGATTAAAAAATAATTAACCATTTTTGCATGCTGAAATTCCTAACAGATAAAAATCTATTATGTTGTTGTGATGAATAACACAAAATTATACACTTTATTTCTAAGTTTTGCAGCTCCCTGCAGGCTCAATTCATGAGCAAAAAGAAGACTTAAATATTCTAGTAATCTACCTTTTTCATCTTCTGTTAGAGTAAATTGGGATTGAGTGAGTAGGGAAACACGGAATGAAATGTACTATGTGCCTAGATTTTTTTGACAGAAAATAATGCACTCTGGCATATCTTCATAACAACATATAGTCCATTTATGAAAAAATATGCAACAAATAACTAAAAAGCTCTCTTAAAGTTATAACTGGGGAATGCATGCTTAAATCCCAAATTTTTATAAGACTTAAGTAACAGCTTTATGAAACAAAATAAATAGGTGGAAAGGAAGGTATTGGAACATGAAAGTAGCATACAGATGTACACAGAACATATGATGGAAGTTTAGAAGAAAAGATCAAATAAAACGTGGAGGTTCCATAAAGTTGAAATTAAATCTTTGAGACTAATTACTTTTTCTGTTCCATTATGATTAAAAATCATAGAATGTAGCACCAAAGTAACACACATACATATATAGAATCATAGAATGGGTAGAGTTGGAAGTGACATCCAGAGGTCGTCTAGTCCAACCCCCCTGCAAGAAACAGGGACACCCCCAACTAGATCAGGTTGCTCAGGGCCTCATCCAACCTGGCCTTGAACTTCTCCAGGGATGGGGCATCCACCACCTCCCTGGGCAACCTGTTCCAGTGCTCCACCACTCTTACAGTAAAGAACTTTTTTCTAATATCCAATCTAAATCTCCCTCCTTCTATTTTGAAACCATTACCCCTTGTCCTGTCACAACAGGCCCTACGGAACAGCCTCTCCCCATCTTTCTTGTAGGCCCCCTTGAGGTACTGGAAGACCGCTATAAGGTCTCCCCGGAGCCTCCTCTTCTCCAGGCTGAACAGCCCCAACTCTCTCAGCCTGTCCTCGTAGGAAAGGTGCTCCAGCCCCTTTATCATCTTTGTGGCCTCCTCTGGACCCTCTCCAACTGGTCCATGTCCTTCTTATGTTGGGGGTTCCAGAACTGGACACAGTACTCCAGGTGAGGTCTCACGAGGGCAGAGTAGAGGGGGAGAATCACCTCCCTCGACCTGCTGGCCACGCTTCTTTTGATGCAGCCCAGGATGCGGTTGGCCTTCTGGGCCGCAAGAGCACATTGTCGGCTCATGTTGAGCCTCTCATCCACCAGCACTCCCAAGTCCAGCTCAGGGCTGCTCTGGAGCCACTCTCCGCCCAGTTTGTAGTTGTGCCTGGGATTGCCCTAACCCAGATGCAGGACCTTGCACTTGGCCTGGTTGAATACAGAGGTATAGCTGTAGCTACTGATATAGTTCTGGCTTAGTTTTACAATAGATCAAGGTAAATATGGCTAAAGTAACTCCTTGATTTTTTAAAGTTTATTTTCTAGCATAGGTAGCATGCACTGTTTAGCTGCAGGAGATTCAACTTTCTCATATGCTAAACAAATTTTCAGATCCTTGTATAGTCTGCTGGAAGGCAGTCACTAGAACAGCTCACAGATGGAGCTGTGTTGTCACTGTTGTTGTTTGCCCCCTCCATGACAGAGGCTGTTTGAAGGAATGGGTGTATACATACAGCTCAAAGTGTATAGGCGGATGAGCTGTGGATTAGGAACTGAGCCAGATTCAAAGCTGATACAAACTAACAAATACCTGAAATCCAGAGTTTAATCTGGTTGTCTGTTAAAAGAGTTAATATGCTGCATATACTCAAGGTTTTATATGTATTTATTTGTTTAAATACTGCCGAAGAGTAAAGCAGCATCTTTCAAAAAAAAAATCTACAAATTAAGCACCTAGGCTTTTCACTGCCACCAGACTCTTTCTGAAAATTATAATTATTCCTAAATGTTCTATTTAGGGCAATGTATTTAGAGTATGAAACATTCTGTGTCTTAAATGTCTTGATTTGTTTAAAAAAGTCTTATTTAAATTATACAGAATCATAGAATGGTTTAGGTCAGAAGGGACCTTGAATATTATCTCGTTCCAACACCCAGCCATTGTCAGGGACACCTACCACTAGACCAAGTTTCTTAAAGCTCCATCCAACCTGACCTTGGACACTGCCAGAGAGACTTCTCTGGGAAACCTGTGACAGTGCCTCAACACCTTCAATGTAAAGATTTTCTTCCGAATGTCTAACCTAAATCTACCCTCTTTTAGTTTAAAACCATTACACCTTTCCCTGTCACTACATGCCCTGATAATTACTCCATCTTCACCTTTTCTGTAGGCCCAGTTTTAGTTACTGGAAGTTTGCTCTGAGGTCTCCCTAGAGCCTTTTCTTCTCCAGGCTGAACAAGCCCATGTATCTCAGCCTGTCTTCACAGAATAGATGCCCCAGGTCTCTGATCACCTTTGTGCCCCCCCCCAACAGCTCAGTGTCCTTCTTTTATTTGGGACCCCAGAGCTGGACACAGTACTCCAGATAGGATCTTACTAGAGAGGAGTATCTGTTAGTTTGCTATTCACAGGGAGTTTACATATCCATCCTGTACAGAAAAACATAAATATGCATGTATTGTTCTTCACCAAGCAAACAAAAGTACATAGGTGGTGTAATTTAACTTATTTTAGAAATTATTTATATTGTGGGTTTGGGTTTTTTTTAATATATATTAGGTATTTCTCCACATGCAATAATGAAGCATATTAGTTGCATCCAGAGAAGAGCTAAACAGTTGTATAGCTCTTGGCTGTATCAGCAGTAGTATCCATCCCAAACTGAGGATTACATAGGTTTGGCTAAATAGATTTTAAAAGAATTTTAATGAAAACAATGGAATGGGCTTTTTACGCAAGTTTAATAAATTAAAAAGGTTTTGAATGCTAATTGTAAATAAAGATCTTGAATTCCACATACATTCTCTTTTTTCATGTTAATTAAATACTACTGTGGATGCTTTAAAATTGCATTTAAGGGATGCAGTATGAATCCTATAAAAAGTCTTCTTGGGCTACATATGTATATAAGGATATGTTGATGCCTTCTTGGGCTGTGAAATATAGAGTGAAAGATTAATGGTGTCTTAGTACTGGTACAACATGAGGAAATTGATTATAAGGGAAGATGAAGGGCAGTTAAGAAATGTGCAAGAGGATCACTAAAAAAAAGCATGCTCAGATTAGACATTTCTTAAAGGAAATAGTAAAATTGCATAGCAAGGGGTTTTGTGCAGGACTGAGACCTCTTTTAGATATCTCTTTAATATGTCCAAACAGAAGCCTGAGTATGAACATCCCTTACTCATCTGTGATCAAAACAAGTTTTGAGACTTTAAATTCAGTAATGGATTAAATAGCAGCAGGTGAAAATGAATCAGCATGAAAGGTGTTATAGCATTTCTGGTTTATTGGAGTTTCAACAATATGTTTTAGTTAGGAACAGATTGAAAATAAAATTCCTTGCTATGAAAAGAAATTGGATTAAAAAAAAAAAGTTTCTATTTATAACACTGATGCCCTTTATTGCCAGAATACTTGTTTATGAGTCAGGTAGCTGTGTGAACTCAAGTTTCATCCTTAAAAGAACTTTGTCCCAGCCCACCACAAGATCATTTAGGGTTATAGACATTAAACATTATGTAAATATTAAAATCGAACATATTAGACACAGAATTTGCAGGAAGAAATACAGCATAATATGTATTTCCTTTAATTGCAAATCTTCAGAATAATTTTTAGAATTGACACATGGAGGCAAAATTAAAATTCTTAATTAGGATCATCTTCATAGTAAGTGATCAGGAGATATAAGATCAAAAGGGGTTTGTGCTATTACTCCTGACTGCAGCCCAAGAGGATATGCTTTCTGAGATGTCACCACTTGCCCATTGGGTTCAGCAACCAGCAGAACTGTGCAGATGGAGCCTTACTGCAAAGGCAAAAATAACCCACTAGGGAGAGAGAGGGAACCTTAAAAATTATAATAAAAAATAAAGTCAGTTATGCTCTGTTAAAATTAGCAGTTATAAATGAAGCTAGTAGTTGTTCAGTGGTCCTGGATGAAATGTAATATATTTAAATATCATTCTGTTAGTGACTAATTTTTTCTTTATCATGTACTCTATTTGTATCCTCACTCTACTGAAATAATAATAGAGTATGCTATCCTCTGATTTAAATAATTAGGAAAGTTTTGGGTTTTTTTTGAGTATTTAGGAATTAACAGATTGTCAATGTGCTTAAAAAAAGATATGAAAGGCCACCTGTCTCTGCAAATTTACTTTTACTATGTCAGGAAATCCATAAACGGTAGCATTTCAATTATATTTTATCACAGAACCCACAGATCATAAGGTCATAAATCTCTCAACTAAATGTTTTAGGTGATGCTAAATCAAAATAAAACTGCATTTTGACTATACCAAGAGATCTAATCAGAGTATTATTTTGGCTTTGCACTTCACAAGGGAAAAAGCATTAGAAGTACTTATAAAAGAAGGAAAGCAAAATAGGAAGGCTTTAAAAGCTTGAGGAATCTACATTAAAAAAACCCCAGGTTTTCTCAAAGATAAGATAATAAGATCATGAAATACTCAGTTTTGCCTAATGACTGGCTAATGCTACCTGAGAGGGAGCTATTTACCATCTGTTATGCTCTAAGAAATACCGCAGCTTCACCGTGGCAAATTTTGGGTAAGAAGTTTTAGGGTTTTCTTTTTCCTTTTCCCCCCACCCTAGACTGAAAGGCTGATGTTATCTCTGAGTACCTCCTTTTATTTAGTATGGTTCAACTCCTTTTCATATGTATGTATATATATATATNTATATATATATATATATAATTATAATTTTGTACTTACTTATTTAGTTCTCTTAATTTATTTCTAGTGCTTTAGGGTGACATGGGTGATCTTGGTTTCATTTGTTTGAGTAGCAGTCCATGTTCCTTTCATGATATAATGACATGTTTTCTGTTTACTACAGTGTGTTTAAAATCATTAGAAAAACATAAGCGCCAAAGGAAAATACAAATATATTCAAACCAAACCACATTTACATGTTCTTTTCCCAAGGCACTTTAAGTACTTACATGCTTTTATTACAGTTTTGGGGCACAGTCAGTTTAGTTGTATTACTTATTCAGCAAGAGAGTAGATGTATAAATTGATTGCTCAGATGGTTAGCTGGAGTACCATCTGTAATGAATTAAAAGTAACATTATGTAATGTTTTTTATTAGCTGAATGTGGAGGCCGTTTTAAAGGAGAGTCATCAGGAAGAATCTTGTCTCCTGGCTATCCTTTTCCCTATGACAACAATCTGCGTTGCATGTGGGTGATTGAAGTAGACCCAGGAAATATTGTCAGGTAATAGAAATAAATCTTACAATAAATCTTTCTGAATATATAACAAACTTTACCTATAAATTGGGGGAAAAAGTGTATTAGGATTTAAAATATATGATGGAATTGAAACCAGTATTTTTGGCATTCTAAGTTTGAGTATGTAGGTTTGTGTTGAAATTGTTTATTTTTCCATGAAATATTTCTTATGAAGGTCAAATTATAAAATTTACTTTTTCTGAAATGCTGATGAATTTAAAACCAATTCATAAGTGCATGTATGCAAACACATATACAACCTAGAACTGTTAACTAGAAATCTGGTTTAAAAAGATCTACTATGAATGCTATTTTAATGTCAGAGTTCTAAGGTTGAGTATGTACCGGGTAAAAAGCATTGGAGTCAGCAGAACTGTTCAGTGAAAGTCTACATTGTATATAAAATTGCATTTCACTAGCATTTAGTTAGATGTTTATTCACACTATATTGCCCATTGCATGAGTTCACAGTTCTGTTTAAATTTTTTTATGAGAATGGGATAAGAAAAAATAAACTATTTTCTGAAAAGATTCTTTAATTATATATTATTTGAAAGGCTAAATGAATATAATTTTTCATGGTAGACAAAATCAAATATTAGTGGGTTTTTTTTTTTCTTTTGAATGCATTTGTGTGTCAGGGTTTTATGCCTGAAAAGGAAAAATGGGACACATTATAGAAAATCACCCTTGGAAATAAAAAATTATTTTCTTGTTTTGTTCAGTTTTGTTTCTAAAGGTATGCTGTTGAGTAACATGAAAGCTGATAATAAAATAATGGTATTCTTACAGCCTGCAGTTTCTTGCTTTTGATACTGAGGCATCCCATGACATTCTACGAGTTTGGGATGGTCCACCTGAGAATGAGATGTTACTTAAAGAAATTAGTGGATCCCTTGTTCCTGAAGGCATTCACAGTACACTCAACATAGTGACTATCCAGTTTGACACAGATTTTTATATCAGCAAATCTGGATTCGCCATACAGTTTTCAAGTAAGTTGGATTAATTTATTTATCTTATAAGGTGGTTCATTCAATGATAATTGTAGTGCTGGGAACAACTGAAATTACTGAAAACATTTTTTTACTTTGCTAGGGACAGAATGGCTCAGACTTACAGATTTGTTATAAAGCTATATATTTTTTTATCTTAAAAAACCACATTATATAATGTCCTTTACTTTTTGTTTTTCCCCCAAGGGCAGCTGGAGGAGTGCCAGAATGCTCATAATTATGACTGGTGTTTTTCAAAAAGGAAGTGACGTAGGCACATTAAAGGTTTTATCCTTTTCTTATTAATAAGAGTTCTGCTTTCACAGACATCTGTGCAGAGTTTTTGTTCCTGCTGTGCTTGAGTAGGATGAAATGGGAAATAGCACTTCAGGAACAGCAGTGTCCTCCTCCCTTTTGCCTTGTAGCACTATTTCATCTTATTACGGGCAGCACAGTGACAAATCTAAACAGGTACTTAACTGTTATTAAATTTCTTCAGACATATTTACTGCTGCTGCTGAAGAAATCATAGTGTAAGGTACATTTTGACCTTTTTTTCCTGGTCAGGGAAATTAGTATGTATTTTCTTAAAGGTTAGCAAGATCTGTTCTAGTGTTATCATTTGTTTTGAAGTAGCAATGTTTCTAACATGGGTTGACACAGACAGTCTTAATTATATCTGCCTTGTTGTGCTTCCTAAGCTTGGTAGTTCTATTAGCCCTTCTTTTCCCCTACTCTCATTCTTTCTTTGTGTATGACAGATACACGTGTGAACACACAGTAATTTGAAGAAAGAACAAAGTATATTTAATAGATATTTAATGTGGAGTGTAAGAGTACTTCTGCTCCATCTGCTGGTTTTTGAAGCCAGGAATAACATTTTCGATTCCTTGACTCCAAGATATTTTTGCCATTTTTACTACCTTGCCCCCTTTCAGAGCCTGTTTGGGAGAGTCTCACATATCTCCTTTATTTAGTGTTGAGACCAAAAAGGGAATGGGGACAGCATTATGTACTGAGTGTATTCAGGCAGTCATTACAGGTGAGTGGAAAAAGAGATTGATGTAGACTAAGAATGGAGTTGCAAGGAAGAATGGATGGGACGTGGGAGTAAAGTCATAAAGCAACTACTAATGTTCTTCCAGTGCTACACCTGAAAAGAGGTTTCAGAGTTTCATCTGAAAGGAAAGGTATTTTATTTAATTCTCCGTGCTTTTGCAGTCTGGTGAAATCTAATGATGACAGTTTAAAGGATCCATGAAGCATTACTGCCCCAGCATTTCTCTTACTCTTCAGTCCAAGTTCACAAAATCACAGTGATCCTTCTCACATACTTGAAGTTGCACAGTTTGGATGTATATTCTGTGTAAGATTTGCAGCGGGCTTTTTTTCCCCTAAGTTAGGATTTTATATTAAAAATATTTAAAAAAATATAAATGCACAACCTGAATTACTCTGTCATTGTATAGACACATTATTTTACTAACCAGGAAATAAATACATATGAGATGGAGGAACGAGAGACATAATTATGTGCAACTTTTTTCAAGCTTACACTTATTTTCTTTGAGTATGTAACGCCTGAGTGAAACAGATGGTGTCTGTGTACTTTACCTATAGCATAATTAACAAACAGAAAGTTCACACAAGGGAGGTATCTGCTTTTACTTTCCTCTTGCTATTTCATTAATCTGGGAATGACTAACTGGATTATCGTGTCTTTTACCTGAAGAGGGATGCTATTCAGTGACAGCAGATACTTTATTCTCTAATTTTATTTTTTTTTTGTCTCAATTATTCTGTTTTGTTTACTTGCCTTCTTTTTGGAGGGAAAAGGGAATTTTGCTTTCTGAAACAGTGGAGCTATGTCCATGAATTGAATGTTTATAATCTCTTTTTATGAGTAATTAATATGAAGGAAACTGTTTTATGCTGAACTTCTAATGAATACTGCAGACTTTTTAAGGTTGACAGGGATAAATTTTCTAATTTTCAATTCTGCATTACTCTGAGAGGGAGAAAAGAAAGTGATGGATTTGCGATGAAATAGAGTAGCTCATCCTGCTCATGCTTCTGCCCTTTCCACAACTACCATGTATCTAGGACTACTGAAAGCGTAGCTTGTTTTATACATCTAATGTAAACAAAGAAGTAAAAGTCATTGCTCATGACTTCATATCACTGGGCACAGAGCACACCTTAGATGTGTAGTCTATAATGTTCTTGCTGTACATCTGAAAACCACAAATAACTATGAAATTTCTCCACATAAACTTCACATTTTCTCAGTTTCTATGGTGGTCTTTGAGATGACACTGAAGGAACACAATAGAAAGCAGGGCCCACAAAGCCTGAAAAACAAAGTACAGAAGTATGTGTAATAAAGCAGAATATTAAAACAAATCTTACATATTTGTAAAGAAAAAAAAAAGGACATCTGTGGATTCGCCAGTAGGATAGTGCTGGCAGATATTTAAGGATGCTTTCGTCAGGGTGCAAGAGCCCTCAATCCCCAAGTGTAAGAAAGCAGGTAAGGAAGGTGAGGGACTGGCATGGCTGAGTTGGGACCTGCTGGTCAAATTAAGGTCAAAAAAGGCAAGACAGAACTCCACAGGCAGTGGAAACAGGGAAAGGTATCCTGGGAAGACCTTCAAGAGAAGTGAAGGAGAAAGAGAAGTGAAGAAGTATGTATTTGCCAGAAACATGGGCTGTGTATCTTTGGGGTCAGGTAGAAGTAACGAGTGTAATGAAATATTGTCTTCAACTGACATTGTGTCACATCTCCAAGCCAAAAGTAGTAGCTGAAAGAGGAAAAGCAAGAAAAAGACAATTGAAAAAAGATCCTACTGAAGATGATGAGATTATTTTCATAGAGTTCAAGGACCTTTGAATCTGATATTACAGGGACATTTCGTGTGTGCTAGCTTTAACAGTTCAGGTACCATTTATCATTTATGCAGGAAGGGGAGATCTCTATTAATCTCTCACTGTTTCGTTCTTTCACTGTTAACAGCAGCACTACTGAGTCACTCAGCATTACTGACTGCATTCTACTCAGGCCTAAGTGCATAATTGCATTTCTGACTAATTAAACACTACACAATATGACTATAAAGCAGACAGTGAAAAACTAACCTGCAAGTTTTTCTTTGAATATTTACAACTTTTTTTGTACATAAATACTCTAGCAGTATTTTACATCATGTGACAGCAATTTCTTATATAAAAGTATATGCCTTAAAATGTTTGGATTAACTCTACTGTTAAACTACGGCTGTCCCTCCTTATTTTAAGGAATAGCCCTTGGAATTGCTTGTCTGTGTAGACTACAGAATGATCATAGAAAATTAGTGTCAGATACCTAACTGGAGAGTTTAAATTTGACAATATTAATTTTCAGTCTAGAAATATATTACATGATGTTGTTCATTTTGATTACATTTCATGAGTTAATGCTTACAAGTCACCTTTCTATATTTATCTTTAGTACTGATTTATTGTAACACATCCTTCTGAATGTTTTGATTTTTTGTTCTGTTGTTTTTACTGTGTGGTGTTGGGTTTGTGGTTGTTTTGGTGGGGTTTTTAATTTTTTTTTCAGTAATTGGTTTTTTTTTTCTGGGTTTTTTTTGTTTGTTTTGTCTAGGGTTTTCTTTTTTTTTTTTTTTTTTGTGAGATTTTTTGTTCACAGAATGGCCTGGATTGGAACAGACTCCAAGGATCATNACTGGAAGACTGCAATGAGGTCCCACCACAGACCTCTCTTCTCCAGGCTGAACAAGCCCAGCTCCCTCAGCCTGTCCTTATAGAGGAGGTGCTCCAGCCCCTTGATCATCTTTGTGGCTTCCTCTGAACCCTCTCCAACAGCTCCACATCTTCCTTGAATTGGAGTCCCCAGATCTGGACTCAGGACTCCAGATGGGGCCTCATGAGGGCAGAGTAGAGAGGCACAATCCCCTCCCTGTCCATGCTGGCCACCCCTCTTCTGATGAAGCCCGGGAGACCACTGGCCTTCTGAGCTGCAAGAGCACACTGCTGGCTCATGTTCAGTTTCTTATCCACCCCCCAGGTCCTTCTCAGCAGGACTGCTCCCAGCCTGTATCTTTGTCTGAGGTTCCTCTGGCCCAAGTGCAAGACTCTACACTTTGTAGTGTTAAACCTCATTAGGTTCATCTGGGCCCACCTTTCAAGCCTGTCCAGATCCATCTGGATGGCTTCTTTTCCTTCTGTTGTGTCAACTGCACCACACAGCTTGGTATCATCAGCAAACTTGCTGAGGGTGCACTCGATTCCATCATCTATATCATTGATGTTAAAGAGCACTGGTCACAAGACAGACATTGTTCAACGAAAAACATTCACCACCATTTAGGAACATCTTTTGACACTGACCCCCCCCCCTCCTTTTTTTTTTTAATATTCTCCAGTTTTCCATTAACAGTTACCTGCTTCTGACATATTAATCCTGAAGTTGATTAGAGAGTGGATGTAGGGATTTTAACTGTTTTCTGTCTCAGAGTGCTGTTTGACAGTATTGCTGGTCTAGAGATCACTCCCTAATACTGCCTCATTTTCCAAAGTCATTTAGATAGGATTTCTTCTTCTTCAAGCCTGTTCCATAGCACAGACAGCTATTCATCTTAGAAGTTTTTAACTCTGTTTTCTGATTTCTTTAAGCGTTGAGAAAAGTCCAGGTTAGAAATTTCAGGATTGTTAGTTTTATATTAGAAATAACTGTGGAAGTTTGCTTGTCTAAATTCAGATCAGTGGTTTTCTTTTGGTGTTGCCGGGTGGTGTTACTGTGTTTTCTTGGGGTTTTGTGTTTCTGAGTGGATTTTTTTTGTCATTTGGTTTTAGTTTCAAGATCCTTAAAAGAAAGAAACAATGAAATGTTTGCTTCTATCAATCTTTCTTCTAAGTACCTCATATTCGTAAAAGTAATAACCATTTATTGCTCTTTCAGTGGCAAAAATGTCATTCTTTTCACACATTTGTAAATGACTTAAACCATTCAGTAGCTATTATCTCTTAGTTCAGTAGTATATAGGTTGTGTGTATTTTATGAAAGCAAATACTGAGTTAATCCTTCCATATAAAATGTCCTGGCAGTTGCTTGTAGTTAGAGAGACCTGGAGTTATACTATGGATAGTTGAAAGCAGAAAGGAAGTATTGAAAGAAACAAGTTAATTTATAAATACTTTTTAAATTATAAACTCCCTTTGGTCATGCCACCATAGAAATAGCTTATTTTAGTTATATTGAAGATTGAAATTCCTTAGTTTGAACCCCATGTGATGTAGTTTGGCCAAACCTTTGTAACTAACATCAGTGTGAGGCCTACTCATTTTCCCTAAATTTACAGATGAAGAGTTTAAAAAAGACTTGATCTGACTTGTTATATCGCATTTCAGAGAGCTCAAGCTGATTTGTTTCCAAATTGGGAATGACACGTGTCTCAGATAAATGCTTTAAGATTGTATTTCAATTTCGTGTGTGTGACAACTGTTCATTGAATCTGAAATATCTTCTGTTATGTTTCCTGTTAAAGCAATGCAGAATCACACACTTCAGGTTTCACATATCAAATTTGCAATTTCTGTGGGACAATCTTTATAATTGTCTATAAAACAAAATAAATTTGGAAGTTCAAAAAAACTGTGTGAAATCATGTTATAAATAAAAGTACTTTTCATTTTTTTCTCTTTGGTTAATCCAATATCATACATTAAATCCTTAAAAGATAACTTGACAAAAACAGTGCATACAACAGTCAAGTGTTTCTATAGTACTATGTTTATGCAAATGTTAGAAATCATTCTGCCCTTGATAATTTTAAGACTAATTAATAACATGTATTTTATTTTCAATTTTGTATTAGGCACTAAAAAACATAGCCAAAAGTACACGAGTTACTCTGGTTTTTGTAACCGTTGTTTTCCTAAGAGAGGGATGTGACCTCAGTAGAAGGTCATTACAATTTGATCTGTATCTACATACACAACTGTATGTTTTCAGTCACAGTAGCAAATCAGAGAATGAGGGGATAAAAGAGCCTGATCATCATAAATTAACCTCTACTTAATACAGTTTGCCTCTTTAGGCTTGTTTGAGACCAAAATTACGTGCCTTGATGGACTGGGTAACAGTAGAGAACAAAACCACATGAGACCTTGGCTTGAGAATTTTTTCTGTTCTGTGTAGGAAGAAACATTTCCCAAACTAATTTTATTGTGGAGCTTTCACCCTGAAATTGTTTATTCAACAGTCATTCCTTTCAAACTTAGTAGAACTATAAAGAAACTGTAGTTTTGCATGTGTCAGAGTAGTTTTTACCTGATTTTTTAAATTCTCCAAAAAGTTTTGTTGTCAAGTATTTGGTCCAACACACAGAACAGCACAGAATTGTCATTCAGTCATATCATTGGGGAAGCGATTTTCTAGTGGTAAATAGTTATTCTAGACGTCATAGTTACTCTGCTGTCTTTTTTCACTGACAAATTCTGGTATTGTGTTAATGCTACTTTGGAGATGGGTTTCTGTTGGGAGTTTTTAGGCCCAGTAGTTTCCTTTATATATGATTTGTGTGCCATTCTTCATAGACATACACAGGAACACACATGCACATGTGCATACATAGACAGATGTGATCGATGCTTTCCTGTGTGTACAGATACATACAGATACTTCAGGACTTTTATCCTTTTTCTATACTCAGACTGCAGAAGAGTGCTTAAATGCACAGGAGGGACATGTATGTTGAAATTTATTTTCTGTTTCTTCAAGATCTTATCTTCCACTTATGTATCTCTTAAGTCAGTGGGTGTAATTGAAGTGTGTTTTCTATTGTTTCTAATTTATACTATAAGAAAAAAAGGTGTTTTGGAAGTTTTATTGCTAGCTTGTAATCAATGCAATCAAGATACCATAAAAATGTATTTAGAGAGAAGTAATATTTTGGGAGAATGGCCAAATTATACTTATATAAATGAAATTCCTTTAAGGCAAATCAAATTACATTTATACTTAATCAGTGATATTTTTCCATATTCTGTAGCTAATCTCACTTTTTGAAAAGATTTCACTAGTGTCCTGGTTCTGGGCAGGACTTCCCCAAGCAGCCAGCACAGGTGAGATGAGTTGGCCAAGGCTGTTTCCACACCACCTGACACCAATCAAGCCCCTATAAAAGGGGTTGGTGGGGCAGAGGCTGGGGTTGGTTGCAGGTGGTCTTTGTATAGCAGTGTCTATTAGCTTCTTGAAGGTTGGTAAAGCACTTTGTATTATCACCGGGTGTGTCTGTTATTGTTCCCCTTGCAGAGTGCTTATTGGTAAACTGTCTGTAACCCAACCCACCGGGCTTGGTGTGTTTTCTCTCTTCCTGAAGAGAAGTGAGGGGCTCCTGGTGCTTAGACTTAGCTTGTCTGGAGCTCAAGCACAACATCCTCTTTCTCAAGCTGCAATTAATTCAAATTCTATATATGGATTTTTGCATCCTGTTCTTACATTGGTTTTGAGAATTATTAATTATTATGGAGGTTACTTCAAGTTTGTCAGCTCTTTTTCTGTTCATACTTTCCCGTTTACCCCATTCCTGGATAGGCTTGGTTTTTTTTTTTTTTTTTTTTTTTTTTTGTTTTTTTGACATAGTTACGCTAAAAGGAGGTTTTGATGTTATCTTATTGTTATAGAAATACTTTGTATTTTCTTAAAAGCATTCCAGTAAGCTGACTGATCTCACAAAGGACAGATCTAGCAAAGACATTTTGCTGAAGGAGTACTTGTCTTTCAGTCTTCTATATTTGACTCTGGAAAAAAATTACTTATGGGCTGGTAACTTCAGTTACTGGCTGGAGTTATTCGGACATGAAATCTGAGATAGAATTCATTTACACAGACAAATTTTAAAGGTTTATAAGGGGAAATGAAGAACAAGAATCAGATTTTTATTTTTATTTAGGTTGTTGTTGTTGTTGGGAAGGGGAAATCTGCATGGCACTAAAAAAACCCCAAAGATGTTTTTTTGTGAATGTTTTGTAACTTTTTGCAAATGACCACAGCTTTCATACATCAAAAATTTTAACAATCTTAACAAAGATCAGAGTAATGACATTCAAGAGTATGGACAGAATGTTATCAAATAATAAGGCCAATCAATAACAATGCCAAAATACTCTTATAGTAACAAAAAATTTTAAAAAGTCACAAAAAGCTAAATACTTGAGACAGATTAAACACCTTCTTTACCAGGTGTCAGGAGGTCCGAGTTTGACCTTATCTTTAAGAACTCCCAAAAGTATTAACAGGGGTTTGAAACTCTAAGGCTAGGCTGCATATAAACAATTTGTGAAGATAAAGGACAATTTATCTTTTAAAAGATAAAAGAAAACTTATCTTTTAACACAGGAGAAATCTCCCCTTTTCTTGAGAGGATTTCAGTTCAGTCAGAGTACAAAATCATAGAATCATATAATCTTTTATTTTCACAAAGGTTAATTAATTGCATGAAATTGTAGAATCATAGAAACACTTGGGTTGGAAGAGACCTTTAAGATCATCAGGTCTAACATCAGCCTAAGTCTGCCTAGTCCACCTATAGACCATGTCCTGGACGTTATCTACATGCCTTTAAATACCTCCAGGGATGTGACAAGCCAGCTAGCAGTGCTGTTTGCTGTTGCACAACTGATTCAGGTTGCATGCTATTCTGTAAATAATCAAATTAAACAGGTTAATTTTGATTCATATCATCATAATTACCTTTAAGTAGAAACACTACTAAAAAAATGTGTGATCATTGGAAAGCTTTTTCGTTGAATGAGTAGCCCTTGTGATGGTCTGAGATGCTGGTGGTGACTGCTTCTCTCTGGGAAGTGTATTTCTATCTTTTCTTTTTATCACAGAGCCATAGAATGTTGGGGTTGGAAAGTACCTTGAAAGATCATCTAGTCCAACCGCCCTGCCAGAACAGGATCACCTAGATTAGATCACACAGGAATGCATCCAGATTGGTCTTGAATGTCTCCAGAGAAGGAGACTCCACAACCTCTCTGGGCAGCCTGTTCCTTTTCCAGTGCTCGGTCACCCTCCCAGTGAAATAGTTTTTCCTCCTGTTCACATAGAAGCTCCTATGCTCCATCTTGTACCCATTGCACTTTGTCCTATCACTGGACATCTTCACATATAAAAAAAATCCCCCATCTGAAACAGGCATATATCTGGTATAAAAAACTTAAAACTCCTACTGGTCTAAAAAAAATACAAATGCAAAATATGCAATCTAAATGAGATTAAGATTTTCAAAACACTTATCCCCAGCTGGAATGCATTGCCAGCATGATTACATATTGTCACAGTATCCATTTAATGCTGAGTTCCAGCAATTATGTGGAACCATATGTCAATTACTTTTATTTGAGGCTGGGTTTCATATTCAGTGCCAAAGCTATGAGGAAATGCTTAAGGGATAATAGATGTTCAGAACTGAAGAGTTCATATTTATGGAAAAAAAAAATCTACTTATGAACTGGGGAAAAATAACTATTAAATTTGTCCAATAAAGCATGGTAAGATCTGTCTAGTACTTGAGATGGTTTTAAAAAAATGCATTATAGCAACTAATGTAAACTGACAACACCACAAACAATAAGAAAAAAAATCAGGTTACCTCATTTATCTCATTTACCTCATTTAGAATTAAAATGTTTCTGCCAGTAAATCAGATAAAGGCTCTTAGGAAAGAATTTTATCTCCACTTTTTACCTCACAAAAAGGTATGAGACTATACTAGATTAAAGTATTAAAGCCTTGAAAACAACTTTAGTTATTAGTTGCTACTAAATACTTTTGACTGATAATTAATAGAAAGCATAAAATAATTTGTGTGCAAAATCTGGATTACTAGTGTCTGATTCAGTAGTCTGTTTTAGAGTGTAGATGTTCATCCCAAAATCCCTACCATTTCCCACTTGTCAAATGTATACTATAATTTTAGTAAATTGTGGGGGTTACTAGGCATGGCTTTACTTTGTATTTTTTGGTAATATTTGTCTTCAAAAGGTTGTTAGTCAGGGTCACCTCTCATGTTTTTTTGCAGGTTGAGATTTCCCAGAAAACTTTGTACACAATTTATGTGTCGGCGTGGATGTATGAACCTCTGTGTGTGCCCACTTACAACGCAACAGAAGTTTAAAAGATCAATACCACAGAAATACCTTCTTGGTTATTTATAATCAGGATAATATCCAAATTGGAATGCTATTTGCTATACACTGGGAAACAAGGCAAGATAAAAAAAAAACAAAAACAAACAAATGGAAACCACCATTCCCTGGTTAAGTCTCCAGGGTGCATCTTTTCATGCAACTTACTATGTTGGTGCTTGCATGCTCTTGTGAGCCTGGGCACAGCAAGTGAAAGAATAGTCCTGCACTGAGGTTCACAAACTCACAAGAGATTTGAACTCTGCTCTACCCCAGTTTGTTTCATGTGTTTTGAGGATTTTTATTTGCTTGGGGTTTACTAGTTAATTTTTTCCCATGCAAAATAAACCTGACCTGTCTTATACCTTCTGATTTATTTACTGTTGCAGAACCTGAAAAGAATGAAATCCCCAGTTAGGTGCATAAGATGATGTAGTTAAGAGTTAGGTAAGCAGAGGACTTGCCTAGACAGCCTAGAAAACCCTCATTGTGCAAAATGTTAAAGTCTCTTTGTTGAAGGGGCACATCGTCCCAAATAAAATTCTGATTCTGTGCTTTATTAATATTTTCCCATTTTAATCTTCAAACAATAACTGGCAAACTTACAGTCTATGAAGTCATGCAAAATCAACAAACAGAGCCTATGGTTAGAATTTACCTAAGAATTATAATGGCTATGCCCCTAAATCTCTGTTAGATCTACAGCAGAAAGAAAAGTTAAAAATAGACCCCAAAAATTATCTCAGCAGGGCTTTCTGTTGGTAGAAGATGGAATAAAAACACTGTGGCTATTTTATTCTTTCTTTTTCAGTTAAAGTTGTGTAGAAGGTTGGATTTGAGGTGGCAAATACCAGGCTGATCTGATTCTCAAACCGACAGCGTTAGAAATGCAGGGCGACTGCAGTGTCCGTTTGGGTAAAGGTACACTCTGGGACAGCTTGAGTTTTGAAGGTGCAGTCTGTCATTATTGGTTCAGGCTGATGCAAGTTTGAAAGACCAACAGTTACAGAAAGCCTTTATTTAAAGTGGTAGAAGTTTAGAAGAACATGTTGGTTTAAATACATGAAGAATATTTTTTTTTATGTGTTATGTGTTATGAAGAGCTGTAGATTTGAAAGACTTAGAGCTTCTGCTTTTGTGCTCTGGAGAAAGGAAAAAAAAATAAAAGAGGTTTGATTTCTTTTTTTCCATAATCTCAGGATTTTGATTCAGATTTCTTTACTGATATTAGACTGAACATACATTTAAAAACTAAGTTTAGAAATCACTATTAAGAGCAGGAAATCTCGAGACATTTATTATATAGATTGCAGCATCAGTGGAGGCTATTACTGCCTTGTCACACTTTTAATGCCATGTTCCAAAGTATCTTTAATACATGAAAAGGGACCTGTCATTTTAGGAAATTGCAGTCACACAGCCTGGGTTTATGAACTATCAGAAAGCTTTGGAACATGACAGTAACATATAAGGCAAGAATGATCATTTTGCAATAATTTAATTATCTGATTTATTGTTCAAATGTATTTCGGTGCCTTATTATTAAAAAGATATATCAAAATGTTTTCTTACTTCCTATCAAGGAAATGTATAGACAGATCTGTGTTTAAACTCTATCTGTGTATGACTGAATGCCATTTCAGTGGCTTCTGCAGCTCTGCAGGACTGTTTGCACAGCCATGTTCAGCAAGTCAAGTGATGATTTTAGGCTCTGACTCCTCGCAACTGCTCAGAACAAATGAATCTGTTCTTATGAGTTCTCTTAGGACAAATCCTAACAAGTTTTTTGTTTGTTTATGTTTTGGGGGAGCATAATGTTTTACAAGGCTTGGCCTTGTATAAACAAGATTTTGCCTCGCTTCAAGTCCCATAGAAGGAATGGTAATATGACTAACTCTTCAGAGTAAGACTTACTTGTGCCTGTACACTGACACATATTTTTGAGAACTGATATTTTCATATTCAAAGTCTACTTTAGAGAGGCTATTGTATAGATATCAGTGATATTAAGTCTCACTTATGTGTCTTTTGGCCATAACATTTCTGTATTAGCAAGTAATGTAAATTAAGAGAAGCCAATACATAGATTGAAATAGCTGGTATTGAAACACTGCTGGCAAAACTGACCAGATTCAGAGACGCTCCAGAATTTCTTTGGCCTCAGAAATGTATCTTCTGGTTTAGTTTCATCCAGAAGCAATCAGTAGATGTGCTGCAAAACCATGCTGGGTGTAAAACAAAACACAACCTGGATTTTTATTTTGCAAACACACTCAGATCTGAAGTGTGAAATGCTAATTTTGAAATGTTTTCTGTCATTCTGACCGTGTCAAAAGACACAGAAGCTCCTCGTGTCTTATCTGTCCACAAACCTCCCACCGGTTGAGCAGTTTGAACAGTCTCATTCATCCTCATCCTAAAGCTGGACTTCTTGGTCAAGAACTGTCTCAGAGTTCTTTTTTTCAGCATAAGTCTTTTGACTGATTGCAGTGTGATTATTCCAAACTAGCACTTCATAGGAAAAGAATAAAATTGATTTCTGAATTTCTGCTTTTTCACTAGGTGAAAAAATGATTTTCAGATGATCACACACAGGTTTAGGCTATACACAGAGTTGTTCTTGCACCTGTTATGCTGTGTGTAGTCAGTAATAGATACTTTTTGAGATTGCCCGTTCCCATCTAAAATTTATTTCATAGCATTTTAATCCCCTCAATAGCTAGTCATGGCAATGTGACTGTACATTGTCTTTTCTTAACTTTCTGTTTACAATGATTGAAATAGAATAAAACCTGATCTGTTATTTTATTACTTTATCCATCAATTTTAATATGTTGCAAAGAGCTTTAGAGCATATACATGAACTTAGGGGGAATTGTGATAGCCAGCTCCATTTATCTTGCAGAAAGCTCTCAGAGCTGCATTGCAGGTATGATAGCAGTGTTATAGTAGCCTTTTTAATTCCTGACATTTTTGTTTACTACACAGATTTTAGTGAGAAATGATGAAGGTAATGATCAAGGTCCCTGAATATGTAGCAGGGATAAAAAAAACTCCAGTTCTGGCAGTGGAATATACTCTTTGTAAGCAAAACATAACTATATACATTTTAAAAGGATACAAAAATAAGGTGAAGAAAAATAAACAAACTTATCTATGTTTTCCTTGTCCAGCATGCATACCTAACCAAGGTTTTTACTCATTTTTACTCAATCGCCTTCCTCAAGTGTTCAACAAATTATACTAACTTTTCTCATGGAACCTTTGTAGCTCTACATTGTACTTGTACTAAGGAATTCTCATGGTATTATTCTTTTAATGATATTGAAGGTAATTTCACACAACTATGTGAATAAAGCAAATATCATAGCTTTTTTTTTTTCTCTCTCTTAAAGAGCCTCCTCAAAGTAGTGCTTTAAGAGGCGACATAGACATTTTGTACAGATTTTGGACAAATTAAAACTATATTATTTACTTATAAGAAAATTAAAATATAATTTCTTAAGTCCCAGAGTTTTTAATGTCATGCTTGGTTCTTTCCCTTTCTTACATTGTATTCATTGAGAATGTATTAATTTATTTTTTATCAACCTATTGAAAATTTTGGTACAAAATTCATAGCTGGTTATAAAGTAGAAGCTCATCTTATCTGTCAGACTATGATATATTCTTCAATTAGAATTGATACTCTTAATAAAGCCTTTAGAATTTCCAAACAAATTCTGAAAAATGAGAATTAGACTTTTAGAGATGACTTAAAAAAAGTACTTAAAGGCCTAAAATCCAAACTTAGTAGTGATTCATCTGCTTCCTCTGTGAGAGCAGAGAACCGGTTTTTTGCATGCTGCTACTATAATGGAAAAATCTGTATTAAAGCAGTCTATTTTCAGATGATATCTGTGTGTGTTTAATATTAATTTGAAAAGCCAAAAAAAAATTGTAGAATAATTTAGTTTGGAAAGGACCACTGGACACCTGTGGTCCAACTGTGTTCACAAAGAGTCCAACAGGTCAGGCTGCCTAGGGCTTTGAGTATCTCCAAGGCTGCATATAGCACAACCCCTCTGGAAAAATTCTTCTGATATTTGACCACCCCCCATGTGAACCAGGTTTTTTCTTTTATGCAGTTGGAGTTTTGCTAATTGCAACTTCTGAATGTTTTATTTGTACTGTTGCTCCACACTTCAAAGAAGTTTTTGTCTTTATTCCTTTTTTGCAGAGTTGCTGTCCAGTGAATTGTTTCATGGGATTAATTTGTCCCAGATGCAAGATTTAGTATTTCCTATTTTGAACTTCATGAAGTTTCTTTCACACCTTTACTCCAGCTTACTGAGATTTCCCTAAATAGCATTGCTGCACTAGGGCTTATCAACTGTTTCTACAGGGTCTGTGAACTTGCTGACAGTTTACTCAGTTCCATTCTCCTGATCTTTAATGAAGGTTTTGAACAATACTGATTTCAACATCCATCACTGTGGAACATTGCTGATAATCAGCTGCTATCTGGGCTTGGGATCATGGGTGCACCTTGACCCTAGCAGACCAATCTGTTTTCCATCCATTTGAGATGCTGCCTATCCAATCCCATGTTTCAACAGTTTGGATACAGAGCAAGTAGTAGTTTGAACATACAAGTGTATGAGAAGGCTACTATATGTGGCAAATAAGGAAATGTTTTCAGTTTGTCATATACATCTCAGAGCATAGAGTTAATTTGCATAATTATTAAGTGATTAAATATTCCAAACCCTTTGTATCAAAAAATTCTAAATAGATCTGGGTGACCCTTTACCTTCTTTTTCAGCCACATGCGACTATTTTGCAGAATGATGCAATCTAGTAGGAATATCTATTAAGATATTCTACTAATATCTAGTACAAATGATATAATGTACAGCTAATAATACCTTCTAAAGCAACAAATTTATCTCTTAAACACTTCAAGACTGGTTGCAGCATCAGTCCCCATTCTTCTGGAATGGATTTCAACATATGTTACATAAGACAGGGGAGTGTTACATTAGGTTATCTCTTACTGGAGACAGGTAGTACTGAGTAGGCAGAACACAGTTTCTCTCCAATATGGACTGCTCTGAGTGGCCAACGCACAACTATTTGTTCTAAATTAAAAGCCAACAGTTTATTTAGTTATAAAAGCAGGAGTTTTGATCATCAGGTCTAAAGCAAAAACTTAAAAAAAATTTCCTGATTATATATTTCTAAACAACTTTCATTTGTTATGCAATATCTAATACATTAAAGAAATATTTCTTTAATCTTTGAAGAATAAGGAAAAAAAAATCCCTCATTTCTGGTCATAATTGATTTTCTATTGGTTTTGTTTTTTGGTTTGGGGTTTTTTTTTATATTATTACCCTGAAATCAGACCTATATAGAAAAAAATAAAACCAAACCACTGACCTAGAAAGCTCCATAATGATTAAGGGCCTGGAGCAGCTCCCCTGTGAGGAAAGGATGAGTGAGCTGGGGCTGTTCAGCCTTGAGAATAGAAGAATGAGAGGGGATCTCATCAATTTTTATAAATATTTGAAGTGTGGGAGACAAAGGGAGATGGCCAACTTCTTTTCAATGGCCTGTGGGGACAGGACAAGGGGCAATGGTCACAAGCTGGACCAGAGGAGGTTCCGTACCAATATGAGAAAGAACTTCTTCATGGTGAGGGTGATGGCGCACTGCAACAGGCTGCCCACAGGGGTTGTGGAGTTTCCTTCTCTGGAGATATTCAAGACCTTTCTGGACACCAACCTGTGTGACCTGCTCTAGGGAACCTTCTTTGTCAGGGTGATTGGACTTGATGATCTCTGGAGGTCCCTTCCAAACCCTACAATTCTGTGATTTCATAAAGGGTTGTTTTGTTGTGCTTTTATTGTTTGTTTGTTTGCTTGTTGGGGTTTTTTGTTTGTTTTTTGTTTTTTGGGTTTTTTTTTAATGTGGTTTGCAAAGCAAGTCTCTGGGCTATATTTTAGGGAAATAATCTATTTAGACCAAGACTACTTCTTAAAAAACCCCATACTAAACACATAGACTGTGTGCATTTCTGACAAATACATTGCTGTCTGCTGCTATTACCTCCCCCAAAAGAGGCCATCTAAATTAAATCTTAGTACTGCCACTTTGCATTTATGTTACATTTGCTGAGCTCAGTAGGACTAGTTCCACAGGCAACTCTGACATTTGTTATTTATTTGTAATACGTATACCATGTTACAATTCTATAATGTATGCAGGCTATATTTGCTTATGTAAACATTGATGTGCTTTTCACATAAACTTACGTATTTTTGTGCATATATATTAAATAATAAATTATTATATGTTAAATCTGGGGAAAATAACAGTAAATACATCATACTTCTCTTGTTTTGTGATTGCGTGATACTGTGATCGTGTGTGCAAGATTAGTAATAATTTGTGCTTATGCATTATATGTAACTATATGCTCTCAGACTAAGTCCATGTATATTCTTTTGTGTAGATTACTTCTTTAATATTATTATAAAAGCTTAGTATCTATGTCCTGTGCAACAGTATGGATGCATATGATCAATGAAATACACTTTCAAATTGACTACTAAATGTTACAAAATACATACGTTACACATGTTATATGTAGATATATGTTCATATATGTATATACAAATGTTACACAATACCTACAAGAACTATAGAATTGTGGAGGATTAAAGATGTTTGCAAGCATAATGTATTAGATAACATCAGGTTTTATTTTTCTCTTTCCAGTACTGATATTAAACAGTCCTCTAAATTAGAATTGCTGAGTAACCAGGATACTAGAAAATCTCTTGCTTTTATTTTTGTGTCTTGCCACTCTCCTCAGATTTATATATTTATTTATCTATTTAAATACTTACATTGAAAAGTAGGACTTGTCAATAATTAAATCAGGTGGCAAAAATTAATAGCATTAAATGCAGCAAATTGGTGGATAATTTTTCAGAATTTTAGAAATGAGAAGGTAAATTTTGAATTTGTAAACCTTGATGATTAGAAAAACAGGACAAAAATGGATTAAAAAGCTGACTTTTAACTATTCCCCTCCCACCCCCTCCTTCTCTGCTAGGTTCTGTAGCTACTGCCTGCCGTGATCCTGGCCTTCCCATGAATGGAACTAGAAATGGGGATGGAAGAGAACCCGGAGACACTGTCATTTTTCAGTGTGACCCTGGCTATGAACTTCAAGGAGATGAGAGAATAACCTGCATTCAGGTAGAAAATCGGTACTTCTGGCAGCCCAACCCACCAGTTTGTATAGGTATGCAAAAAAACCCAACCAACCAAAACAAAACAAACAACAACAACAAAAAGATTATTGCTTTCCTAAATGTAGCAATTCTTGTGTA
Source organism: Heliornis fulica (assembly GCA_013399135.1). NCBI lineage: Eukaryota > Metazoa > Chordata > Aves > Gruiformes > Heliornithidae > Heliornis > Heliornis fulica. The sequence goes on along the minus strand of VXBZ01011309.1, from coordinate 192,028 downwards.
CTGCTCTAGGAACTTTTTCGAAAATGCAAAAGAAAACCACTGTAGCATCTTTGATAAATTATTCTATATGATGCTCTAGTGGACATTGCTAAATTCTTTCCTTTGTAATTGTTAGTATAATAGTTCCCAACCTTTCACTTTCAAGGTTAAATCCTTTATAATTTGATGATCTGTGACAGAGAAAGTAAGAAAGTCAATGCCAGTGACAATATTAAGTTTTCCTTAAAACTTGAAAAATGGTGATAATGTAAAGTACTTGGTTAAAGTTAATATGCCTGTATCAGGCAGGTGACCTAATAAATTTGTAGATCAGGGACAATATGCAAGGGCTAAAGTAGGATGCAGCAGGAAAAATGAGAAGATGGTAGTCTAATTTCTCTGACAATCCTGATTGTTTTAGAAAGAACACAGTTTTCATTAGTAAAAGTACAATGTAACATTTATTTCTGGAAGGATTGTCTTGTATAATGTTCCAATTAACATACCTTGTATTAAAGGGATTTTAAAGTCATTAAATTTAACTGAATCATGATGAAAAATAAGAAATTACAAAAGAAATTGTTAAATACTAGCTTTCTAGTATTTTTTTTTAGGCAATACTAATCATAATCTAGAAAATATTGAAATTATTACTTCTTAAACCTGATGTAGAGATAGAGTGGTAAATAATTATGGGTTTATGTCCCATTGGGCTATTTTGGTAAATAATGTAATGATGTTTGGTTTCCTAGTGTGTTTTTTAGTGCAGTCAAATGATGTAGAATGATAGAAGATAAAGACAGGCTGAGAGTGATTTTCATCAGGTTGTAGAAGAGAAGGCTCCAGGGGCACCACATGGCAGCCTACCAGTACTTAAAGGGGCATACAGGAAATCTGTGGTGGGACAGTTTGTCAGGGAGTGTAGTGAAAGGACAAGTGGCAGTGGATTTAATCTTAAAGAAGTAGATGTACATGAGAGATCACAAAGAAATTCTTTCCTGTGAGGGTGGTGAGTCACTGGCACAGATTGCCCGGAGAAGCTGTGGCTGCCCCTCCCTGGCAGTGTCCAAGTCCAGGTTGGATGGGGCTTTGGGCAACCTGGTCTAGTGGAGGGTGTCCCAGAAGATGGCAGAATGTTGGAAGTAGATGTTAGATCTTTGGCCCCCTTCCAACCCAAACCATTCTGTGACTCTTTGATTTTTATGATTCTGTGATTTTGCTTAGAGTACAGCAGCTGCTGATATTCCCTACGGATTGTGATATGTAACTTGTTAAATAGGTTCTGCAAGTTTGATGGTGCAGAAAAGAAAGAAAATTGGTCATACCAAGTAAGTTAGTAAAAGAATATTGGATAGGCCAGTTGCCTTGTCACATCACTATGAGATACTGTGCTTACTGTCCTGTCTGGAGAAAACTGCTTTAAAGGAGTGTAGGAAAGATGGGGGTAAAACCAGAGCACATAAAATCATCAAACAAAAGCCCGTGGGTCCAGTGTGGTGTAGAGTTGGCAGTGCAACTGTGAGAACTTTGGCTCCACAAGAGCATTCTTCAAGGGCTTTGCTACCCCAGATAGTCTGGTCTTGAGCAAACATTGCAGAGAAATTAGATGGCGTGCACAACTGCTAGGAGCACTTGTGTAGTTACCTCTCTTGCCGTTATTAACTTGACCTTAGCTGTTATGAAATAAAATCTGCATCCCATTTGGACATGCATGCACGCACACACACTTACTGTGCCCCTCACGCGTATCTGCACACAGGTCTTTGCAAACACACGAAGGTACTGACCTGCTGGCCATGGCTACTCTGTGCCTCACCTCACAAAATCACAGAAAGATAGGGGTTGCTGGAAGGGGTCTCTGCTGAGAAAACCTGCTAAAGCAGGTTCACCTGGATGAATTCACTCTAACAAATGTCAAAGTGTTACTTTCTGTGTTCTTACTCTCCTTATTGTTCCTTCCAGTGTACTGTGAGCATATGGGTTTGAGTAGCAGAACTGTCTACACTATTTGCTGGGAAATCATGGAAAATAAATATTTTATTGCTTATCTCTTATTGTTACTGTATGGCTAAAGATGTCTTTGATAATAATGATAATTTATCATCTATATGTGTTTAAGGGCAAAAAATAAAAGGAATGATGGAGCTCTAGGAACACACCTTAAATTATTCTACTGTAGCTTACTGTCCTTATTCAATATTGCTGGTGTAAAACAATTATTTCAGCTATTAAATAAAAATAATTACCCTATTATGAAGAAGTGCTAGCATTTCTAATCATTATTGATACTGAGTTGCTGATATTATTAAATAGATAAAATTTAGGTGCTCAACTGTTATTCTGTACTTAGTACAAGTAAAAATATGCATACACATTTTTTTTAACTACATGCATCCACTTACCTAATACTTGTAATTTCCACTTTATGCACAAACACCTGCTGTACATAGTGTAACAAGAAAGCTTGTTATGTTGATTTATTGACCAAATATCAGGCATTTCATATAAAGACAGGTTTTGAAGGGAATACTAACTGCTAATAAAATAATGTAGGGCATGCAAACCTTGGCTTGAAGACCAAAGGTTTCAAGATTGTCATTATAGTTCAGTACAGTCTGAAGTTTGGTTTTAATTCCAGATTTATAACATATTCACTTATGTTGTTTCTATGCCTGTCAAAACTGAATAAGGCTTACTCTGCATATTACTTCAGGATATCAGTGTTTATCAAAGTCTTTAAAAAGTAAACATAATTTTGGTGGCAGAACACAGGAAAGGATAAATCCTGAGATGTATTTTTGTAGCATGTTCTAGATTGGTTTTGTTAGTTCTTTACACTCCAAATTGTTTTATTGAGCTTCCTAATTATAAATGCTCAGAGATAGGTAAATATAGTTGTAAATTGTTCTTACCTGTGGGTCTGCCTTGGCTGTTTAGCTTCCTTCATTCCTGCCTGACAATTTTATTTATCTCTCAGTTTGAAAACTATAATTGCTCAAATTATTTTTTCATTTAATTTCATTTATATTCTGTCGGTCTAGATCTGAATTACTAATCGGTGATGTCCTGTGAAAATGCAGGTAGTTGCATTATCAGCGTAGGTAGATCATATTTCATAACCTAAGAAACTTCTTTCAGTATGCTTTTAACAGGAAGTAGAAATTGTAAAGCTGATCCATCCACGTTTTGTTTTATGTCTGCAGCCAGAGCATGTCTCAAGTTCACAGTATTTTCAGAACAGCATCAAAATAATGTTATGCAAGCAAATAGAATGTCCCGGAGTTCAAAAACAAATGCTTCACTTAATAGTATTAGTATTTGTCTAAGGAGAAATGTGAATACAAGTTTTTGTTTTTGTTCAAATTCTGTAAATACTTCACTTGTTTCTTGTTTAACTTTTGCTGATACTTGCTTCCTTTTCTCTAACCTTCTTTCCTCAAATCAATTTTATTTTTATTCACAGCTCCCTGTGGAGGAAACCTGACTGGCTCATCAGGTTTTATACTTTCACCAAACTTCCCTCATCCTTATCCCCACAGCAGAGATTGTGACTGGACTATTACTGTTAATACTGATTATGTTATATCATTAGCATTTATCAGGTAATACTACTTGCTTGTAATTTTTAATGTCATGTTCATGATTGTCGTCAGTTGTTCAGAATTTTTGGGGGTAATATATGTTTAAGTACATGAAGTATATCTAAGTGTAATATAGTATCCAAGCATATATAAGTATAGTTAAATATAAGATATAGCTATTAAAAATATTAGAATTTTTCTCCTTTCTTTGCAGTCAAAACAAATATGTTTTGACTGCATGTATGTGTACTGAATAATGATTCAGTACACATACAGGTGAAGCTTGGGAGCTCATTGCTCTGTTCAGTTAAAACTACTCTCAGTTTACATTGGAAGTGAATGGTGCTCAATGTACCAAAGTTCTCTTTCTGAGAAGGCAACATGAACTAATGGACTGAATTTTCCCAGTTCAGGAGAATGGTCTTTAATGATGAAGCCTGTTGACACTCACTTGCTAATTAAGCAAAATGTCAAAAGTAGTCTTTAAATTTAGCTTTATTAGTCATTGCAGTATCACAGAATACTTCAATGGGATACTTCTTGTTGTTCTGGTTATTAAATGGAGTTGTTTTTTTTTTTTTGTTTTGTTTTTAATCACAGTGCAAGATTAAATTGAGCTTAATAGAACCCACAGAGGAACTTTTGCTGTCTGCATTGTAACCCATGAAATAAACTAATATACATATTATGTGTGAAAAATACCAAATGAGGTATAGGATGATGTCACAGAAAAGTTAAAAAAATCATACTTGTAATGTCTCATAGCATTTAAGTTCTTACACTAGATATTGTATAATAGTGGCTTTATTGTTCTGATCAATATAAGGTGATGGCTTGGTTAGTGATGTAGATCATACAGGTGTCTTTTCTTGGTGCTCAGTAATGTAATATGTGTTTGAAGAGTTGATTCCAAGAAAATCACTGTTATATTTGCATAACTAATAATTTAACTATTTTTGGTGTTTTCAAAATGCAGTTAATTGCTGAGCAACTTTCTACAGTTTAGTAGCACTTTTTGTTTCTTTGGTGAAATATCATGAGCTCAAATTATTTAAGAATAGTTATATTGTATATTTAGACAATAACAGATCCTCAATTTACAATTAAACCGATATTTTACAGCATGACTCAATACAGCATTTGAACAGTTTACGATGCTCAAATATTGACAAGTTGTTCTTAAAAATCTGAACAATTGCTATGATTCTTGACAGAAGCTGAAAGCTTAGTCTTGGTCATGGTAGATCACATATTTATTGGGACTTACCTCATTTATGGCATGCAGACTGTTCCAGAGTGAAAAAAACTCACAACCCTTCCCATTTAAAACAAACCCTGGATTCTCCAAATAACAGCGTTAATTATACTTTTGAGTGGCACTTACTCCAGCTAACCCTTTAAAAACTCAAGATAAACTGGCTTTAAAAAACCAAAGCTGTTGACTTCTGACTTTTGCATTTCTTTATAAGGAAAGATATATATTTTTAAATAATCCAAAAGTAAAAACATATTTTCCCTGAAGGAACTGTATCAGGGCTTGACTGCCTTCATTTATTTTAATAAGATGTCAAGTAGAGACAAAATCATTCTAGTTCTTCGGTTTTCATTCTTTTGCAATTTTAATTTTTTTTAAAACATTTTCTGTACAGGGACAAAGTTATAAATAGACTTAGTTAACTGTCTGCCCTTATCTAGAATTAAGCTAAAAAATAAATAATTACATAATGAGCTGTAGTTGCATAACTGAGCATATGTAACTTAAAAAATTTATGAAGTTCAAAGCAAAATATTATCTTTCAATGCTGCACCTTTTTATTTAATCTGCTAATAGGCAAAAATCTTGCTGTTAGGATTATGGGAAGATCACTCCTTGCCTGAGTGAAAGTGTGCAGCCCAGCTGGATTCTGTGTATAAGCTACTCTGCAGCTGATGGCATTTTATCATAAAACAAGTCTGTCAGGGGTTCCAGTAGATCTGTGTTGTTTATTTCTCTAAAGCTTTAGAAAGATTTTAATTATTTTTTTCTTCTATTTAAAAAGTTTACTTCTTTTGTTCTGGCTACCAGCAAAATATTATTTATAAGCAGAGAACCAATACATACAGTATTTCTGTTAGTTTCCAATAAAACATTTCCACAAACCATTATTCTGACACTGGACTGTTGGTTTGTTTTTTTTTTCCTGTTATGAAAACAATTACAGTTATCTAAGCTAATAGAAGTGAAAATGTTAGGCAAAGCATAGACTAATATTTCTCTTTTGTTCTACAGTTTCAGTATAGAACCAAATTATGATTTTCTTTATATCTATGATGGGCCAGACAGTAATAGCCCACTGATTGGGAGCTTTCAGGACAGCAAACTTCCAGAGAGGATAGAAAGCAGTTCAAACACCATGCATCTGGCTTTTCGGAGTGATGGATCTGTTAGTTTTACTGGATTCCACCTGGAGTACAAAGGTAAGGAAATAAAAACATTACTTCCTTTTTTTTATTTAAAAAGTTTAACATGTGACTGTTAATTTTTCTGTCTTTTAATTTCTCATGGGTTTCTGCCTGGCAGTGGGTTTGCCTAAGAACATGATAATAATTATTATTTGTACATAAAAAAATATAAGCATACTAATTTAAGGTAAACTTTTAGGATGATATCATTTGGGTGATACATGATATTGTTAAGTACCTGATTCCAGAGAAAAACAATTTGGACAGGAGTTTACATGGTTCAAAACTGCAATGACAAAATTTAGCAGCTCATATACATTTTATTTAGAGAATATGATTTTTTTTTCCTTTACATAGTAGAACAAGTTGTCTAATGTGCTTTTAAGATTCTGTAAGATGATATGTAAGATTGATATGTTAGAATCTAGGAGACAAATACTGAAAATGAAAAAATACTTCATTTAGACCTTTATGTGATAGGTCATGGTAGAACTGTCTATATGTCATAGGCAGATCTGTCTGAGGATATAGCACAGTAAAACAAGAAAATAAAGGCTTGCAACTTTCATAACCAGTAGGAAACAGTCTCTGTGTGGCTCAAGAAACTAGAATTATTTATTATTGTATATTCCAGAATCACAGAATCACTAGGTTGGAAGAGATCTTTAAGATCATTGAGTCCAACCATACCTGAACCATTCCTAAACCATATCCCTAAGCAAGGAAAATATGGATGTTTCTGGTATAGAGGCAGTGCATCCTAACCTACTTGGAGTTATTTTCTTCTACATTTATTCTGAAAGCATTCATTATATGCAAAAGTATTTGAGGGAAAGACTGATGCATTTGTTGCTTCGTCAAACCCACCAAATGTCCTCTTACTTTTCGGAAGTCATCGGATAATACAGATGAAAGGAAGTTGTCTCCACAGTATGAGTTAAAGAAGTTAAAAGTAGGTATATACATGTTAATGGTGAGCCAACATGTATGTACTATTCCACATCACTTAAAAATATGTATTTTTCCTTCTCAATTAATTTCAAGAATGTATATAAGTGCTAATAAATTTATAGAAGTGCTGTAGAACAGGGCCATGGGTCTTCTAAAGAATGATAAAGTGTATTGATTTTTCAAAAGCACCAATCTTTTTCTGCTGTCCTGTTGACAGCACTTGCATTGGTATATGTCTCCCATATACCAATGCAAGTATGAAAGATACTCGTTAGGGACACAGTCTCTTTTCATTTTGCTCTAGGTTTAAACAATAAAGTGAACTACTGTACTTTGGAATCTGGAACACTATTTCTAACATTACTGCTAACCTGTCTCTCCCACTAAGATGTGTTTCTTTTTGTGCTTTCAGGAATCCAAAATCCAAAGAAATGTAGATTTTTGCCCCATTATTAAAGGAACTGGAAATCTAAGTAATGGGAGGATGTAGGCACTAGATTATTTATTTGGATGTGATGGGAAGTTTGAAAAAGAAATCAACCTAATCCTAATATTCCCTGTCTTCTTGATACGGTTATATGTCCTGGTTTTCTCAGATTAACTGGAGAATGCATTTTAACATCTGTCTGAGAATAACATATAAACATAATGAGGTTTTTTTAATTCCCATTAAAAATTCAAGAATTATTAAATTTTCTCAAAATCCCTTAAGTAGAGGACCAGTTTACTTAGTGAATTATTCGAAGACTGTCTGCTAAATAAGACACTGCACTGCTTAACTTATTTTAAGATTACCATAAGAACACTTACTGTCATGTCTTAAAATTTGAAAGTGATATAACTTATTAGATGGCAAAAAAAACCATCTTAAAGATTCTTACCAGAATTTTGTTAGTTTCTTGCAGTGGGTTGTATCAAAATAATGGAAGCATGATATCTGCAACAGAAAAACTTCTTCAAGGAGCTCTTCTTGGTGTTGGTTAGTGATGGAGCAAGGGGAAATAGTTCCAAGCTGGAGCATAGGAAGTTCCATCTTAATGTAAGGAGGAATTTTTTCACTGTGAGGAAGAAAGAGCATTGGAACAGGCTGTTCAGAGAGGTTGAGTCTCCTTCTCTGGAGACATTCAAGACTATCTGGACACATTCCTACGTGATCTAGTCTAGATGATCCTGCTCGGGCAGTGGGGTTGGACTAGATCTTTCAAGGTCCCTTCCAACTCCTAAAGTTGTGTGATTCTGTGAACAGGACCTGGTATGTACAGGAATGGTCATTTTAAACTCAGTCCCAGGAAATATGATGAAGCAAATCTGCCTGGAAACAACTTCTAAAACAAAGGAGAAGTAACTTCAAACAGCCTACATGGATTTACCAAGGGGAACAGTGACCAGCAGACATGTCACTGTCTCTGAGGAGATTGAAGTCTATGTGTTTAAGGGGAGAGTAGTGGCTTTCAGAAAGGCCTTTGACACAGTCCCACAGTATCCTAGGAGCCCAATTTGATGAGATACGGGCTGGATAAATGGATAACATGGGAGAAAATATTGTCTCGCTTGCTGAGCTCAGACTTTGCTAGTATGAACTGTGATTAATAATATAGGCAGCATATTTATTGATGCTGTGTATGACGGGATAGACTTTGTCTACAGCTTCAGTTTCAGCAGAAATGTCAGTACACTGGAAGGCAGTGTTGCTATTCAGAGTTCTTAAGTGACTGAAGAATCAAGCTGACAGGAGCCTTTGACAAATGAAGTCCTGTTTCTTCAGTGGAATAACCCAGAACAACAGTAAAGGCTAGTGGTTCACTAGCTTTATGGTAAAGCTCCACAGAAAATAACCCGGATAGATTGTGTAGAAATTGACCATGAACTAATAGTTTGTCATTGGGATAAAGAGGGTGAGCAGTCTTCTGGACTGAGAATGGAAGTCTGGAATAAGTGGAATCAGCAGATGCAATCAAGTAATACTTCACTGTAGATCTGAAATCACACCTGGAGTGTACAGGGCTTGCCCTGGTGTAGGTAAGGCCCGAAGTGTACGTTCAAGGGCATACCAGTGCTGGAACGATTTTGACACACAGAAGTCCAGTCAGTCATATGGCGAGACACCAAGATGATTAGGAGGGTGGCGGATTTAAAATACAAAGAGAGGCTAAGGGAGCTGGGTTTGATTCACCTATCTGATAAGTGTATATAGAAAAGAGGGAGCCAGACCGTAATAAGATAAGAGAGAAGGGGATCAGGTTGCAAGCAAAATTTCAATTAGATATTAAGAAGAAAAAAAAAATTGTTTTGAGGGTAGTCAGACATTGGAACTGGTTGCCCTGAGATCATGTCATCTGACTGCATAAAGCCCTGAGCAACATGGTCAAATCGTCTCTGTCTTGAGTGGTGGTTGTGCTACATCTCTTCCAATCTAACTTGTTCTGATTCAATGAGCTTACCTTTTTCACTCATACTGCAGCAGCTGAAGTCGTGTCCTATATGTAGACTAATCCTATTTTAAGTGGCAGTAGTACTCAAACTGTGCTTCAGTGACAGGACATATTTCTGAGATACAAATCTCACACCTGACCTACATTTCAGGCCTGGTCTGTAATAGTGTTTCTGGTTGGGTTTGTTCTTCTATTCTTCTCTTCCTTCATTTTTATTTTATAATGGAGGAGCATCTTACTAGCTCTAATAAGCGCTCTGGAGAATAATTGTGGGATGTTTGCTGTAGTTAATGTATATCTGTAATGTTCTCTCTAAGCGGCTTATTACGGCTTTTTTCTCTTTGAGACTTAGTGACAGTGTAGTAAATCAACATGTTCTGGACAAAGCACCTGCTTCTTTTGGCTTTCAGTGTTGTTTTCCATGCGCTGAGATGGTAGTTTACCAGAGGGTTTTGGCATCGTTACCATATGTTAGTCAACAGAGACTTCCTTGCTGAACTTGAGATTGCAGCAGCATATATCGCTCACTACCTGTTTTCAGCCTTTATTTTAGAAGCCTTAATTGATTCAGTGGTATGCCAGAGTTACCAGAGAAGTTATTGCTGTTTTTTCTTGAAGCATGCAGCAAGCTTTTATTGTAGGAAAAAAGAACTTACACACAGTATGCTTACTCAAAAATACAGTGTTACTATAACTCAAATCTTAACTGCCTATTGAAACAATTCTTTTTAGTCAATACCTAATTATTACAGAAAATAACTTAAAAGGCCACGACAGAGATAGTCTTCATAATAGTACAGCTTCAGCTGTAGTGCACACACTCTCCATCTCCAGCACTTTCTCTGATGTTCCACTAAACCTGCCAGTGCCCTTCTGTGTTGTCAGTTTAATGACATTTGTACTCTTGGGAAAGAAAGAGGAAGGGCTACAGGGGTCATCAACGTCTTGAGTTTTTCGATTGGAGCAATAGGAAATTGATGGTGAATGAATTTTCCTCTTGACTCCTGGGAGCACTTCTATTTTGTTTTTATAATTTAGCTAATACAGCCTTCATATTTCCTTTTTTTATTCAGTGTTTCTCAGCTAGACCTGATGAACCCTTTTGCTACATTTGATTTCATTCTTCATATACTGTAGCATCATATAATGACTTTTTCTTTACAAGTTCACTTAGCAGCTACTTCAGTTTTCTAGAAGTATTTTGAAGGTGCTAAGTGTTTTGGGCTTTATTTTTCAGAGTAGTTATTAAGAAACTCTATTTCTATGGTGACAGTTTTACTGTTTAGTCAGCAACTTCAGGAATCTGTCACAACTGCAACTTTTGGGAAAAGAAAATTACAGGGTTGTAACTTTTCTCTAGAGAAAATTTATGTTGTTACAGATCATGTCTTTCCTCGTTTTTTGATTTATGCACCAGACATAATAGATTAATTTGTCTTTTCTGTCTTTAATTTCTCATGTAATACTAATATCTACTTTATCAAAGGTTCTGCTAAAATCAGGAAGGGCGATCTCACAATATAAGTTGTATGTCAATTCAAATATATTAGTTTCATTTCAGTAAAAAGAAAAATATTTTCTTGCTGTTGTACAAATAGCTATAATCCTAAAATAAATGATCTTTGTTTTGGGTTGGGTTGTTTTTTGGTTTGTTTTCTTTTTAATTTGAGAATTTGCACTTGAAAAAATTTTAATTTTGCCCTGAGTTCTGTCAGATTTCTCAAGTGAGAATGAGGTTGGCTTACATAACAGTTATGAATATCTACATGATAAATTACAAATTTTACTTAATTTATGTCCATATTTTTAGATATAATTGTCATATTTTTAATATGTGTGTTACAAAAGTTTATCCCTTTCTCTTCTAATGTCACGCTCTATTTTAAAGCCTAACCATTCAGAACAGGCAGCACAAAACTACAACCATCTAAATGAATCAATGTGAATGTCAGATATCTATTCTTAATAATTCATGGCATCATAGAGTGGTTTGGGTTATTAAAAATCGTCTACTTTCAACCCACTGCTACCATCAGAGAACCCTCCACTAGACAAGGTTGCCCAAAGCCCCACCCAACCTGGCCTTGGGCACTGCCAGGTATAAGGCATCCACTTCTCTGAGCACCCTTTTCCAGTACCTCACCTCCCTCACAGTTACAGATTGCTTCTAACATGTAAAATAAATACACCCTCTTTTACTTTAAGCCCATTGCCTCTTGGCCTATCACTACCTCCCCTTGTAAACAGACCCTCTCCAGGTTTTCTTCTGGGCCTCTTTAGGTATGACAAGACTGTTCTAAAGTCTCCTTGCAGCCTTTTCTTCTCCAGGCTGAACAAGCCCAACATTCTCAGCATGTCTTCATGACATCATCTTTGTGGCCCTCATCTGGACCTACTTCAATAAGCTGTCCCCTTCTGTGCTGGGGACCCCAGAGCTGAACGCAGTGCTCTAGGTGGAGTGTCAGTCACAAGAGTAGAGGGGCAGAATCACCTCCCTTAACCTGGTGATCACACTGTTTTTGATGCAGCCTAGGATACAGTTGCCTTTCTGGGCTATAATCATATATTCATGGCTTATGTAGAGCTTTTCATCAACCAACATCCTCCAAAAGTCCTTGTCCTCAGGACTGCTCTCAATCCAATTAACTATGTGATGTACCTTTTACTTATTTATTATTATACTCATTTTCATATCAGAAGCATGCTTTGTAGGCTAGATGAACAAAACCTAATACATTGTTAACAGCATTAGGAGATTCTTTTTGAAAAAAATTATTTTGTATTTCCGTCTTCATATGTAAATGCACTTTTATAGTTTTGTAATTCTCTCTCTCAGAAATTTTACAATATAAAAATGGCCTTAGGGGATCAAACCAGCAATCTAGTTACTTCATTAGCTTCTCTCTAGTAATGAGCAACAGCTGATATTTGGATAAACTATATAAATGTCAAAAATATAATATTTTTTCCCAATTATCTCTATGTTTTCAGAAACCTCAGCTTAGTGACTGATAGAAGTGTCTTTGTATTTAAAGCTCTTAAACAGCCTTAAATTTGAAATTTCTCTCCTTTGCCTGATACCATACTCTATCCTGCTTAGCACAAAATCACCTGCTTCTTTTCAGCTTCTACCACTTCCTTATATATTCACTGCTTTTTCATTAATGGAAAAGCATTTTATTTTTTAGAAAAATCTTTTATCTTTTCTCTCTTTCTGCACAGTAATGTTAATTAGAAGTGCTGAGTGGCTATTTCTATGCAGTTTGTGATGTCTTGGATATGAAACACACAGTTATTCACATTATAGAATGAAGAAGGAAGCAAAGATAAGGGCACATGCATATGTTTGAATTTATGTATTATTTCAGTATTTGAAAACAACTATTTATAAATTTTGAAATTGATAAATTTTAAAGATGATTTCATACTTTACCCTCCAATAAGAAAAGGAAATCTATATGAAATTATATCACACATTATCACATAACTCATTTGGCGTTTATTCATTTTGAATAAATTCTTGTTTGCATACCTTTAATTTTTGTTGGAAACTATTTATAGTGATTTCCCCCACTTTCAACTTTTCAGAACACAGATTTTAATACTAGAATGTGTCTTGTCTGGTGTGACAGTGTCCATAGTGCTAACTTCGTCCAACTATATAACTGGATCACTTGTCATAGTGAACTCTGGAAAAATAGTTCCCACAATGGACATCTGTAGGAATGTGGATTTGGTCACTATATAGTAAGTTGTGCAGTTTTAAGATGAAGGATAACTGCAGCCTAAAAACTGAAGGGTTCTTAAAAAAAATCAAATAACAGTATGTGTCTACAGAGTGCTCAAAGAAGACATTGAGAGAGCTCCAGAAAATATTTATATTTTCAGTTATACTGAGTTATATATGTCTGCATTTTTTCTTCTGTAGCAAAGCTTCGTGAGTCTTGCTTTGATCCTGGAAATATAATGAATGGAACAAGACTTGGAATGGATTATAAATTGGGGTCAACGGTCACATATTACTGCGATGCAGGTTATGTTCTTCAAGGATATTCTACGCTAACATGTATCATGGGAGATGATGGAAGACCTGGATGGAACAGAGCCTTGCCCAGTTGTCATGGTAAGAGCAGTTCTTAATTTATTGTAGCTGCTCTTGTTATTCTTGTTTTTTCATATGGAAGAAACATGTTCAAAATCAGAACAAACACTTAAAAAAAATTCCACCCTCTTTTAGGATAAATATTGTTTCAATTTTATTAATAGTGTTGGATAAACGTTGTTACAAATTATTATTGTAATAATTTTTATTACAGTAATAATTTCTTTTATTTCTTAGCTAAGATCACAAAGTTTAGTGTGCTTATTCCCAATTCACTTACGGAGGATCTGTTGTAGCAAGGATTCTCTCAACCTCTTGGAGTAACCTTGAGAGGTGTCCCATTCAAGGGCAGATCCTGACAGGCAGCCTGCTGTTGTCTCAGGAGAGCTCAAAGGGCTCTTGGACTGCTCCATATTTATGGAGTAAGATGATTGGCTCATAGTCATATTTACATAGCACCCACAGGTGCCAGTGGACACTGACCAGTGTTCTGTCCAGGTGGGCACATTAACATATATATAGTCCTTGCCTATTTTGTTGTTATCTGTCTTGCCGAAATCACTGTGAGATGGATGCAGATACCACAATCATCACCAGTGTTTATCTATTAATCAGATTCATGGGAAACAGTCAGGCAAAGGTGAGGGCAGTGGGGGAAGCATACCATCACTATACCAAACCTCAGTGATGGCAAATTGGAAAACTGGCCCTAAAACTAAAGTGAGAGTGTTTACTTGGAAGGGCTAGCATTTTAATTACAAGAAAATGAAATTGTACAGTTGTAGGGGTAATGTATATCTACCACTTTTTTTCCTGGATGAACAAGGCCTTATTTCAAAGATGACAAACACAACACTTTCTTAGGATGCCATGTCACACAGTAAAATCACTTAACTTTGTCGTTTTCAACTTTTTTGGTTATTTTTCCCTCCAGTTCAGAGTTGATGATTTGTAGATATGTTGCTGTGATATATTACAGGATATTTTTACCATGTAAACAATGCTTTCGGCTTTTGTGAGATTTAGCTCAAAAAAATGAACTTTTCTACAGCTGTGAGAAAGATTATGTAAATTGATTAGCTTTCAATTGCAAGGAACTGGCAGAAACAGCTTGAGACCCACGACTACTGGTCTTACCTACGTAAAAATGTGTTTATTAGAGAAATTGAATTCCTCCATTCTGCCAGTCACATTTTTTGGGAACCCATTAAAACTGATAATGTTATAATATAATTATACAATTCACTCCAGTGTACTTAATTTTTCATTTTGTTATTTAAGGAAAAGAAGAAAAGAACCTGAAACCTCTTTATGCCTGTAATGTGTTGATCTAATGCTTTATGTTTAAATCACAGAATTACAGAATGTTAGGAGTTGGAAGGGACCTTAAAAGATCATCTAGTCCAACCCCCCGCACCCCAAGCAGGATCACCTAGATTAAATCACACAGGAATGTGTCCAGATTGGTCTTGAATGTCTCCAAAGAAGGAGACTCCACAACCTCTCTGGACAGCCTTTTCCAGTGCTCCATCACCCTCACAGTGAAATAGTTTTTCTTTCTGTTCACTTGGAACTTTCTGTGCTCCAGCTTGGACCCGTTGCCTATTGTCCTATCACTGACCATCACTGAGAAGAACCTGGCTCCGTTCTCCTGACACTCACCCTTTACATATTTATAAACATTAATAAGGTCTCCCCTCAGTTGCCTCCAAGCTCCATCACTTTTCACTTTGAAAGGATATTTTTAATTTACCTATCATTTTTTTTCTGAACTTTTAATGTTTAATATCAATTTAGAATCCAGGTTCTTCTTTTAAATTGCTGTTAGCATAGCCATAGTCGTTTGTAGGGTTAGTGAGGCATCTTACATTATAGAAAAGAGAAATATGAGAATAATAAGTAACATGGATAACATCAGAGTGATACTGATACGGGGTACAAAGCCAGACCCCATTAACTAAAAACTCTCTTATTACAATTAATATGGATATTTTTCACTGAATTATAGTCTCAAGAATCAGATAGAGTACCATCTCTGTGGCCACTCTGAGTAAGTTGACATAACTTAGACATAACTCTTGAGAAATGGTAAATGAATTTGAGTGGGCTATGTAGAGAGCATTTAGGGGTCTTGTTTTAAAGTCTAACCCTTTAGGTATAATATTGACAAAAATACATACTATGTTCCGAATTAGAAAACAGAGGCCATAGCTCTACTATATTGGAAGAGCAACTGCTTGGGATGGCTTTAGTTATTCCTTGAGAACGTCTGGTTCATCAACGCCTATAGGAAATCTTTGCTGAGGAGGACTGGTATTCTGGGTCTGGTCAGGTCCCAGCACTATCATTCTGATTAATTGCTCAAAAGTCAAAATCTCTGTCAAAAGTTGTTTTCCTGAGAATGTGCAAAACTAAAAAATACGTGTGTCTACAGATGCAGAAATCAATAACCAATGATTTTGGAGTTAGATAAGAGCTGAGCAGAGACTTACAGAATCATAAAGTACTATTTTTCCAAAATATATTCGAAGAAAAAAGCCGATGTTTTTGCGGTAGTATCTTTATGCACCAAATATTTACTATGGCCTACTCCTGTGTGCATAAGGCATACCTAATGCACATACTATGGTCTAGTCCTATGTGCATTTCAACCATGACTTTGTTTGAAATCAGTATTTAAAATGACCTTCAGCCTCTTTAATAAGTGTGGGAAGTGAACCAGATCATTGGCTTCATTCTTCTATGAACACATGCAAAGTGTAATGCAGGATAATATGTTAAGGTATTACGCATTTCATGGCGGATATTAAGAACAGGGTGTAATTATCATATGCAGATGTTATATTTGTATGACAGAGATAATGATTAATGATTGCTCTTAGCTTCACCAACTATAGTTAATTTTAAGTGTATGTTGCTGAACAACAATTGTTTATAGAATAGCAAAATCTCTCTAGTGAGCAATCATATTTATGACTGAGTGTAAAAACCCTGTTCCTACCCCAAGAAATCATTTATTGATCACTGGAAAATACTTCTGTGTTTCATTACAGTTGTTTTTTAATAGTTTTTAGTATTTGAATCCAGGCTTCAAAATATCTCCATCTGAAAGCTATATCTAACAAGCCCAAATAATGTCATAAACTGCCTGTCATTTATTATGGGGGATGGGGGTGTGTGTTTTTGTTCATAGGGGGTTTTGATCACAGAGCAATTCCATACCACGATTTAAACCAGAAACATTCATAAGTATGAAAAAATAAATCTTCATTCCCAGTCTTATGTACACAATTCCGTACTATGACAGCAGTGGTTTAGTGATTAAAGACCATACTCGAAAACATATGCATATGCATTGGTAGGATGGAGAGAGGGCCTGCAACAGCATGTTTTAAAAGGTACAAAATAGTTGTTAGAAGTCTAACATTAGTTACCTTCCATCTGTGATATTTAACATTTTCATCTTTGTTAAAATAACTTATAGACAAAACTGCTAATTTCAATAGGCAGAACAGATCAAATCCATATCTAAAATGTAACAGATATGGATCAGACATTATAGGGATACCATAGATTGATATTAGTAAATGCATTTTTTTTTTGTTAAAAACACTTAAGTGTTAGATACATAATTATACATATAGAGCATCTATCACCATATTGATAAACATTCTTTGGAACCACTCCGTGGTTATTTCATTAATTTAACATGCCAGGCTGGTATTTTCTCTTGCAGTTCTCTGCAATCCTCAGTACAATTAATTTGCTGTAAAATGAAGTGTCTGTGGCAGTGAATGAAGTCTGCAAACACATTGTCTTCATATTTTGGAGGTGGTAGAGGACTGCACGAGGTAGTAGAAGAGAAGCAGGGATACAGTGAGGATACAAAGGCAAGATGGCTTATAGTACTAAAGAAGAGTTTTTGCAGAATCTGAAATTCTTAGAAGTTCAAAATCTACCTTTCATATGTAAGGAAAGGGCCTTGGCCAGAAACTCTGGGGATGACATGAATTTCAGCTGTTTCTTATGGTGTAAAGAGTGAAGGCCCTGAGAGAGTTACTATGTATTAAGAGTGCAAACACCTACTTTAGCCAGCATTCCATTAAAGTAGCAAAAATAATAAAGATATTAAAGGCACTGAAGGGCATAGGTGATGCTATGAAGCATCACCTTTTCTTATGAAGCATGCCACTTTCATGTAAAAGAAATAGGGATAATCTACTAATTTTTCATTTCAATTATGACTAATTAAATGAGTGAGATGGATTAATTTCCATGGACATGTGAAAAAGTTGTGTCAACTGCTTTTGTATTTTCAGTATTGATGGGTCATTCATTACTGTCTACTTCATGAAAAATTCTTAAATACTAATACAAGGTGTAACTGTTAATTTTCTTATGTTGAGCAATTTTATCATGCATAGTCATGTTAGCACTACATCTTTGAGTAAGAATTCAACTTAATTACATTTACACCACAATGCAAGAACGTAAGATTGATGATTTTGGTTTAAAACTATAGGGTAGTTCCCTTAAATCTGTATAACTACAAATTTGTAAAACTAGACCTTGGAGTGGCTTTGTTTATGATTTTATGCAATGTCACCAATTACTCTGTTAACTTTGAAACACTTTGCGTTTAAAGTTGTGGAAAATTAAATGACACAGCAGGAGAGGCAAGATAAAGTGTGTATAAAGGGAAAACCTTTGCTTTCAAATAATACATATATTCTAATATTTATAGAATCATAGAATCATCTGTGTTGGAATACACCTTCAAGGTCATAAAGTCCAACAATCAGCCGTATACCAAAACGCCACATCTATTTTTTTTAACACACTCAGGGGTGGCAATTCCACAACATCCCTAGGCAGCCTGTTCTAGTGCTTCACCTCTCTTTTGGTGAAGAATTTTTTTCCAATACTCAGTCTGAACATCCCCTGGCACACCTTGAACCCATTCCCTCTTGTCCTATCACTAGTTATTAGGGAGAAGAGGCCAACACCCATCTCACTACAACCTCCTTTCAGGTAGCTGTAGGGAGCGCTAAGGTTTCGCCTGAGCCTTCAGGCTGAACAGTCCCTGTTCCCACAGCTTCTCTTCATAAGACATGCTCTCCAGAACCCCAGTCACCCTAGCTGCCCTTCTCTGCACCCCCCAGCACCTCAATGTCCTTCTTATGCTGTAGCACCCAAAACGGCACACAGTACTTGAGGTGCGGCCTCTCTGGGCCTGAGGTACAGGGGTAAGATGACATTTCTGTGCCTGCTGGTCATACTGTTCCTGATACAGAACAGGATACTGTTGGTCTTCTTGGACACCTGGTACACTGATGGCTCATATTCAGATAGCTGTCGATCAATACACCCAGGTCCCTCTCTGTTGGGCAGCTCTCCAGCCACTCTTGGTTAAGCCTGCCAGGGGTTGCTGTGGCTAAAGTGCACGTTGTGGCACTTTGTTGAAACTTACACGGTTGGCTTTAGGCCATCAAAGCCTGTCAGGATCCCTCTGCAGAGCCTCCCTACTGTCAAGCAGATCAACTCCTCCACCCAGATTAGTGTTGTCTGCAAATTTACTAAGGGTGCACCCTATCCCCTCATCCAGATCATCAATAAAGATGTTAAAAAGGAGTAGCCCCAGCACTGAAGCATGGGAACCACCACTCATGACTGGCCTCCAACTGGATTTAACTCCATTTAACACAACTCTGTACCCAGCCATTCCAACTAGGTTTTCTATTCAGCAAAGCATATGCACATCCAAGCCACAAGCAGTCAGATTCTCTAGGAGAATGCTGCAGGAAACAGTGTCAAAGGCCTTGCTAAAGTCGAGGTAGTTAACATCTACAGCCCTTCCCTCATCCAATAAGCAAGTCACTCTGAAGGAGATTAGGTCCTGTTTGACTAACCTAATCTGTCTAGATGATGAAGGGTATCAGGTCATCAGCTCATGCTGAGAGTGAGCTTAATATAGAATGCATACACATAATACAGTATGTAAAAATATTATAAGATTATAAGTAATAAAATTATGTAGTTAGTTATGTTCAGGAAAACCAAAATGCTGAAAAATCAAACATTGCAAAGTTAAGAATTAAGGCTGCCATACAGGTGAAGGTGTGTTTGGACCATCTTCAACTGTAGTCTAACAGACGACTAAGGTTTGGAGAGGGCATCAGTAGTTTTGTTTTGATCCAGTGATGATAAAGAGTTGCTAATATGTGAAGTCACCGTATGAAGGGTCATTATTTAATCTATTTCAAAGTTTTAAAATCTGTAAGGAATGAGTCAGGCAACTGCAGAAGGAATGGAGTATTCTTGCAGTTAATGAAGCTGAATGTTACTGTGAATGAGACTGTTTTATAGTTCCAAATTAATATTCAGATTAACTACTTAAGCATTATACTTTACTTGAAATTGTCATACTTTGGCTACTTTAAAAGCATTTCTTATTTTCTATTTGCCCAGAATAAGACTATTTTACAGAATCTGAATTCTTAGAATTAGAACTGAAATTGGTTAGGATTTTGATATATAAAATACTACTCAAATGCTACATAATCTGAAAAGTTTATTCATAATAGAATTTAAACAACAATGGAAGGACTTTTTAAGAAAATATTCGTACATAATGACTGAAAATTCTTCTGATTACTAAATTTTTTGTTCCTTATATTCTGCAGCCTATTTTTACAAATATATGCTGGTTGCTTTACCATTCCAAGCTTTCCTCCCCAGATAGTGAATGGAGAGAGACAGGTTTCTTAGAAGGTCAGCAAAGGGGATTCAAAGAGCTTTTTAGGAAGCTATATTTTTCCATTTACATTTAGACTTTATGAACAGTATTTATGTGCTTGCATGCTCAGCAGGATGTAACTTAGAACAACTACATAAAATATATTACTTCTAGTAAAACATCTGAATAAAATGTGTGGAAGCAATACTTCTTGATATTAAAGCATACAAAAAAACACCATTTTTGAGGGGCTGTGGGGTTACTTTTTGTCTGCATGTGCAAAAATTTAGCAGTTAGAAAATTTATCTCGGTCTGAGTACACTTTAACCTATAAACGTCACATTACTGAAACTTGCCTGTGTAAACACATTCATTACTCCTCCTCCATGGAAAGGAGACTATTCTACACCAGGAACTGTCAAGTCAGAAATCCAAAAAGATAAAAGTTAAATAGCACCTAGTAGATTTGATTGCAATTGAGTATAGAATTGGTTACCAGTATATGCTTCTTTGGTGACCAGTAATAGAACCCAAGGGAGGTGTTGAGATCCCCATGATAGGGGAGATTTAGGTTAGATATTAAGAAGATGTCTTTACTGAGGGGGTGGTTGGGCACTGGAACAGGCTCCCCAGGAAAGTGGTCACAGCACCCAGCTTGACTGAGTTCAAGAAGTGTCTGGACGATGCACTCAGTCCCATGGTCTGACTTGGCTGCTCCTATGTGGAGTCAAGAGTTGGACTTGATGTATTACTTATGGGTGCCTTCAAACTCAGAAGGATCTATGATTCCTGGAGATATTTGGCTCATTTTTCTTATGACAAGTGACTGTTTATTTTAAAACATAAAAATGCTTTTAGGAAAAAATAAGATCTCTTTATACAGATAAGCAGAGATGTGGTATTTTTCCAAAACCTCTATAGTTTTTGAAAAATGTGATTAAGTTAAAATCTCAGATTTTCTTAAAGCTGTTCTTTTCATATCAGAGAAAGTAAAAAAAATAATGTTTCTGGAATGAACTATAAAGATTCTAGAAAGCTTGGAAAATAATGAAAATAAATAGACATATATTTATAATCGCACCAAGCATTGCTTTGAATGTCTGACCTTTTGCATATATATTAGGAATTCATAGTATGGCTTTGCAATGTCCATTGCATAATAAATGTTGTGTGTAATTATTCAAAGCTTTCATTTAAGAATTTCTAATATAATATAATGGAAAATAAACCATAAGAAATGAAGAATAGCAGTTAATTGTGACAACCTCATTAAAATCAGCTGCCAGAGAATCCAAATTTCCAAGGTATTTAAGGGATTAGTTAAATAGAGTGTACCATAAAACCAGGTACTTCATCTTCTGTTAGACTAAATCTGCTTGCAATTTTTGGAAGCATAGTTTCAAGAAGAAAGTGTTAGAAAGGAGGAGTAATAGTTTAAGCTATATAGGCTTTCATATTTTTTTTAGCCTTAATGCTTTATATTCTTTACTGGAAAATATATCTGAAATCAAGTATATATGTCCAAACCATAATTTCAAATGTATCTGCTTAGATACAACTGTTAGTTTGAATAAACATCATGAATAAACAGAGAAAATGTTATTCCATCATGTGTTTTGAAGCAAAGTGAAAAACAGCTTTTAGCACTAGTTCAAGTAAATATAGGCTTTTTTCTGTATTGAGTGTTAAAAGTGTCAGAACTACACATTTTTCTTTGAAGATTTTTTAGAGCAGACAAGGTGGGTCTAGGATATTCTGTTCTTAGAAGGAAGAAAAATCCCTACCATTTTTTCATTCAATTAAGCTAATATTTATTTCCCAAAAAAATGAAAGATGCTGAAGTGGGATTATATATTATATATTTGTTATGTTACATTGCTGAGGTAACCAGAAAGGTTCTTCATTTTCTAGAATGTCTAGAAACATTCTTTTACCTTTAAGGAACTATGTCCTAACAGAGGCAGTTATAGGAGAGGTGTGAAGAAAATCAATAAACAGAACCAAAGCAAGTTGATGAGACAGTCTTTTCATTGTGGCTCTGAAAGAGCCTGTATATGAAGATTATGCATATATGTATATAGCCTATATATATA
>VXBZ01011309.1:154205-169443 GCA_013399135.1 Heliornis fulica | reverse complement strand
CTTGGGACATAACAACCCCGTGCAGTGGTACAGGCTTGGGGAAGAGTGGCTGGACAGCTGCCCGGTTGAGAAGGACCTGTGGGTATTGGTTGACTGCAGACTGAATATGAGCCAGCAGTGTGCCCAGGTGGCCAAGAAGGCCAACAGCATCCTGGCTTATATCAAAACCAGCATGGCCAGCAGGTCTAGGGAGGTGATTGTGCCCCTGTATTTGGCATTGGTGAGGCCACATCTTGAGTACTATGTCCAGTTCTGGGCCCCACACTACTAGAAGGACATAGAGGTCGTGGAGCATGTTCAGAGATGGCAACCAGGCTGGTGAAGGGTCGGGAGGGCAAATCTTATGAGGAGTGTCTGAGGGACCTGGGGTTGTTTATTCTGGAAAAGAGAAGACTGAGGGGAGACCTTATCATTGCCTTTAATTATCTGAGAGGAGGTTGTAGAGAGGTGGGCGATGGTCTCTTCAGCCATATGACACATGATAGGACATGGGGAAATGGCCTTAAGCTGTGCTACAACAGGTTCAGATTAGGAAAAAGTTCCACATCACTGTTCCACATCACTCAAAGATTTGTTGGGATGTGGAACAAGGTCATTGTGTCACAATCTCTAGATGTATTTAAATGATGGACAGATCAGGTGCTTAGGGATATGGTTCAGGAGAGGACAGGTACTGTTTGACTTGATCTTAAAGGTCTTTTCCAACCTCGTCATTCTGTGATTCTGTGTTTGTGTTTGAAATACAAATGTTGATTTTAAGGTTAAATTAGCCTTTTGATCAAAGTAGTGGAAGGGGTGAACATGTCAGAAGTACACCATGATGAAATAACTGGCCAGTTTCCACAGTTAGAGGTTTTGATGGAAATTGATAGATATTATAAAAAAGAAGAGAACTGGGAGATGCATGGTTAAGCATGTTGAAGAAAAATCAATATACCTTTTGGAGAGGAATGTGGACCTTAATAGGAAGTCGGATAACTCAACAAGCATATGAGTGAAATAACCAACAGTTGATATTATATCTTTAAAGTTTTTTCATAGACTTCCATGAATAAAGTTCATTTTAAAGACAAGTGTACTACAGTGCGTAGGATTAATATTTGTTTGCGAGATAAGACTTCAAAGCTGTTGGTGTGATGGTGGGTTTTATGTTACTAAAAAAAGTAGGGTAATTACTATCCAGGAAGGTTTCCACAAATATGCCATACATATTTGTCTTGGAAACTGTGCCATCCAGTACAAATACCCATAAAATCGAAATGGCAAATTTCACAGATATTACAAAATTATACTGCATAAAATACAATACTGTGTGACTAGGGAGCAAAATGTGAATCAGTTTACCTTCTGTTATGTTCAGGATAAATGTTCACAGAAGAAACCGTAGGAGTAGACATTTGATGATAGACATTTAACTTTTTGTAGTTAGGTGTCCTGGTTCCAACTAGGACAGAGTTAATTGTCACAAGGAGCCAGCACAAGTGAGCCAAGCTGGCCAAGGTTGTTTTCCACACCTCCTAAGGCATGCCCACATAAAAGGAACTGGGATGGGAGGAGTGGATCTTGTCAGCTCCTGGATGACCTTAGTACAGTAGGCTGCGTGTTGTACTCAGCCTAGGTTGATTGTCATGTCAAGAAAATGCTTTGTGTTATCAGATTTGGCGTATTCTGTCATAAATTCAATTGTTCTTTCCCTTTCCCTGGGCTGTTCCAGTAAACCCTCCAACAGCTTGGTTTGCTGTTGTCTGCTGTTGTCTCCTCCCCATCCTGCCAGGGTAGGAGAGACTGAGTGGCGCTCACCTGCTAGCTGGCACTGAACCATGACGTTAAGTAAATTACCTTGAAATTATTATGACTAGTCTTTTTCAGGTCATTAAAATTCGAGGAAGATTAGATTTAAAGAGTAGGATTTTTCCCTCATAGAGTGTCCTAGCTGGGGAAACCTATTCTGATGAGTCAGTGTTAACACTAAAACAAATAAACATAACAAAAAAGTAGTATTTGCTCCTTTTCTTCAGACATAGGAGAGTGTATTTCTTGGAGCTCAGAGATCAAGGAAAAGTAAAATTGAAATTCTCAAATGTAGTCTTATTTCAAGAAAAAAGAAGTGCTGTTGCTGAGTAATGCAATTAGGTTACTTTTAAATAGCTGCGTTAAGCTTTCTTAAATTCTTCTGGTAAATAAAAGATCTCTACCTTTTTCCCTTCTCCTTGATGATTTGAAATTCAGCAGATAAGGTTCCCTGCAGGTCACCTGAGAATCCCAGACATAGAACTGAAAAACATGTGAAGGTCACACAATGAGGAACATCGCTTTATTTTTATTTTACACCATGTGCAGGTTCAATATGTTACTTGCAGGTTTTGTGGAGAGATGCACTACTGCAGTTTGGAAGTATGACTACACTTATCCCAACCACAAAAGATTCACAAAATTCACTGCTCCCAACACAGAGTCATGACATGCAGTATTAATTACAACCCCCAAGAGCGTCCCAATTCTCACAATGCCCCACCCACAGGCAACTCACATGATTCAATATTGCAACCACAGTGGATTGACAGAACACACTATTACAACTCACAAGCACGCTAAATACCACCTGTGTGTTAGTCAGTCACCCGAGACTGCACACTTAAAGCATATAAAATATTCACTTTCCCCTCTCCAGGCCAGGGGTTCTTGGCACACTCGCTTAGAAAACAGCCTGGCCACAGGGAATAGACTTGCAGATTTGGAGAAGCGGCTTCCAATTCTCAACCTGAATCTGAGGGGTTTTATTTGATTGATCTAAGTGACAGTGGCAGGACTGTACCTGGGTGTGCAATATCACTTTCCATGTTTATCAGCAGCAGAGTTCCCCCTTATCTTGTGTCCTATCTTTCTCGTCTGTCTCTGTTGTCTGGGTCCATTGAAGCCAAATAGGGACCCCATGGCTTGTCTCTATCTTAACTTTAGCCAGCTGAGCAGTAGTTTGTCTGGGAGCCAGGGCATATTGTTTGTTGAAGGAATTCAAGGCTCAACCCAGGTTTCATTCTTTGAATTACACTGCCCTGTTTAGTCTGAGTTTACAGGACAACTGAAGTTTGAGCTGTCTACACAGCTCCTTATGGGGTGTCTCTGCAGAGATGTGGCCTCAAGGTAATCCAAGGGTGTGTTGCTTTTACAACCCCCTGTGGGCACACCAGACATCATGGAATCTGTTTGGGGAGCTCAGAGCCAGGCACAATCCTTACAGACTTTCCACAATTATCACACTTCTATGGCTATTAAAAAATCTTAGCAACAAATAGCTGCTAAGTTGCCTCTTAAGTAGATAATTGTTTTATGTGTATCAGTTCACCATTCAATTTTAACAGAATTATCAAAGATACCATCAATGAAATAGTTAATTGTGGACAGTTTTACTTCCATAGACTACTCCTGAGCCTATTCAGAAATGAAGGCTATTAATGAAAGATGTGCACAAACTCTTTAAATTGTTTTGATGTCATCTAAACAGAATAATGATTTTCTAACTTAAGCTTCATGTGGTTAACATGTCTATTCCCCTGCTTTTCAGTCTAGCAATTTGAGTGCTTTTAAGCAGCTAAAAAAAGGTGGTCACTACCCAGGAAAAAAAAATAAAATCTTTAATAATTACTTCTCTTAAGCAAATAAAAAATAACATATATTAGATTTATGGAGGCTTAAAAGAAAGTAGTTTCCTTCTAAATTTTAATACATCTCTAACCAGTGCATTTCATTGCAAATCTGTCACATGTAACATACCGAATTTGCTTTAAATTTAAAATACAAGGAATCACAGGGAAGGTTATGGAAATCAGAAGACAGTTATGTAAAAGAAGATTTTAGGTATCCCAGGATGTTCATCTAAATGTATGTTTACAAGTTCACATTACTGCTGTTGACAAAATCAACTCTGAAGGAAAGGTGTTCTTTGGAGTCTGATGAAAACTGTGAAGCTGGGGTCTTTCCAAGTTTTGTCATTGCTGTATAAACTTGGAACACAAACTGTTAGGGTTGTAATTTTAAACCATGAGCTTACTCTTTTTCATGTAATTCTTTTTTTTCCCCTCTCCTTCCCAGTCTATCTGTTGTGTTAGACATTTGTCTTCCTATGTGTACCAAACTTGCAAGGGATATGCATATAACATTATAAATTAGAAATGCTGTAATCTTGCTTTAAATCAGTCATTCAAGAACTACAAAGAGATGTACAAAAAGTAGGTATACGTAGGAGGTAAAAAAACATGCATTAGTGGATATTATTCAGCTCAGCTGAGAAGTAGGAAATTGAGATTTTAATACTGAAGAATTATCTGCTTCATGTTATTGAAGAGGACATGTGGATAAAAATGGTTATTCTTAGTCTTATATAAACGTGTAGCCAGTGGTTGAAATGTTTTAATGTGAGCTGCTAGTACATCACACTGTTATTCGAAATCAAGCAGATACAGTACTAGTAATGTCACAGTAATGTAACTGGATTTTGTAGAAATAGTATTTGTTTTGTGTGTAGAACACTTCCATCAGATACAGCAGAAGGAATAGAGATTAGTTTGGTGAGTTTTGGATATTTTTATTTTCTGTCTGTTTGCGTGTTTTAAAGGCTGGTGTTATTTATTTTGTGGGTTTAATTGTTACTTGTGCTTATAGCTGTTTATTCCATAGACCAGTTATTTTGACTATTGTTTAATTTAAGACAACAGTTGTTTATTACCCTGTTTTTCTCTCCTGTGTTTCAGGAGTTGGGTCCTGCTTCCTTGCTTGTTGGGGTGAATTAATTGTTTTTGTTTGTTTCTAATGAGATTGTGCATATGAGTTGTGTATGTTTTTTCTTTTTCTTTTTTCTCTCTCATATTTGCCTTTTTTATTCCTCTAGTTTTACATCATCTTGGTTATTAGCTGAGAACTAGAGGTTCTCCAGAGTGGGAATAATAGTATGTGGTTTTCCCCTCTTCTGGTCACAGGGAGTGCCTAGATAAGTAGATAGCTGTGCATTAGAAATCTAGAAATTAAGAAACATGAATTACAGTAATATTAGAAAACATTCTCTAGGCATGTTTTTAATTTTATTCCTTTACACACACATATCTAAAACCAGCAATGCTTTTCTGCTGCTGTTCCCTTGATTATTTGTGGTTTAGAATATCTCTTTTCTCTCAGTTTTATTACTGATTTGTGATATTTAATTTGCTACTGCTTTCACTATGACCTTAGGTAAACTTTGAATTATCTTATTTAAGTAGTTCAACTGAGGTTGCTGTTTTTACTGTTTGTAGATTAATGTATTTTCCATTTTAACCACAGAACTATTTTTATTAGTTAAAATTGGTTTGGTTGTACCATGACATTTTTTTCCCTAGGAAATTTAGTAATTTGACTTTTTTTCTCTAAAGAACAGTTACTTAGAAGAAACACATACTTTCTAGCTATAAATTAATTGGTTATTTTAATTAACCACAAGTCCAGCTAAAAATTTAAAGGAGGGATCATTTATAGATGGAAATTTGAAAAGTGTGGGCTTCTATCTTAAAATTAACTTAAAAGTCTGCGTTGCAAACATAAGTAGCAGTGATGGCAAATAAAGCTGAGACTAAGCAGATTCAGCAATTTTATTTAATCTGTCTATTTAATTAGTAGTAAGATCTCAAGATCTCAAATATAAATTAAATTAATTGTTACTGTAGTATTTGCTGCCTTTTTGCCCGACTTGTTCTTCATNCCACCAGTCCCTCCCTATTGGTGAGAACAAGGTCAAGCATGGCACCCCTCCTTGTCGGCTCCTCTATCACCTGCAGGAGGAAGTTGTCATCCATGCATTCCAGGAACCTTCTGGACTGCCTGTGTCCTGCCATGTTGTCTCTCCAACAGATGTCAGGGTGTTTGAAGTCCCCCATGAGGACCAGGGCTTGTGACTGTGAGACTGCTCCTATCTGGCTATAGAGAACCTCGTCTACTCTGTCCTCCTGGCCAGGCGGCTTGTAATAGACCCCTACTATAACATCCCCTATCCATCCCCGTACCCTAATCTTGACCCATAAGCTCTCTGTCAGCTCCTCCTCCAATCCCAAGCGGAGCTCCACGCACTCCAGCCGGTTGCTGACATAGAGAGCGACACCCCCTCCTCGTCTCCCCTTCCTGTCCTTTCTAAAAAGCCTATACCCCTCCATGTTGACACTCCAGTCATACGAATCGTCCCACCACGTCTCCATGATGCCAACAAGGTCATAGCCCTGCTCATGTGTGTGCATGACCAAATAGTTATTTTTCTTGACCAACTCAAGACCAAATAAATACTATGTTTCTTTGGGTTTTGAAACAGTGGTCCACTAGATAAAAAGTCTGTGTCTCATTAGAGGTTCTCAAGGCACATTTCCGCTCCTGTTGCAGAGTTTATGCACTGTTATTCCTAATTTTTATTGTATTTGTAGCGTGTAATCAAATTTATCTGCATGACATAAAGCCATGTTATGCCATGCATTTTTAAACAGTATTCCCCTTTGATTCTACTGAGAAATGCTGCTTAAAAATGGATGGGGCAATATGGCGCTTAAATCTGCAATTACAATTAAATTCTATTATCTCTTAGCTGTAGAAAGTAGCTAATCTGAAAGCAGTACCAGAAATTAAAGGCTTCAAGCTGCTGAAAAAAAAATACTTTATAGGAACAATATTCTTCAATAGATGAAGAGATGTGAGATTGATTCTCATACTTATGTGGTCCATTCTTCATAGTTCTTATACTGAACTTTTTTCCTCGTGGGTTCTTTCTTTTGATTAAACTGCAAAGGTGTGGAAAACCTGAGCAACAAGCACATGGCTGGGGCCTTTAACCCTCTAAGGTTTTGCTGCAGCTATAGTAAACTTTACTTCGTAGCTTGAGTTAGACGTAGGTTACAGGGATATGTGGTTCTGCTCTGTGATTTTTGTTTCTCTGCAGTGATCATCTACATTTCTTTTACAACTGATCTTAACTGAACTGTGAGAAAAAGTGACACTGCTGATGGTAATGCATTTGATACCGTGTTCTCTGTTTACTAATGAATTGCCATAGAGAGGTAGAATTTAGTTCTTTGACAAAGGTAAATGAATACTAATGATCAAGATGTGTAATCTTCCAGATAAAAAAAAAAAGCTTACCAATTTAAGATACAGAGTAGATGACACTTTTTTGTTGTTATGATAGGGCTCTTTCAAGGGCTGCAGGGAGTGCTATTTTACAAGGTGAGATACCATTACAATAAATTCAGTACATGCAGAAAAGGAAATTTTTGCCATTAATGCTTAATAATGTTTCAAGGAAATAGTGAACAATGCATCAACACAGTGATTCTTATCACATTCTTAGCACAATAAAGCCCCTTTCTTTACTATTAGTGTTCCACTGCTGATCCTGGAAAGCAGAACAAGGACAGCATACTGAGGAGTATTTTTATATGTCAGAGAATAAAGCAGAAATAAGTACAGAAAGAAAAACAGTATTTCAGAGCCTAAGTAAACTTTATTAAAAATGCTGAAATACTATTGGAGAACTACATCAGATAATATAATTTGCCTTTTGATTTTTTTTTTGTTGTTGGTTGATTGCTTTATTCTGCAGGATCCTTCCTAGGGATATGATATGCAGGTTTTTTTTTCTCCTTTTTTGAGTTAAATATGTTTTCATATTGTAGATGTGATAGTTGATAGAAATTTTACTGTAGTTAGATCTTTCAATGCACAGCATAACAGACCTGCTGTTTTCACAAATGTTCATTTTTTAATTTTCTGTTTATTAGGAAATGAAATCACTGCACTGTAAAACTAATGCGAAGGCAATGAGACCCACATAACTGATGTAATCATAAGTGAATTTCAGTGGGTAGCATTGTGGTAGTGGAATTACTATATCCAACCAAACAACTTCACACTAGATATTTTCTAGAGGAAAAAATGTTTAATTTTTAATTAATCATTAATGGTTTGAATTCATTGCAACTATGGTTTCATGATCCAACTTTAATTTCTGAATAGTAATGTTTGGTAATGGACAGGGTAGAATCTTTTCTTCCTGAAACTTCCAGCATTCTATCGTAAGCATTTTGATAAAGATAAGGAGGAAATGTAGTCAGTGAACTTGATGGGTTTACTGAAATATTATATAAAGCTCTTCCGCCTCCTTGAAACAGTCAGAAAAGTCGTAGAAGATAGTCTTGCTTCTATAAAGACAAAATTATTTAGCCTCTAATGATTTATGAAGTTAAAGATGGAAAGGGCAACTGTGTGCTTACATCTCAATTCAGCTTGCCTATGTACTGGGTTTTTTTTTTTTGAGATCCAGAAACGTGAATTCCGGTGAGGACAGAATCATTAGAGCAGTGGTCGGTAAAGAGTTGGAGAGATTATAAGGGAAAAGGTAAACTTGGAAAGTGCAAGGTGAATAAGTCCAGAATGAGAACACCAAGTGAAATAAACTACTGTAAAATAGTGCAAGTATTTTTTTTGCTGCTGCAAATAAACCTTTACATATGTCAGAGTGACAAATAGTTCATGTGCAATTTGTACCGAGCACGTTATTGCCTAGGCTGCAGGCATCTCTTTTGGGACACTTTGCACCTGAAGTAGTCCTGCGGGAAATCCTGCTTCCAGCCCTGTGCTCAGTCTCTTGTCCTCTTATCTGAATAGGTCTGTGACTGCTGTATAGTCAGTGAAGGTGTACATAGCTTTCATGGGACTCTGTGTGGGGAAAAAATGCAATGTTTCAATTTGCCATATAAACATGAAATAAATTATAAAAATGGTATTATCTTCAACTTCTAGAGAGATTGAAGTTGTTCTAATCAGACGTTAGTGTCAGGAGGATGCTCAGATTTTTGAAGGTGCTAAAGCATATTTTATACTGTTATTTTAATTTTCAAAATTTGCTGGGTTTAATCACTTTTTAGAAAGCTTTGTTCATTTCTTGATGAAATTATTTTCTGTGATTATTTTTATACCAGCTGTGATAATACTACCATTCAAATATTGTGAAATATTTTCCCTAGACATATAATTAGTTAAATATTAATTCTACCTCAGAAAATAAAGAACACTTTGAAAATATTCTACCTTTCTTAAATTCTTGTGTATAACACAAGCATAATTAGTTTCTGTGTTTTTATAGCCTCAAAAATGTCCCGGTGACATTGCTTTGATAGTAGTGTTTTCAATATTGCATACTCTTAAAATATCAACATACCATTGACAGTGTTACATATTTTATAAAGATACAACTCAAATATCACTGCTGATTCTAGATACACAATTGTTAATATAAATAGAGTGTAATATATTGCACTAAAGTGTATAAAAAAAAATTTAAACTTGCAGTAAGTTTTATGTTTATGTTTTATTGAAAAATTATTTTGCATAACTTGTAGGAATGAAAAAAGGAGTATACAAATCTGGGTTTTGTAACTAATGGTCCATTGTGTGCTGAGTACTAAATATGTAGGAGTGCTACATATGTGTATGCTATTTTGTCCTATTATTTCATTTTAAAGAAAAAAAAGGTAAAATTTTGCCCATATTGGTATCAATTCCATTTCAGTGAAATCATAATTTTACCTGTATTTACAAATTATTTTATGTCTGTTGAGTACAGAAGTATAATGATGATATGAGTGCTGGAGTAGGACAGTGTAATTGTTCTCTGTTACATTTATTCAACTCACAAATAGTAAAGAAGGGAATGGACTTAGGGAGAAGTAAGCTTTTTGGCAATCTTATTGCTCTAGTTCTAGTGCTT
The DNA here is from genome assembly GCA_013399135.1 of Heliornis fulica. Lineage (NCBI taxonomy): Eukaryota > Metazoa > Chordata > Aves > Gruiformes > Heliornithidae > Heliornis > Heliornis fulica. The sequence continues at coordinate 159,671 of VXBZ01011309.1, read as the reverse complement.
TTATTTTTCAATAATCTCTTCTGTTTCATTCAAAATCTGGAATAGAAAATCTTGAGTACTAACAAGCTGGTAAACAGATCTGTTTTCATCAGAAATCTGACCACGTTCAGCTAATGAATAGTTTCTATTCTGTGTTTTTGAAGTAACTCAAGGCAAATAATTCCCTGGATGTGAGGCTCATAGACTATTGCCTCTTGCCAAAAAGTACAAATAATTTGATTACTAAATACATGTTCACAAGAAGCATGAATTTCTGGTATTTCACATGGCAGTGGATTGAAGGAAAGCACTGAGATTAATCTTTCAGCTATAAATAACAATATTCCATATAGTCGTTTTAGTGCTTGCTGCAGAGCTCAAGAGTTAGTGCCCTCCAGTAAGGATGTCCTGAGCATTGCCAAGACGGTTCTTATTCTTGTTCTGGGTTATGACTGATTTTTCTAATCTCTTATTTTTTCTAATTACGTGCGACATCTATCACTTGCACATACACATGAAAGTCAAGATCCTTCTTTTGACCTGTTTCAAATACCATAACATTCCTGCTAGACTGTTAAGTCATTTACAGGTTGTCTGTGCAGACCGGGAGCACAGTATGTCTGATGCTGCAGCTACACTGTGCAGAAAGTCACTCAATTTGATGCAAACAACAGAAATCCGTGGTCAAAGCGATGGGCCCTTAAGCTGCTGGCCTTAAAAGATGTGGTTTTTTACGATACACACTAATATACATTTTTGTAAATTAACTAAAATTACAATTAAAACATGATTTGTATCTACACTAATGCATCACTTGTATGTATAATTGCAAGTAATGTGATAACATTTTCTGAAAAAAATAGAAATCCATCTTTTTCATATTTAATAGAAGATATTAATGTTTTGAGAGCATGTGACAAAAAACAGGGCATTTGGTTTGGTTTTTTGGGTTGTTTTTTTTTTTGTTGTTGTATTTGTTTTGGGTTTTTTTGTGCTTAATGAATGAAATATTAAGTAGTATTTGTGTTAGGAAGTTATGTTTTACCAGAGGAAACAAATTTCTTAAATACATATGTTAACATTAAACTCATTAAAAATGTTTTATAGTCCAAAGTGCTTAGAATAGATATTCTAAACAAATGCCATAATCTTGACAATAGATGAAACTACTTCATTTTCAGAGTGTATGAGAAGCAGTTAATAGATAAACAAAACCACTAACATGACTGTTTTGTATAAATGCACTTGAACATCTATCTGATGCAGCTGAACATCTTTCTATTTAATAAAGAAAAACTGTTTTTTTTTCTTGCTTGACAGTCTGAATATCACATGCTCATTTCTGTTGTTAACCTTAGAAAAATACACTGTTGTAGTAAATAGAAGTTATTTACCTGACATTACATCAGGTATAACTATTAATGGTAGAATGAACATGATGTTTGTGTGATAAAAAAAAGTGTTTGCTCGTAGCTTTCTATATATAGTGTTATAAATAATTGAGATATAAATAAATGGTGCATCATGTTCAGTAAAGGAATTCTGACTTTCTTATTTGAGTAGGTCTATACATTACTTTGAATTATGAATCTATTGACCTGAGTAAGAATTTACTTGTGTGTGGAAGGACTGCATAATCTATGCCTTTCTCCGAGTATAAAGCATCATACAAATGAATAGTAGCTTTGTATCTTCTGATAAATAGAAAATTGTGTATAAAGCACGTCATTAATTTAATCAGTTGGGTGATAAATGATGAAGAAAAACAATAATTAATCTGTTAAACTGCAGAGTGCTATCAGTTTTCTTTCAATATATGAGGAAGTGGTACGTATTCAGCACTTCAAAGGATATTAATTACTGTAATAGATACACCAACATAAAACACATCAGTTTAAACTGATTTTTATCTGATACTGTATTATTCAAAATTGTTTATTTTTACTTTTCCAGCACCCTGTGGAAGCCGGTCAACAGGCTCTGAAGGGACTGTATTATCACCAAACTACCCCAAGAATTATAGTGTGGGTCACAATTGTGTTTACTCTATCACTGTTCCTAAGGAATTCGGTAAGTAGACCTGGCCTCATTAATGACTTTTTATTACTTGCATACTTTCAACAATTCTTCATGATTTATATGATTGCTTTTATAAAAAATTAATGTGAAAAAGTCTTTAATCTGATATTTGTGTTTATATTTTTTCTTTTTTATAGTGCATTATTTTCTCAAAATACTTCTATTTGCCATTATCTTTTGAAAATTCATTTTCAAAAGATAATGTTCATTTAATTTTTTCTCACTGTGACAACCATCATGTCTCTTAGAATATTTCTGTGGTGCCAGCCAAATATATTAACGTTAGGGTCTCTTTTAACCCAGGGTCATGTACCCAAACTCTTGAAAGTGTAGTTTAGTTCCATTAAGTCCTTGTAAACAGGGGAGGCAATATTAGTATTAAATGCATAGTAATACTACTCCCATATTCTTTGGCTTCTCTGCATCATTAGGCAATGTCATAGTATTTCCTGAAGAGTGAAATTAGATCAACACGTGCCTGTCTGTTTTTTGTAAATTGACAGGTCCTCCATCAAAACTTCATTCCCATCCTAACATTTCTTCTCATGACTGGATGAATCTTTTAAAGATGTCTTCTGTCCCAAACAAATACAGAAGTTTTAAAGCACTGCTTTTTCTCTCCAGATTTATGATTTTTTTAATCTCACTTTATTATTAAACAATGTCTATGATGACAGCTGATAGTTCGTCATTCACTTTGAAAGTAAGCAGTATGCCACATACTGAATATCATTTATTTTTTAAATAACCATGCTTGAGATGTATGCTTGGATAAGCGGCACTTTATTGTGACTCACTGCTCACATAACAGCTTGTCATATAACAGGTGCCTGGGAACGGGGATAGGTATTTATTAATCTTCCTTTCTGTTGATTTTGCAAACATTTTAGCCAAATTAAAGGCAGTGTTTAGACTGCTGTGTATCCATCTGCCATACTCATGATGACTGAGCACACTTAATATCCAATTAATTTCTTCGTATGCATATCATTGAGGTACATAGGCTACTTCAAACAAAACAGATCTTTAAAAGTCTCCTGAGCCGTGGGAATCTCTATTTATTCCTGTAGAGCATTCAGGGAAAAAATAAATGCCTTTGGGCAGTTCTTTCTTTATTTCAGCCTGTTACAAGCAGATGCTTTTGACCTAGCTATTGTTTAGATGGAGTAGAAAGATTATTTCCTTCCATTTACATCAAATCTCATACTTAGATGTCAACATGAAAGAGTTAAAATTACAGCAATGAATGATTTAAAATGTTACTGCTCTGTAGTATTTTTTACATTCTGGATGGAAATGTAATTTTGTGATTTCTGGAAATGAAGACAGTATTCCCAAAAACCCAAATAGGAAAAAAAAAATCCTGCATAGTCACTTGGAAAAGTTTGACAAATACTCAATTTCATTGAACTCTAAGCATGTAAAGAACAGTCTTAGGAGGAAGTTCTTCACCAAAAGAGTTTTCAGGATGTGGAACAGGCTGCCCAGGGAGGTGGGTGAGTCACCATCCCTGGATGTATTTAAAAGATGGGTAGATGAGGTGCTTAGGGATATGGTTTAGGAGAGTTTGGACTCAATGATCTTAATGGTCTTTTCCAACCTAGTCATTCACAGTGCTTATACAAAACCAGAAGTGTGCTAAGACGAACAAAGAAAATAATGGTTTAGGTATCGTTAAACATTCAGTGGTGTACTAGGGATACGAGTATCATAGTCGTATCTGTCATTTCTTTGAGCTCTTTGGCTGTTCTTACAGCCAAAGGGCTGTAAGAAAAATTTTACTCTTTTTCTTCTCTTTAAGCAGCATATTGTAACTGTTACGTAAGAATTCTGTGAATAGGACCAAACAAATATTTCCATTTTATCTTTTGGTTTCTTCAGTGATACAATAAGAAGGTTCAGAATCCCTTGAACCCAAAAGCACAAATTTTAAATGATGAGTAGTTTTTTTTTAAATTATATAGTGGCATATTTTATAAGTTATTAATATTTTTTCTGACCCATGCTCTTTTTCTAATCTATAAAAAATTATTCCAGTACAATTATTACGAAAGTTGTCATTTTGACGATCAATTTAACCTAAGTTTTCTACATTCAAGATAGTTGTTTTTCTGAAGTTTTAAACATTTGTGTGGTGAATGTTTTATCTAATAACTTTCACCTCTATCTCATAACAAAATATTCAAATATAGTTGCAAATATAGAAGGATAGACATAGATTTTTAATGCTGAGCTCTTTAAGACCAATTTTAGGAATTTATTTCATGTAACTATGATTTTGGATCCTGATGGAACACATTGAATTAAGACTATTTGCTTTCAGTACTTGAGGTGCATTATATAGGGTCACTTACTAATAGGATGGTCCCCAAAAAAAACACTAATCTCAGTGTTGGTGTACTTCATGATATGTAAATTTGTTAGTTTATTCACAACAGCAAAGAGTCAAAATAAGCTTTTTGGAGAATGAGGGCATACTCTAGGAAACCTGTTGATGTAATTTAAAGTTATTTATCAAAAGAAAATGTCTAAAACTGTTCTTCAGTATTCTTCCCTATAGCTCCAACTGTCATTGTGAAATATAGCATTCAAACATTTGCTGAATGGAACCTCTTCAGCAACTATTTTGGCATCCAATACAGTATATAAGATCTTGTAATAGAGCACTGGTTTAAAACTCTAAAACCAGGCCAATATAGGAGAAAGCACAAACAATGGAATAGCATATTCAGTGTGCAGAAGGATACTCATTGGCCTGGATTAGTTTCTGATGGACTGAAAAGCTATTTCATGTGCAGCTTTTCAGGTTCTCGAGCCAAAAATTCTGTGGGAAAGTCATTGCAGTATGGAATTTTTTTTTCAATGTTTCATTATTCTGTCATGCAGAATCACAGTTGCAATATTTCATACCCTGACAGATTTAAGCTAGAAGATAAATGATTCACAGAAGCATACAGTATGCCACAGGCAAAATCTTTTGTAAACATGGAAGGCTCACCTTCTTTGACACTCTTCCACTGATATTTTAAAACTGTGGTGATCATTAAGTGGTCATAATTGAAATCCAGCACTGGTTACAAGTAAAATGCAGATGTTTAAGGTTTCTTTTTTTTTTTTTTAATTNATTCATTGCTTTGCTATGTGCTGCTATGCGTAGAGGTCTCATCTATACTTCTATTTAAATTAATATTTTAACAGTAAAATAAGTTTTATATCAAAAAAGCATCAAACAACTTTCTGGCAGAGCAAAAAGATAAATTGAGCATAACCCCATAAGGTATGTATGTAAGTGTGGTTTCTGATAGCATAGCTATCAGAAAATTAATTATTATCAGTGGTTATAAAAAAATAGGAAATTAAAATCCGAACTCTTTTTTTTTTTTTTTTTCTCCTAGAAACAAGCTAAAA
>VXBZ01011309.1:111164-154192 GCA_013399135.1 Heliornis fulica | reverse complement strand
AACAAGCTAAAAACACATATATTCAATTGGAAAGTGTCTAGTGTCTGTACTGTACAGACTGCTATTTTGCTTTAAATGTACACTGATATATAATATTTTTAAAAGCGACAAGGACTTTGGGACAGGATATCTTCAAATTTTGGTAACGAAGATAGACACATTGTGCTCAGTACACACTGGATAGTAAAATCCACTACTGTCTTCAGTTCCCGAATAACTGGCTTATATTCTCAGACATCTTTCTATCATAAGGCAACCCCATTTTCAGCTTTTCCTTGTGTTTTTTTTTCTTGAATGTGTGTTATGAGAGCTCTGAATTGTTGTAAATAAGCAACAGCGAAGAAACTCAAAAATCCAAAAGAAGAGGTTTGGTGGTGGTATTATTATTATTTTTACAATTTTTTGAAAATATGGAAAAGTCCATGTACAACTTCTGTTCTGCCAGTCAAGACACACAAGGAGCAAACAATGTTGTCAACATATGTTTTCTGTTAGACAACTCACTGCAGCTAAAATTGTTAGACAGCTTAATAGTTATCTCACACTAGAGTTATTTCAGTAATGTTTATTTGATTTTAAACTCAGTTCACATTTTGAAATAAAAAAGATATGCAAGCAGAGATCATATTTAGCAGAATGTTCCATATGAAAACCTAATATCAAGGGGGAATAAGAACCAAATGGTATTTATGGTAGTACTCAGCTGCATTAAAGTAAAACATTTGCTTTTAATAACTTGAATCCATCATCACTGCTGTGTACTTCTTACTTTCATTTAAGAAATGTGTCAGACATATACGGACTGATAATTTTAAAATGAGTGGAATTAGGCTGTCCGTCTAGATGTAAATGTCTGGATTTAATAATTTCAACCACGATCTAAACAGCTATTACATTAAACATTATTTTACTGAATGGGAGGTAGAGATGATCAAGAATGTTCTGAAATACCCAAAACCTACCATAGGCAGAAATCTTACTCTGTTTCCTGCTGTCTTTTCATACAAATAACTGCTTCAGAATCAGGGGGACTGCATTGTCTGAACAATGATTACTGGGCAGAAAAAAATGATTACTGGAGTGAAAACAGAAAGACTGCTCCAAATGCTTTCATGTCCAACTGTATAAAGGGTCAAGAAACTAACATCAGAAGAAAGGGACAGTGATCCAGCTTGGACTATCTATTTTTGAAAGTATAGTTTGGAAAAGAGGAGACTGAGGGGAGACCTTATTGCTCTCTACAACTACCTGAAAGGAGGTTGCAGTGAGGTGGGGGTTGGTCTCTTCTCCCCAGTAACAGGCGACAGAACTCGAGGTAATGGTCTCAAGTTGCTCCAGGGAAAATTTAGGTTAGATATTAGGATATTTCTTTACTGAAATAGTCATCAAGCATTGGAACAGTCTACCCAGGGAGGTGGTTGAGTGCCCATCTCTTGAGATGTTTAAAAGACGGGTAGATGCAGTGCTTGAGGACATGGTCTAAGGGTAGACTTGGTGGCGGTAGGTTAATGGTTGGACTGGGTGATCTTAGTGGTCATTTCCAGCCTTAAAATTCTGTGATTCTATTATTCTATGATTCTATGATTCTATATCAACCCACCTTTCCTTACGGAAAAGATAGTGACTGCAAAATCACAACTTGCAAGAAAACTGACAATTATTATTTTGTACATCTTAAAAAAAAGATATTGTCTGGGTAATCATAAAATGATATTTGAATAACAAAATCTACTTTTTGCATATGTGTTTATAAGAATATGGAATAAAGACAGAAAAACTGACCATATCACAGGACATCATCTAGAAACTAAAAATATTTTTCTAACAAAAAACTTAATCCAGAAATTTTGTGAAATTCATTTTAGTTGAGCACAATAGGTAGTTAGATTGGGATTATGATACTTCAGTTTTATGATTTATTTTTTTATTTTTCTGAAGTATAGAGTGAACATCACACACATACAAATATTTATTTCTAACAGTGGGGAGAAGTATTTTCTGTATGAGCAAAACCAATAGATGATAGAAAAGTCATACCCCTTTTCCTTTTTTCTTGACATTCTTTCAGCTGTTGCCCTGTTGCCATTTCTGTTTTTAACACCATTCTGTTAATGCAAAAATTTCAAAGAATCTTGTACTAGCATCTGAAAACATTAGAATTATGTTTAGTAAATTCATAAACCTGAGCTTTGATTGCTCAGCATTAAAAATGATATGGAACTTCCTTTCTGCAACTTTGTCAAGTCAGCTTAGCTTCATTCAAGAGTGCATGAACAGCAGTGTTACCCGTGGTAGAATTTAGAAATTCTGGACAGAACCAAGATATAATTGTGCTAAGAGTATCAGGTAAACACAGAAGTGGTTTTCATCCTGGAAACAGCTTAATTAAGGTAATATATAGGGAGACATACAGTTAGCAAATAATTATTTTAATTTTTCTTTTTTCTTTAATGATGTATTATTTGTATGTAAAGGAAACATTTCCAATATTAATGTAAATGTTGCTTTATGTTAATTTAGCTCATTGATATAATGTTATGATTAGAAAATTCTCTGAGTGGACTTTGGAAGTTATGTGTCTTTTCATTTGACGCTTGTGAAGTTCGTTAATGAAGAACACTGAAGGGGTATAAGAATGGAGTCGAGTTACCTAGAGCCAGGAGGCATAGGTTGTGTACGTTGTGCTACAAACGTGTATATGTGTAATTTAACTATTTGGTGGGTTACCTTTCCTCTTGGTTAAGTTAGGTTCCTAACTACAGAATTTAGCTATGTAGTCTGAGCCATTCAGATGTTTGCTATAAACAGTTTATACTTCCATGGAATGATTCATCCCATCTGAAAGATCTATCTGCAATTTTTGGAAGCAGGTAAATTCTTTGTAATTTAAAAGAAAAAGCACGGCTGCATTTTGTCGTATTTGTTCTGGCAGCTATCATGGCTTTAATTAGATAATATTGCTGCTTCTGTATTCTACATCTATCCAGTAGTCATGTTGCAAACACATAGCTTCATGATTCTATCTTGGGAGTATATAGGTTGGCTTGTAATGTCACATACATTTTAGTTAGGGGTCATTGAGAGACTTGAGCTTGGATGATTCAAATTCAAGCTTTACTTAGTGATTCCTCATTCTCAAATCTTTTAAATCGAGCCCTGGAGGTGAACAAAGATTTTGTCTTATTAACAGACAGTAACATTCCTGTTTATTTAAATGTTGTGGGATCACATACTTGGATTTAATAATCAGGTGATGAGATGCATTATATTAGATATTCTACAAGAAAAGGAAGCAATGGATTGTCTACATAATGGATTTGTGTTGCCATCTAGAAAAAAACAAAACAAAACAAAACAGAATTCGTTATATGCTGAAAGTGCTTTTTTTTGGGTGGGGGAAGTTAGCAAGTATTACATATTATCATCTCTAGAATCTATAATAGATGTGCTTTAGAGTACTACTAAAAAATATTTCCAGTTTGTTATAAAATTAATTATAGTGCAAGAATTTAGGTTGCATGTGAAACTAGGATTTTTTTTCCCCATTGATGTAAAAAATATTTCTTTGAAGAATATTTTGCAAGTTTTAATATGTTTGAGCTAAAAAATTTAAATTTGTATTATATTTAGAATGCCAAAAATAGTAACTATTTAATAAGATACTAGCTATATACTGTATACAGAAGATTGTGAATGAATTTTTACCATACTGTCAAGTAGCTATGAATGATGGTCCTACCTGCTCTCCATAAAGTAACCTGAGATTGCAGTCTAGGATTTGGGGAGAATAAAGGTGAGAATTAGTTGTATAACTATTAAGTTTTGGTTTGTTTTTCTAATTCAAGATCAAGTTTGTGTCATCCAGATGCTGACTATATAATTTAAAGTGCCAGAAAGTCATTTAACATTGCAATCCACTTATCTGTGAATGTTCTAGGTTTATGAGAGAAGGACTGGCAGGTTTTATATATGCAAACTCACAGCTAGGGAGCTTTTCATTCATTGGTTCAGTACTTATCATGCTTGCCAAGTGAGCAGATACCAGTAGAAAAGTCACCATAGAGTGACTTTTAAAGGATACCAAACTATTTCATGTATTTTTGAAGTAGAATTTGAAGATATTTCCTATTTAACTTGTTTAATATGATTTAAAGTAACTTTTTCAGTGTTGCTTCAAGATTTTTTCAATAAAATTCTTTTTCGGCTCAAATATTAAGGATATTTTTGAATATAATAGTAGCCAATTAAATACCAATCACTAAATAGCTTAAGCTATTAAATTTGACTATGAAGATATGACAACAGAATAGCTGTCTTTTTAATAGCCTAACAACCAAGTGGAATCATGATAAGACCACATCTGTGGTCTTCGAAGAAATCAGTGGCTTCACAATAAGTAAAATAATTGAGGAATTGATAGAAGATTTCTAAAGATATTTTTCCCCCCTTTTTTTTTTTTTCTGAGCAGTATGACTCTAGCTGCTTCAAATGTTTAATTATCAAACCTTGTTCACAGAAAAGGCTGTTACTAAAATAGCTGAAATTAGTCTGAATTCCTCATTTCAAATTATGGAAGACAGACTACATTACATTTGTCACTTACGTTACTGAGTGATGCCAGATTTTTTAAAAAAGTTTTGTTTTTTTGATAGGTTCACTTCTTATGACAGGATGGAGTACTTCAGTAGTGTAGTACTAACATCTTGCATCACAATTTATTAGGCCATGTTAATGCAAAGCTATATTAATATTGAAGATGTCATTTTTACTCTTAATCTGTGGATGGAAGGAAAAACTGCTTTCTTATCCTTGAAGCTCGGCCAGTGATATTGATTAGGTAGTACAAAATTCCTTGGTTCTAACCAGTAGACTTCTGAGGTTCCAAATTTTGTGTGAACCATCCTCATTCCTCCGTTTGGAGCAAGGCCATAGTCCAACTCTGAATTCACCTAGCTGCATGTGAAGCCAAGAAGAGAGCAAGTAAGCTCTCTCTTGTGACCCTGACTCCTCAAGGCTTAGCTAGCTCTTAGGTATTTATAGTTTTTCTCTTCATTCCTAGGAATTACAGATAATAAAATAATCAAGGGAAAGAGGTTATGTCAGTCCTTCCTGATGGAAAAAGCTTGTGATTCTTATAGAAACATTAATTTTGCATATATGACTACATAAAATCGCAGACAGATGGAAAGCAGTTGTATTTACAGTTGTATTTACAGTAAGACATAGTTTCATTAAGTACACACTTCTCAGATGGTATAAATGAGGTTTCAACTTCCCTGAGGCTAAGGAAAGTCTAAAACTCTATTCACCTTAACACCTAGTTCTTTAACTAATGGGCTATACAAAATTATGGAAAAAGCAAATCATACCAGCCCTACAAACCAGTCTAGACTTCATCAAAGCCAGTGGTATTCTGCAAGGGTGATTCATAGATTTGGCCTTATAATTCAGATGCTCATTTCTTGAAATAACTTCCTAGCTTCATAAAAGGAACAAATAGTCATTGTTAATTTGCTGTTCATAAGTATCATTAGCTTTCACTTAGATCACTGAAAAGTTTTAAAGTTACCTTTTCAGTAATCGGTAGATATAGGGCCTTGGACCAATCCTTCCTTTCTCTCTTTTTTTTCAATGCATTCTCCCACTTTGGTAGCTGTAAAAATCAACAGAAAATTCATCCTACCATAAAAATTGAGAGATCTCCAAGTACCTACTCCCTGGTGCAGAAGTTTCACTGTGAGGCAGTAAGGCACAGAAAAACCTGTCTAGGGAATTCATGAGGAGTCACTGTGACTATTGACAAGATTCCATCTTGAAGAATTGTTCTGTATTTCAGAGAAAGAGTTTGTTGTGTTGTGGCTAGTATCAAGGAACTGCAAAAAAAAAGAAAAAAAAATTACAAATGTGTTCTGCTTATAAAACTTTTCAATATTAGACCCTAATCATGGAATTTTAATCCATACTTCTCAGCTTTTCTCTTCATTATATTCCTTTGTATATAAACCATTCCTCTTTCAAGTAACCTTATCAGTATTGACTCAGATGTTTGTGCTCACCTCTGTGTACACAGATATGATCTTCAGAGATTCAGGATTTCTTTCAGTAATTCCCTTGTAATTGCCTTTGGTTAGAAAACAAATTTTAAAGTGTAAGCATTCCTTACTAAACTATGCTATATGTTTCTTCGATTTGCAGTGCTGACTGCAGAAATAGGTGATTATTCCACACTCATTAAAAAGTGTATCTGAGAACTATGTTTTGCTGAAGAAAGGTTGTTTTTCTTACCTGCTTGTTGTTTGGATCCAATTACTTATAGTTATTTAAAAAGAAATGTTCTAGATACACTTGAGGTAGAGATGAATTGCATCTACTCTTTTAACATCAGTAATTTTCAGGAAAGTGTGTTTAATCCTCAAAGATAAAAACCAAAACAAACAAAACCAAACACCAAACTTGGAAGCCAGACTCCCTCACACATATTGTGGCAAAACAAAATGTCTTAAAAGAGTTTAGAATCTGAGAAGTCATTAAAAACTGATCAAAATAGGGCTATTTGGTGAGAGGAAAATTTTCTGGGTTGCTACTCGGTGAACATAACTGAATTTCTGTTTTGGGGATAGGTGTGCGAGGCCAGTGAACGATGACAGTCCTAGTATATACATCAGTGTGGATGCATTTACATGTGCGTGTATATTGTCAAAGGGTGAAGTGTCCCTGAAAGAAACCCTTGGCTAATGAGCTCTAACATCATGTGATTGTTACATGCTCTGGGGAAAAAAAACTTTTTTAATGTCATGGGGTGAGACCTACTGAGGAATACTGCTCAGAGAAGATGCCTGTACCAACTCTGCAAAGGTCTAAGAAATGAAAGTATTCCAATATATGCAAAAAAATAGAAAAACCCCTTGCTTTTGAAATATACTTGGGATTATGTGTCACTGAGTGGTGTGGCTTTCTTGTGACTATCACACACATTCCACTTCAACATTAGAAATATTATATGTCATATTGTATGAACCTCTCTTCCTTATGCTGTATTACTTGAGGGCTCTGTAGACCTGTATTTTTTAGATAAGTGGCACCAAATATGTGCACTGTTTAGAAGTTTTCTAAAAAAAAACTTTTTTGTGTGTTTCTTTTGATAATTGGATCATCAGATCAAACTCTTCTCTAAGCCACCTATTCCTTCTGCAGTCTTCCTCCTTTTTCCCTTTCCCAGTCTCTATATAGATCTATATAGATCCTTAAGGAAACTGTTTTGCCTATACAATCTTGTCTATGCTTTCAGTAGTGGCATCAAGAGAATGGTAAAAAATCCCATATATATTATTTAATATTACAGAATCATAGAATACTAGAATCCTTTACATTGAAAAATCATGTCTTACTGTTAACGTAACACTGCTATGTCCAAACACCAAGAGGCCGTCTACACTCCTTTTAAATATTTTGGGGGATGGTGACTGAACCACTTCCCTGGGAAGCCTGTTTCAATCCTTCTCAACCCTTTTGGTGAAGAAATTTTCACTAATATCCAGTCTAAACCTCCCCTTGCACAACTTGAGGCCATTTTCTCTTATTCTGTCACTTGTTAATTGGGAGAAAGACCAACACCTGCCTTGCTACAAACTCATTTTATGTAATTGTAGAGTGTTATCCACTCCAGACTAACAGTTCCCTTAGCCACTCTTCATCAATCCTGTTCTCTAGACTTTTCACCAACTTCTTTGCCATTCTTTCGACGCACTCTAACCCATCAATGCCTTTGTTATAGTGACAGTCCCAAAACTGAACATGCTACTAAAGTTGTGGCCTCACCAGTGTCGAGTACAGGGGGAAAATCACTAACACTGTTGGAGACATGATTTCTGATAAAAGGCAGGATGTTGGTGGCTTTCTTGGCCACCTGGGCACACTGCTGGCTGTTGTTCAGCAAGCTGTCAAACAGCACCCACCATGTCCTTTTCTGCCAGACAGGCTTTCAGCCACTCTTCCTCAAGCCTGTAGGATTTCATGGCATGGTTGTGACCCAAGTGCAGGACCTGTTGCTTAGTCTTGTTGAAACTCACGCAATTAACCTCAGGCCATTAATCCATGTGGAGATCCCTCCATAGAGCCTTTCTACTCTCAAGAAGATCAACATTTGCACACAGCTTTGAGATTTAATAAAGGCAAGTGTAGGATATTGCATCTGGGGAGGAACCATCCTGGTTTTCACCATGAGGGTGACAGAGCACTGGAACAGGCTGGCCAGAGAGGTTTTGGAGTCTCCTCTGGTGACATTCAAGACTAATCTGGATGTGTTCCCATGTGATTCAGTCTAGGTGATCCTGCTCAGACAGGGTGGTTGGACTAGATGATCTTTCGAGGTCCCTTCCAACTTCACATTCTGTGAATCTGTGTGAATCAGTGGTGTTGTCTTGGTGTTGTCTGCAAACTTAGTAAGTGTTCACTCAATCTATTTGTCCAGGTCATTGATAAAAATATTAAACAGAGCTGACCCCACTGCTGAGCCCTGGAGAATACCATTCATGACTGGCTGCCAACTGCATGTAACTCCATTCACCACCACTCTATGAACCCAGCCATCCTGCCATTTTTTTTACTCAGCAAAGCATGTGCCCATCCAAGCCATGAGCATTCACTTTCTCCATGTGAATGCTGTGGGAAATGACATCAAAAGCTTTAATTAACTCTAGGTAGAAAACTCCACAGCCTTTTTCTCATCCACTATCTGGCTCACTTCTTCATAAAGGGAGATCACTTTAGTCAGTGAGGACCTGCCTTTCATGAACCAATGTTCGCTGGGCCTGATCACCTATTTTTTCCTCTATGTGCCATATGATGACATGGAAGATGACCTGCTCCAAGGTCAGACTGACAGGCCTGTATTGCCCATGATACTCCTTCTGGTCCTTGTAGATATGCATCATATTTGCTAACTAATAATTAACTGGAACATCCTCAGTATGCCAGGCTTCTTATAAATTATTGAAAGTTTCTTTTGGATGAGTTTATATCAATCTGTTGTAATCAGATCAGTCAAAATTAATATGGTAATGTGGGAAAGAAACAAATATCCTGTATTACTGTCATAGACCTTTTCATTTCTTAATTTGTCTTTCTTTTTTTCTTTTGAATTTTTTTTTTCTCTAATATGGCTCACAGATATAAATTTTACAGGTGCTTCAGGTTTTAGTTTTAGATTATTTATTTGCTTAATTATTGCAAACGTATACCCTGAACATTTCAGAAGAATTCCATTCTGTGCTTTAACACATACAGTATTTCAATTTTCTTATTTTTATGGCAGAGCAGTAAATTTCTTCCATAACATCTGTCCCTGTTGCATCACTGAGCCTATTAGATGCTTCAGATCCTTCTATTTGAACTTTTGGAAGCTCCTAATACTCCTCTAAAGAGCTGAGGGTTTTTGTTGGTTTGTTTTGTGGTTTTTTTTGAGGGTGTGGAGAGGTGGAAAATTGTTGGTATAGTTGCAAGCTTTCATGTAATTGGAACCTGATGTGTCACAGTATCAGTGAGATTTTAAATCTGATTTCTCTGGTGTTTTCATTTCCTTCTATAGTGTTCAAAAATATACCTGAGAAGTCTTAGCTGATGCTAAAATATAGTTTATGTTGTATCCAAGTAGAATAAATTCCCTTTTCATCTAATGCATAAAGGAGTTGCCTAAATTTTACTGTTTGATCGTTCAAAAGATCAGACTCTGAACTGAAATAGAAGGTGCACTAGAAAATACAAAAGGAGTATTTTGTACTGTATTTTTATACAGGCCAAAGGAGTAATTTGGTGGTAAGAGTGTATCACAAAAATTTAAGTCACCTAGTTTTGTTCACAGGTGGATCTTTTAGTATGTAAATTTGCATATTTGATGTGGCATAGTTGAAATGTGTGGAAGATGCTCAGCTGAAAGGAAAGACAAGGCGTTCTGGTATGTTGGCTGTAGATTAAGACATTTTCCAGTAGTCACTCAGGAGCATAAAGCAGTTTCACTCCTACCACACTGACAAATGTAGAGCAACTAACATGATTTAAGGGAAACTCATGAATTTCTATAAATATTATTACAATTAGTTGTTATCAGATTTATTAATTGGAATAATGAAAAGATAACAATTTCAGTAGGAAAATCTAAAGCTTAAGAACAATATTATATTTAGGGTGCATTCTCTATCATTTCTGTGCTGATGTTCTGCTGCTAAAAATAAAGTTGTAAGTTTATAGTTAGTCAAGGTTTACTTTCTCCACAAACAAGGAAGATTGTCATTTAGCTCTTGAAACATTTAACTTTGAAATGCTCCTACAGTTTTCAGTTCACGTTTCAGTTATAGACTTAGGCAAACTGGCAACACATAAATTGTCAGACGGGAAACACTGATAAATGGTTGTATCTACTTTTGGGACTGTATTGATCAAGTCTGTTTGATATAGGAGAAGTTGTTTCTCCTACTTACATCTATTGAATGTCTAGAATATTTTCATTTCTTACGCAGTTTTTTCTTTACATACTTTTTGATAATTGATGGGAAGAAATTTCTCACTGTTCCTGATTTTATTTTTACTGAGTTGTTTTGCTACTTAAGAAAATAAAAAAATAATTATTCACGTATTAATTTCATCCACACCTTTCAGTAAGCATAAGAAACAATTTGTTTCAGATGAATGAACAGCTGAATTTTCTGAGCTAAACAGTAACAATTACTAGTAGGGTAATAAAAGATAATTATTATACTCAGATAGCTTTTGTACTTTTAATTAGTAACTCTAAATTAGCTGAGAGGTGATTGAAGAACCAAACAGCTTTTTCAAAGTGACTTTTCCATTAAATCTAGAACCCTTATTACTTAATTAATAAGACAGCTTGTATAAAGCTGGTATCTTAATAAGACTTTTTCTTAATTGTACCTCAAATAAAGTAACATTGCGTGATGATGTTTATGATGATGATTATTATTGTTTGTATTCCTACAGAATTAAAACCATTTAGTCCTTCTATTACATGTATTGCCTAAGAGGTTAGTGTCCCTATGGTACCTACATAAGCATTAGAGAGAGGCTTAACCACAAAGCTCTTAATGGGAGACCAGTTTACAAGTTTAAGCACCTTGTTTAAATACTTCATTGACCAATTTCATGTTCCACTACAATTATTTTCTTAACACTAAAAAAATCAGTTGTTGCCAAAATTACAGTGAAAACGTTTGTAGAGCATGACTAAGTTGAACTTCATGTTGTTTGTGTCTTTAAAGATAACATTTATAAGAATGGTCTTGTGATTACAGTTCCAAGAACCATCAATTAAAAAAAAAAAATCCTGTTACCTCTAGGGATATTCCTTCTGATCTATACAGACCACCACTAAGATCTACAGGAAAACAACAAAACAGTTACAGGCCTTTTTTAATTTCTTTAACGTACAGAAACTGTAATATAAACCTTAACAATAAACAAAACTCATATGTTTTACCATTGAACTCCTTTTTCTTTCCATAAACACTTTGCTAAGACAGTCAGATGCTATAAAAGTGTGATTCAGAACTGTTTTCTAGAAGCAAATAAGAAATATTATAAGAAAGCAGTGAAGCAAGAGTAGAAGATTCTGCCCATGTCCAAGATTAGCAAGATCTTCACATTTCCAAGATGCAGGCGCAGTTTGAGACACTTTTGTAGTGGTGGGATGATTGCCTCCTCCGCTGCGCTGCTTCTAACGTCTTGCACTTAGTTTAGTTCGTAAAATAAACAAAAGAAATGAGAAGAAAGCCTGCAATGTACACAACTAGCCTCAGAATATGATTATCCTGAATAGAATCTTTTTCAGCATAAAATAGCTGTCAGTTGTTGTCAGCTGTACAGTCCTGGCTATTTTTCCCCTCATCTTGTTCACTCACCTGCTCCAAGAGACTATAAAAACACGTATGGGCTGTAGACAACAATTACTGGGCATAAGAGAGAAGCGTGCCACCTGATTGTTGTCCCTTTCAGGGCATCTTGCC
This sequence comes from Heliornis fulica, assembly GCA_013399135.1. Classification (NCBI taxonomy): domain Eukaryota; kingdom Metazoa; phylum Chordata; class Aves; order Gruiformes; family Heliornithidae; genus Heliornis; species Heliornis fulica. The sequence continues at coordinate 142,178 of VXBZ01011309.1, read as the reverse complement.
TGATATCACACATAATGGCAAATAATTGTTCATTTAGGTAAGAGGATGGAGACCAGAAAATAAGTACATTTTAAATTTAGAGTATGAAGAAAAGCTTTTGCCCAAAGGGAGAGAGGAGGCTGTTTTAAATAAAGAGGAGGGTTGGACTATTCCTGTTATGCCTCAAAACTCGAGTTCCTTAGGGTGATCTGAGATTTTAAAGACATGTAGCAATAAAGTAGAAGTGACAATACAATGATAAGAATATGTTAATACCTGGAGAATAAGAAATAAAGCATTCTCCTTCTTCTCACATCTTCTTGTTGTTGATGCCTTAATTCTCATTGCTGGTGTTCTTAATGATAAGCTAGAAACTTGAACATATTTTTTACCTTAAACTAAAGCAAAAAGTCAGTATATGTCGCAAATAATTTAAATAAACTAAATTTAAAAGTATTAATGCCTAAAATAATGAAAAATTAATATTCCAGAAGACCTGTGTAGATCAATATTTTTTTGTGATTTCTGTGCTGAGCACTTATATTAAAATTTCTCCCATCTCCCGTTAATAAATTTACTCAGAAATTCAAAATAAATTAACATAAAGTTTTTCTAAAACCACTGTACAAAGATAGACAACTCCTTCAATTTACAGCTGGCTAAGTCACATAATATTTATAGTCCCCTAATTTAGAAATATTGATTAAAAATCTATAAATAAATTGAAGTATGACCCTTAAAATTAATTTGATTACTGAACGTCTTATTAGCACTATTTTTTCACCATTTGTAATAATATATATAAGAGTATTTTGCTAATAAGAATACTTAAAGCTATTTTAAATTAATCTATCTTCTATTCACTGGGAATTTAATTAGAGTTGTGTGATAATATGGATTTTAATTGTAAGGATTGTAGTTGTATAAATGATCATATAAATTCTTCAGTTGATAGAAAATCATGTTGTGTAGGAAATGACCTTGGAAAAAAAAAATCAACTTCTGTACCTTTAAATGATATCCTATCTCCCCTTATTATGACAGAAGATATGGTAATTTTATTATTTAACATTTCTAATAATTAATATTTTTCTTTTGGTTTCTGAAGTTATGACTACTACTTTATAATTTCAACTATCTAATTAGAAATTAACCTGAATAAGAGGGAGATAACAAAAACTTGTCTCATACTAAATTATGGCTTAATTTAAAAATCCTAGATAGGTTTAGAATCTTATGATTAATACAAACTGGTATTTCAAAACAATATTTTCTCACCTACACTATTTAGTTTCTTACTTATGGACTTTCAGAGAAATTAGCACATACATGTTGTTCCTTTCAAGGTGCATTTGAAGCTAGAATTTTGAATAGAAAGCTGTAAGAATTGACGGTATTATAAAGAACTAACAAAGAGCTTCTAAAAATTATTCTGGTTTCTTTTGGACACAGAAATAAAATAGTTAATTTAAAATGAGCAGCTAGGAACAGACTATTTCTTTATAAAGTTTTGCAGTTCAAATAATCTGTCAACTAATAGTTTTGAAAGGTATATAATCATCTGATCTTCCAGCAGTGAAGCTTAATTCCTTGCTGGGAGAAAAGCAGTTGAAGGATATTCAACCTTCTGGTTGAGAAAACAGTTCAAAGTGTAATTATATGTATTTCTATGTAATATGTTTTAATGTATTCGATCAGGTTTCCATTTTTAATGTTTTTAAATTGCCAGTTACTGAGATCAGTGCTTTCAGGATTTTTTAATACAATTTCAGAAAATTAAGACTGTCAGTAGTGTAGCAAAATGTGGAATGGTATTACATTACCTGCATCATATATGACTGCAATGTGCATATATAACTAGCTAATATAAAATGAAGTATTAACATATTTCATGCTACCCTTTTGGCAGGAGTGTGTACTCCATTCTGTTTAAATATAATACCCTATGCTATATATAATATAATAAAACTTAATTCATTTTAGAGCTTGAAACTTGCTATCTCTGTAAAATAAAATTTCCTTTAAAAATATGCTTATACTTATCTACATTAAAAATTACTATTCTTTTTATCACAGATGAAGCCTGAGTATATCAGTATGGACATTAAAATCATGAAGACTGCAGATTTAGACAGTGTCATACTGATTAAAAATTACATAAATCAGGAATACACAGAGGTAAAAATTTATAACAGGAATACTGAACAGTGCAAGCAGTTAACTAATACTCGCTGCAGTTCTGTCACTTAAAGTATTTAAAGACTTTACAGTATTAAATATCTATAAATTCTGAAGCCATGGTTCTGGGACATAAGAATCATCACAATACTAGGTCAGAAAACAAGTATCTGCACAACAGTGTCATTGGAGTAGCAATAAATGTGGAAATCCAGGAAAAACAAAATCTTAGGACAGTGCTTGCTGATAGTTCACAGAGGTATTTCTTCAGCCTGAAGAAGCTGTGAGCTACAGGTAGTATGTTGGTTTTGGTAGCTCCTCATGAGTTCTTTTTAGCTTGTTTAGGTTTAGTGTTGCTGACATTCAGTAGCAATTGCTTCCACTTAAGCATGTATTGCATAAAGGGATATGTTCCCAATTAAATGTACTATTGTGGTTTTTTTTCTCATCTGAGGCTCTCCAATTCTTATATTTTACTCTAAAAATCATTCCCTACTCAACTTGATATATCTCATTATTTTATAGATTATAATGATATTTTCCATGTAATAATCTCCTTTTCAGAATGCAGAATTCAGATCTGTTCATGACACAAACTAGACCATTGCATAACTGTTATTATCCTGCTTTTCTCTCTGTGGAGTTTCTAACTTCATTCATGTTTTTTACAGAGTACAAAGAAAAATTTCTATCCCTTGCACCCTGAATTTTCATATTTGTGTTATAATCGTTTGTTCTCTGCACTTTCATTAGTAACTTCTAGCTTTTTATTCCATTTATGCAACCATTGAACACTGGAATGATGTTTCACAGGAAAAATTTGTTATAACCAGGGTGGTTAATAGCTAATTTGAAGTCCATCATCATGAAGATAAAGTGTTTTTTTTCTTCACGTGCAGGACTTCACCATAAATTTAATATAATATTTTATCACTAGTTGTTAATTTCCATAATGCCTTTCTAAAAATTTTCAGTTCATTCTTGATTTTACGTCTTCGATAACTTAATATCATCAAGATAATTTATAACTGTTACTTGCACGATTTTAAAATAATTTAAAGATATATAGAAAATCACAGTTCCTGACAAAATTCCCTGCACAGCTCTGTGAATGAGGAAAATTATCTAAGCCTACTGTAGTTTTCATAATTTTCCTAGACAATGTGGGTTTTTTTTCGTTTTAAACAGCATTTGCTGAAATACCTACTTGATTGCACATTGGAAATTGTAAAATGGGATTCTTTTTATAGTTAAGGAGGAATTAGCATAGATTTAAGATTGTGTTAAATAACACAAAAATACCTAATTAAAACATTAGTGGGGAGCAAAAACCTACATTAGTTGTTCAGAAAGTCTACATGCGAGACTAATATAATATAACAATATATCCGCACATCTAATGGTAAAACTGTTTCTATACCATATTTTGAAGCTATGATGTATTTTTGCATTATGCAATACAGTACCTAACTTACCAGAAGGCTTTTCCATGTAACTTTTCTTAAAATAAATTCATATTTTCTTACTCCCACTTTATTCAGATCTCTGGTTCTGTTCATTTACTCAAGTGTATTAAGTAAAATATGGTTATTGCTTATAGCAACTTTATTTTTTTTACAAACTGTTCTACTTGGTCTATATTATCATTTCAACCTCCTTTGCCTGGTTTAGAAATACTGTTGGCAATATCTGAGAGGAAAAGGTATATTTTTCACTCAAAGCTTTGAGACTGACATATTCTTAAAAAAAAATAAAATTAGAAAAATAGCAAGTCTTAAGCAAAAGTCATAGGAATAGAGGCCTTCCCCTTTTTAAACATAGTGTTATGATCTAAATGGAAAAATGATAAGCCAGAAAGAATTCAAAGCTTTCCAGCATGCCAAAGTTATTAATAAAAATGTCATATTCATCATATATGAAGTAGAGTTGCTTTATTTCTGTTTAGTGTATATGCTTGTATCTTGCTTTATCGTTAACTTTACTTCTCTATATCCATTTTTCTTCAGTATTTTTTGCTAGATTAATTTTAATTTTTTTTATTCCTCTTTTGGCCATATCATTATTCTGTCTTTTTTCCCCTATCTCCTTGCACTCTCATTTCATAGAACCTAAATGAAAGAATATGTATGTTGGCATTGAACAGCCCATTCTGTGATCACAGAATCAAGAACAATGTGATTGGAAGGGACTTCTGGAGATCAGAGTCAAATCTCTGCTACTGCAAGATCACCTTGAGCTTAGGATTCCATCCAGGCGCATTTTGAATATCTCCAGATATGGAGACTCCACAACCTTTCTCAGCAGCCTGTTCCAGCGTTCTGTGACTCTCAAAGTGAAGAATTCTTCTCTCACATTGAGATGGAGCTTTCTGTGTTCTCTTTTGTGCCTGTTGCTCCTGGTCACTATTGAAAGGAGTCTGGCTTCATCCTCTTGAAATGTACTCTTTAGATATTTGCAATTATTGATTATTATTAATTAGATCCCCTCTCAGCCTTTTCCAGGATAAACAGACCCCTCTCTCGGCATTTCCTAATATGAGAGGTACTCCAGTTACCTCATCATGTTTGTAGATCTCCACTGGACTCTCTCCAGTAGTTCCTTGTCTTTCTTGAACTTGGTATCCCAGAACTGGACACAGGACTTCAGATATGTCGTCACTGGGTCGAAATAGAGGGGGAAGATAACCTCCCTCGACGTGCTGACCACACTTTTCTTAATGCACCCCAGGATACCACTGGCCTTCTTGGCCATGAGGGTACATTACTGGCTCATGCTTAACTTGTCCAGCAGGACTTCCAGGTCTTTCTGCACATTGTTGCTTCTCAACAGGTCAACCCCTAAACTTTATTGGTGCTTGGTGTTATTCCTCTTTGTGATGTGGCAAATCACTTACCATATCTGATTCAGCATAAATAGTCAGTCTTTTCACTGGAAGTATAGTCAGTATTCTCCATACTGAACAAAATACCAAAATGAATATTAACTGTGAATAATAACTGTGAACTTCTTTGTTGGCTATCTAATGCAATGAAATCCAATATACATATACAATACACACAGTATTTAAAATAAAATGTAATGGTTTTTCTTCTTAGTTCAGGAGGGAGGGATCTAAGCTGCAGAAAAGGAGAAGCAGAAGGTTTGAAACCTGGAGGAGAAGGACAATTTTTGTAATGTAATCAAATTCACTGATTTTAGAAGCAAGCAAGATGTGTTATTAGGATAGTCCATTCCTGTTCCAGTTACAGGAAAAAGCCCAAGTCTCACTTTTATCCTGTTTTATATGGAATTATGCCCATGTCTGGGGAAATACAGAGTTAACTCTTTCTGTGAATTTTCAATTGAATTGCTAGTTCTGAGATTCTAGTTTTTCTAACTGCCCCATCTCCTGTCCCCAGACACATCCTTGTCTTTTCATACATACAGATTAACAGTTTATTTTCTCAGACATGAGAAGATGGAGCACTTCCCATCTCCTTCCCTTCCTAGCCTGGAAATGCAGGAGTAACAGGAAAGAGAACGGGCCAGCATGTTTTCAGTCAATACTTTCTTTGTAGAAGAAAATAAAAACAAAACCAACAGAATATTGCTCACATCTCAGGCCTAAATCTGTTCTCTTCACTTGAACTTCAATTGATCGTAAAACTGTGGACTCAAAACCACTTATTTGAGTTTGCTGCTAGTTCATCCTGACCACTTTCTGCTATTAGGTGCTATTTATCAGTGCTTTCTGATGTCTCAACCATGTTAATCACCTTAAATCTCATAATGTGTATGATTTCAAGCCAATGATATCTTCTGGTTACCTTCTCAGATTTTACCTCAATTTTATTAAGAAAAGAAAAACTTACACTGAAAATAAATTTTACCACAAAAGATTTCTAGACCATCCTCTTTCCAAAATGTTCCATTTTAAGTGTTCACTTTCCTCAGTGTTGTACTCTTAGACAGGAAGGTGCTTTAGACAAAGCCGGAGGCCACGACAATCTTGAAATATGTATGAAATATAGAAACAGAACTTCTAATTGGACTCAGTATATGGTATAATTGCTGTGTAAATATTTTATAATAACCCATTACAGCACAAATAAGTTGTATCAATTCTGTGTTTACAGTTTTCCTAGGATACCTCTCTAGTTAGAATCAACACGTAGTTATATGTGCTTGTTATATTATGCCTTAGCAATTGCCTGAATTTTCCATACTGAGATTGCAACTTTATTTGAAACAGGAAACAGCAGTGAAATTCACAGGGAACATTACTTGGCTCAGTGAAAAATAAAATTGATTAAGTTTGAAAATAAGATATGATAAAATGCCAATGTGATAGAAACGAATACCTGGATTAAATGTGTTAGTTATCTTTAGTAACACCAAAAAGAGGAACTTGAATACAGCTAAAGTTTATTTTAGAAACAAGCAGAGCTAGTAAAAAATATCAATTAGAGATTAGAGGAAAAATCTCACTTTTGATTCCTCCTAAAAATGGACAAAAAAAACTTGGAAATGTCTCAGAGTTTTAAAATTACTTTTGTTTGAACTTTTAATAAATACAAAAATCCCATTTTTCCCTTCAGAAATATTTTATTTTAAAGAGTTAACTTCTTTTCTGCTTGGAAATAGGCATGATAAAATTCTGACTTGGGAAATTATAACTGTGTTTTTAAAAATCAATCAAAAAAAGAAAGAAGTGAACAACCTGAAAATTCACATTTTTCGTATAATGTTTTAAAGCTTTAAGGATGTATAAGTTGGAAGAATTGTATGTGCTTAGCTTCATTCTTTATAGAAAATATACCAGATAAAGATATAGAACAAGCACCAAACAAATATAATCTAGTAGCAACATATTGGAATATTTATCCCAAAATGTCTAACCTAGATAATGAATCAGAAGCAGTTCTGTTTCTTTTTAGCAATGTTCCAGTCCCTACATATATCTAACTTCCAGCGTTTCATCTTTATAGGCCTTAAAATATTTTACCATCCATTGCTAGCAACTGTGATTAAAAAAAAAAAATAATTACACTTAAAACTTTTGTAAGTACTAAGGCCAGAATTAACCCAAACTAGTTTCTTTTCACCACTTATATCGACAGGGTGGTGCTAAATAACCTTATTGATTTTTTCTACTATCAAGACTTTAAAAATTAGTAATTTTTTGTGATTCGGTATATGCATTCTGAGACGTTTTTGTTACTTTGAATCAGATGCTTATTTATTTCACAGTGGTAGAGATGCACTGAATGTTAATCCTTTTTAAGGAAAATGACATGTTCCAAGGTAAATAAAACTTACAGAGGCTTGCTTATCAACAAAATTAATTAATAAGAAAACAATATATAGCAGTAAGCCTAGAATTAGGCAAGAGGGCATTCCACTGAGAATTTAGATGTGTATTGAGTAGGGCAGAGCAGAGAATTTATGAATACATTCAAAAGAAAATGGGTAAATCTTTTAGTGAGTATATGTTTGGTTGGTGTACCTTCATAGTCTCTTTTTATACACATATATATATGTAAAAATATATTTTTATCCATTTACTGCTTTAATAAGAAAATAACTATCTTTAAACATGAGGACAGCTAATGAAGTGATCAAAGAAGTCAATCAGTAAGAACAAATTCTTATTTAAAACTTTTCAAAATAAGATGCTAATGTATATTTTGTACTTTATTTTATTTTTTGTTTTGTATTTCCTTTCTTCTACTGTCTTGGGTTTTGTTTTTGTTTTTTTTTGGTCTTTTTTTTCTCAATTGATTCTTCATTTTTTTCTCCTTCCTTTTTGGCCAGTGGTTTTTGGCCAGTTTGTGTTTTTCCAGACATCACTGCATGATGTAGTTGAAGTATATGATGGCCCAACTCTGCAGTCATCTTTGTTATCCTCTCTCTCTGGATCTCATTCAGGTATCCTTTAATAGAACTGTCATTAAACTGTTTTTTTTTTAATGAACCTAGAAAGACAGTGTAGTCAGAATAAAAATTAAAAAGATATTTTTCTTAGATTCAATCAAAGTAAGTACATGAAATTGGGATTTTAAATGAAAAGATTAATTAGGCAAAATTCCTTGCATTAATCAATAAAATGAAGTAAAATTGAATCTACTTGGTTTAAATTTTTGCTTTTTCTTCTGATAATTAGTTATGATAGTGTTTTGGACTTCCTACTCTGTGTCTTTATGACTTCAGTGATCAGTCTGAAATGTGTATTATATATTTAAAAGGAAAAGCAATGTATATTTGTAACAAGTAGAAATTGTATAGATTACACATTGACTCAATTGAATAGTTATGGGGATTGGTTGTTTTAGGCTTTTTAATTTTTATTTTGTAAAGACAGACCCCCAAATATTTTTAATAACCGAGATAAGTTTTATTCCCCCTTTTCTAGAACAATGCAATGATGCCAACATAAAATATTGAAATCACATTTATTTCAGCTTACTGAAGCAGAACGGGGGTTTTGGAGGGTTACTTCTAGCTGCAAAGATGTTGACAAGTGCTCTGAATGCTTCTTTAGTAGAAGAGTGGTTATGATAGCTTTCTATTTGCTTTGTTTGAGTAGGTGAATCGCTCCCATTGAGCTCAGGTAACCAGATCACGGTTAGATTTACTTCAGTTGGACCAATTACAGCTAAAGGATTTCATTTTGTTTATCAAGGTGAGAAAACCTGGGAAAATGTGTACATTTATTCTTTTCATCATAAACTGTAAATCATCAGATAGGAACAGATTGAAATGTAGAGGAAAGTAATAGCCTGTTAACAATATAACAAGTTTTGCTATTTCTGCATGTTTTGAAAAATATTTAGGACCGGCTTTTTTATCTGTATTTTAAAGCTTATATAAAATGCTTAAGAAGCATAGGAGAGGTTCCAAATTTAAGAAAGCTATTATGCAAAGCAGCTGTTACTGTTTGCTATTCTAGTTGACTAAAGTCATATCCATCTGGCTGCTCAACCTGGTTTATCTCTCAATTTAAATATTAATAATTGTAAGTGTTATTACCTTTGGGTGAATCAGTGATTTTACTGTTAATGAGAAACTTCTCTTGGTTTACATTATTTTCTTTTTATGGGTCAGTGCAGAAATGGTTGTACATCAATATTTACAGTCACAATTCATTCCTTCTTTAAATTTAAATCCTTATCTGACAGTCAGAATACACATTTGGAAATCCACAGGAATAAATGTAAATATCTCTATGACACAGAAATATTATTTTGAAACCATATGTTAGCTGGTTATCTCATAGTGATATTCCTTTGCCATTTGAGGAAACTTTCAGTGTCAATTTTATGCACTGTTTTTAATCTTGGCAAGTTTATCAGAGCTGTGCTCCTCTAAATAGTAACTCAGTCATCAAAAATATTCAATCCATACTGTGAAAATGAATTCAGGGATTATGAAAATGTTCTCAACTGGCAAATAACTGAATGTTGCTTCCAGTAATTTTGAATATTTGTGGTTCAAAATCTGTTATTCCCGCACCAAATCTAAAATTAAGAACCCACAATTGTTTGTGTTTGCAGCTGTTCCAAGAACAAGTGCAACACAGTGTAGCTCTGTGCCTGAACCAAGATTTGGAAAAAGGATTGGAAATGAATTTGCAGTTGGGTCATTGGTTCTTTTTGAGTGCAATCCAGGCTATATCCTCCATGGGTCAGCGGCAATTAGATGCGATACAGTACCAAATGCATTGGCACAGTGGAATGATTCCCTCCCTACATGTGTTGGTGAGTTCATAAGGCTTTTTAACAGAACTAATTACAGCCTAAAGTGCAGGCTATTCTCCCTATCTGGATGTGTCCCTTCTTTGTCGTCTCTGCAGTATTCTATTCTTGCTTACTTTTATACACCCTCTTCTTCACTCAAGGGTAATATTTTATTGTATTCTAACCTTGCTGTGACATTTCACCGGTTTCATGAACATACTCTGCTGCTATAAATTGTGTGTTAGCTTCTTTTACATTAATATCAGTGACAGTCCCTGCCTGTTCCTTGATCAAGACAAAAATACCAGTTTGTGCCTTTACTGCTTGCAAGACTAAGATTCTCTCACCTTGTAGATCTCTAGCAAGATATTGGAAGAACACTGCTGTATTAAAGATTTAGAAATAGCAATGCTAATATTTCATTGCTTGTCAGAAAAAGACCAGTAATTTTTTCAGATCAGAAAATATGCTTGGTCTGGTTCTGGTCACACAAGATTAAATTCTCAAAATTAAACTCCTAATTTAATGTGCATCCATTGACATTTATAAAGCTGATTTGCAAAAACTGGAAATCTGGTGATCATGCTGAAAAGCCCCATGGTAAAGAGAAAAGATTCTAACGTTACATTTTACCATAGGTTTATATCAAGGACAAGTAAGACACATTTATATATTGTTTTATTAGAGTTTAGATAGTTTTTTATATAGAAAAAAGTCAGTTGTTTATAAATTAATTAAAATTAATTATCCTTTGCACAGATGTTTTTGAAATAAAAAGACTTTTCTAACATTTGACTGCATTATACATTGATTTTGTGCAAATTGAATACCTTGAAAGCTATTCATTTGAGAGGGATGAAGACATCTGAAGAATTACATTCCCTACCACAACAGAATATATGTGTATAAGTTAGTTACTTTATTTTTCTTGAAACAGAATTGTTTTGTTTTTTTTTTTTTATAAAAATGATCCTGACCATAGCAAAAACCACACTTTTATGTTCACATCAGCATTAAGAAGAACATAAGCAGAGATTTAGATGACTGTTGTAAAGAGTGTTTTGGTTATTGATCACAACATATCACTAGTATTTTAGTCTGTGGAAGAGAAAGCTATCTGTTTCTAGGCAAACCAAACTGAAAAGGGGTTACAGACCACCTTATGTTTGAAAAGGACTGTATCAATAAAGGTGGTAAAATATATATGAGAGGAAAATTGCATTGAACTAAATGGGTTTAATAATTGAAGTGGTACACATGACCATATTAAACTACCTTATTTGTAGTGAATGCTTCAAAATTTACTTGCAGATAGTAGACATCAATCGTTCTGTCCATCCTTTTACTATTAATTATCAAAACACTTTAAGTGACACTGACCTTTAGTTTATCCATGTAGTTCCCAACAGATTCTATCAAAAAAAGACAGGGATCTCCTGGAGAGAGTCCAGCAGAGGCCACAAAGATGATTAAGGGCCTGGAGTATCTCTCCTATGAGGAAAGACTGAGTGAGCTGGGGCTGTTCAGCCTTGAGAATAGAAGACTGAGAGGGAATCTCATTAATGTTTATAAACATTTGAAGTGTGGGAGTCAAGGGGAGATGGCCAACCTCTTTTCAGTGACCTGTGGGGACAGGACAAGGGGCAATAATTACAAGTTGGACCACAGGAGGTTCTGCACTGATGTTAGAAAGAACTTCTTCATGGTGAGGGTGATGGAGCACTGGAACAGGCTGCCCAGGGGGGTGGTGGAGTCTCCTTCTCTGGAGATATTAAAGACCAATCTGGATGCCTACCTGTGCAACCTGCTCTAGGGAACCTGCTTTGTCAGGGGGGGTGGACTTGATCTCTGGAGGTCCCTTTCAACCCCTACAATTCTGTGAATCTGTGAATTATATGCCGCATAAAATATATCTACAGTGTTCATTATTAAGATAACTTGCTTTCTCCTCTGAATCCTCATATTTATATCTGATGAAATGTATTCAAAACTTCGTAGAGTTGCATAGAAGTGATACAGTAGCTTTCAATGATTTTGATAAGCCATCTCATCAATCTTCTCCTTCAGTTTCTTAAAATCCAGCAGAATATCTGTATCTAGGTTAGGTTGTCATACTCTTGTCCCTCCTAGAGCATCTAATGATCTGGTCAAGATATATTCAAGTTGAAAATTCAGTAAAGAAACTTTATGGTACTGGATTCCTCTGTCCTATAATGTGCATAGCACTTTTATTAATCCATGGGATTGTATATGAGGAGTGCAGTCGTGCAAGCATTTAGGAATTTCTTTACTAATGTGGTAGATCCACAGACTGTAATGGGGCAGCTCACACAAGCAAAGAGAGCAGTCAAGGAGTTGAGACTGGTGCTATTAAATTTTTAGACAACAACAAAGTAGTATATTCTTATGACCCACTTTTTAATACTAATACAATATATATTTTTTCAAACTTTGTTCTTAAATAATGCTTTATTGTTGTAAGATTACCAAAAAGAAAATAGAATGGATTTCACTTTCTTAAAGGTCAAATAAATAAGAGGAATGACTCTGTCAGAAAACTGACATAATTCTAATTTCCATTTCTTCTTTTTTGGTCATTTAAAAAAATGTTCTTCAGAGAGAAGAGTTTCTTTTCCTTAGATGAATATATATTTTTAATGCAGCAAAACCAAAAATTTTCAGCCAAATCATTACTTAAGCTTTTATAACTTATCTAACTTCTAAGGCTTCATACTTTCCTTGCCATGTGCATTTCCTTTTAGTACCCTGTGGTGGGATTTTAACAAAGCGCAAAGGGACCATTTTGTCTCCTGGTTACCCTGAACCTTATGACAACAATCTGAATTGCGTGTGGAAGATCACAGTACCAGAGGGAGCTGGGATTCAAGTAAGTATTCTTATAAGCTATTTGTTTGTTATCATTATGTTTAAAATTGTTTTTCCTGATGCACGACTATTAAAGGCTCTTTTATGCATGTATTTTTCTATCCCAGTAACGATTCACACAATGGAATTTACTGCACAACTTCTTATTTACACAATTATCTTATTGATAAGAAACACACAGAACAAAGTATCCTAACTTAGTTAACTGTTTAAATCAAGGAGTGTTCCTCAAAGTCAATCTCCAAATTAATTTATTCTCTTAAATACTATTGTCAACAGACATGGTGTCATCGTAAAATGAACTCATAAAAGTTATAATACATGGACTTAGGTTATATATTTGATAATTTCTGTGTTCTTCCATAATTCTTTTTTTACTTATTTCTTAAGTATTTTTAGTTTTTCTGAATGGTCATAAAGTCGCAAAGTAACAACTCATGCTATTTTAAAATTTTTTCTTGACACAGTAAAATACCTTAGAGGACCTTTGAAGTTATTTATTAAAAGAAAACTAATAAACTGTCCATAATGGTTTTGTTTCATTATTAAAGCAAGCAATAAATATATCTTTTTGTTATGGCTCTGGAGCAAAAGAATATCATGCAGATATTTATTGTTTGCTTTCTTCTAGATCTACCAAATTTTTGCTGTCATATTGAGACACTTTCATGACTATAAAAGAGGTGAAAATAATTTATCAACAATTCATATTCTTCTATGAAATGTGTAGATGGAATTTTAAACTACATATAAAAGCTATTGATGTGTATGATTACATTGTTGAATTTTTGTGATAAGATGTAAATGCTGAGCTGTTTCATATCAAATCAAATCAAGCAGACACTTAAAAGTAGATTTAGGTAAATATGAAGCATGCACCGAAAGCCTGTCTTCAGGCACCTGACTTAAATACCTTATATCAGAAAGGTAATGTACCATGGTACCTTATAAAGTTAAGGCAGAAATGCACCTCAGGTAGATAAATCAAAACATCTAATATATACTTGCACCAAATCACTGCCTCAGGATATGTCTGTCTGTTTATTGACTACATGCGAAGTTAGAGCAACTAGCATCAGTTGCACTAAAATAGATGTTTTAAATTGGGTGTTTTATGACAAATATAAAAACTAAAGTCAGCAGCAATCTGTGTTTGAAAAAAAAACAAAACAAAACAAAAACCAAACCAAAACAAAACAAAACAAACAAAACAAAACAAAATAAAACAAAACAAAACCCACTAGATGATTTTAAATTTGTTTTGAAGGTTTCCTAGGTAAGTGCCTGCACTTCCAATTCTGTATGTCCTCAGAAATATTCCTGACAGAGATAACACTCATGAGTTACACATAAATCCCACATGAAGCAAAAAATTAACAGCCGTATCATAACGTTTTCTGAGAGGCCAGATCCAGTGGGCCTCCTCCAAGTAAATATCAAAAGCATGCTAACAAGTGAGGGCCACATGGTTTTTATGGTTATGTGACTCAGATCAAACATGCTCGTCATTAAGGGTCACAGTATTTAGAACTCTGAATAGGCAGTTAAATTGAAAAAATTGTTTCAGTTCAGTTTTATTCACTTAATGATGATTATCCATTCTCTTTGACATTGGAAGCAGGATGCAAATTTTAATGATTGAGTACAACAGAGGCTACAGTTTGCCATAGTCTTTGTGCTTGAGGACAGAGGATAAGAAGTTTATGTTCTTTACCTCACATTTTTCTTCATAGGTGCAAGTGGTGAGTTTTGCCACAGAACACAACTGGGATTCCTTAGACTTTTATGATGGCGCTGATAACAATGCCCCAAGGCTTGGAAGTTATTCAGGTGACTGGGAAGATTTTACAATAACTGTTTGTCAGATTCATTTCTCTTTTCTTGTAAACAGAGCTCTTTCTTCTTTTCTATGTGTGCATGCAAATTCACATGTCCCTGTGTGTGTTTCTCCTATAATTACAGTATGTAGTATTCTTTCTGTCTTAATCATCTCTTACCATGCTTTCATAAAACTGAAGATTTGAAAATATTAGTAATGAAATTGTATTCAGAGGCTCTAAAATGAGTTAGCTATTATAGATAGATAGATAGATAGATAGATAGATAGATAGATAGATAGATAGATAGATAGATAGATAGATATTCTACCCACTCTTATAGAAGACCTCTGTAAGAGAAGTCTCTTGAACTTATACATGCATTCTAAAGGACACATTCTTTATCCTTATTTTAGATAAATGAGACAGTTCTTTTTGCCTTACTTATTTTTTGTTTGTTTCCCTTTATTCAGCTTCATTCATATGTACAAAATAAAATCACAGACAATAAGATTGTTGTGATGAAACACAAAAAAATCATGATATTTCTAAGAACAGCTCTGACTGTTACATTTGAAATTACTCCAGTTACAGGATTTGCTCTTGCTTTTATGGAAAATCCAGTGATTATTTCTCCTTTTGTGGGAAAAAAGGATGTAATATAATTTTTTTTTAGACCTTATATCTCTGAGTGCTTACTGTTCATGTCTTTGTTTCAGTGGTGCACTGAAAATGTAATAAAACTTTTATAGGGACAGAAATTTGATAACATCCATGATGATAAAATATGGCAGAATTGGTTATGTTACCTCTCTTTCTCACCCTCCCACCCTCTCTCCCTCCTTTCCCATTCCCTCTTTTTCTCTTATTTTATACTCACACACACATTTATATATGAAATTTTTCCAGTTCTGTGCATTTTAATAATATTTTGTTTTTTCTTTTCAGGAACAACCATACCTCCACTTCTCAACAGCACATCAAATAATCTGTACCTAAATTTTCAGTCTGATATCAGTGTTTCAGCTGCTGGATTTCATCTTGAGTATACAGGTAATGCAGAAATATTCAATTAATTAAGAGAGCTTCCTCATTCCAGACATCAGATCTGCTTAACCCATATGAAAGAGAAATATTCAGTCCTATTGCACATAATGAGCTAATGGTGTTACTTCAAAGTCATTGGTGAAATCCTTGTTTAACTCCAAGTGAGCAAGATCAGGCCTGAAACTTCTACTGTAAGGAATGTAAATTTTTTCTTGCTTTTGCTTTGAATCTATTTCTCTCTGTTCTCGTTCGGTGAGGTCTGAGGTGTCTTCTTTCTCTGGCCTTGCTCCTTTTTGTGGCACTTACTGACCTTTAAACAGGTTATCCTAGAGGCACATCTGGTTGGGACAGAGGCATCACAAACTCCTTGGGTGGGTGCAGCGACGCCCTGTGCTGGCTGGAGGAGGTCCTGGCTGGAACTGGCTGTGTCTGGCACAGACCCTTGTCTCTTCCTACGGGTGCCATTCCTTCAGTCCCACACTCAACCATCACCTGCCAAAATCAGCAAATTATGGCAAATGCAATAATATATGTGTATGTATTATTGTAGAATAATATTGAATATTATAGAATAGAATATATTACTATAGAATGTATTTTTTATATATGTGTAGGACACAAAAATTAGTCACTTGGTGAAAATGAGAGAATGAATAAACTGAAAATAGCAGCTGTGCTTCTTAATTAACTGAGAAATGCTCACAGGTTGGTGAGAACACACCAGAACTATTTAAAATGTGTGCATTATGGCCGAATACCTCACCAGCAGAAAAGGCTATAATTATAAACATACTTTCTATCTGAATGAGATTGCCTTAGGTGACTGACAGGATTTCTGGCAATCACTAATATTTTGTTGCAGAATTTATTTATTTCCTCCCCCCCTTCCCAGCTGTGCAGCTCCCTTTGCTCATATTGGTTCTGGTGTCTGATCTGCATAATTGTGTCACAGCTATTTCTTGTCAGTTTTACAGTATGCAAATCCCATGCTCTGGTTGCCTGATTACCCAGTCAGAGAACACAGGACTTGCAAAATTGCTGCCTGATCATTTGTCTATAACTAAACATTAATTGTAGGTTAGAATTATCCTGCCATTTCCTTGAAATGCAGATACTCTGTCAGCTGCTTACAACTGCAGAGGGAAATAAACCTGCAGGTAGTTAGGAAAACAAAGCAAAATAAGACTGAGTCCAGTGAATGTTAAAATGCATCTGTGTGTCCCTACATGTCCAGATAATGTGTAGTGTACTGCTGATACACAATTCTCGCCTCTAAATAAATGAAGAATTCACAGCATATCATTTAAAGCATTCCATGCCAAGAACAGTAGCTATGTATTTGTGTATGGATGTATATAAGGGTGCATCATTCTGTGATTCTGTATGAATCTGTACGAATGCAATGTTTCTGTCTGAGTGTATAAACCCAAAGTATATGCTGAAAATTTGTTATTCAGGAAATAATATTGATATCCCTTGAGTAGATAACAAATTAACCACCAGCTTGGTGACATGCTATTTTATAAGATTAATGATTAATTAACTTTTCATATGAAGTCGATGGAGATATAGACGGTATATAGAGTTTGGGATGCATGTGAGGACATTTCAAAACAATGTTTACACCTCTACACTTTATTGGAAACAAATGTAGGCTTTAAAGGCAAAAAATTTGATGCGAGTACTGAGTTTAGAGTAATGTATAATGACTTCTGAATTAAATTTTTGCATATCTGATATATTTTATAAAGATTATATCTTAAATAAATTATTATGCATTTTTTAATTATCTAAGTCTTTGGTATTCAAAGCACAAAATAGGAGTGAGTAATCATAATGCCTCTATAAAATATGTGGAATACACAGTCTAGAAATTGTTAATAGGGAAAAAATATTATCAAGATTCTTTCGAGATTTAAAAAAGAGGTACATTGTAACTACCTTCCTCTGCTGCAAGTTGCAACATAATGTCATAGAATACATGTGACAAAAATGCATTAGGCTTCCTAGCACTCTCTGACTACTTCCACAGAACTAAAGTGTAGTCTGAGAGCATGGAATACTGTCATGCAGAACTACTTAGGATTGTGTACTTCAACATTTCAGCTAATGCATTCACCTGTGGATGGAGAATAAGCCTATAGGACTAGACTAAGTAAAGCTAAATAAAAGCCCTTTAGTTTAGCTCTTAGTGTGGATCTTTAGTCCTAGGCACTAGCTGATAGATGCATAACTATCTATACACCATAGATCCATGGCTATCCACCTTAGATCCATGCCTGTTACTCCCCACAACTTGCTAAGAAAGACATAGCATTTGTTACCTTTTGATTAGAGGTTTATGATTTTTTTTTCCATCCATTGTTTAATTTTTTTTTTTCAATAAGAAACTATGAAAAATTCCTCATTAGACAGAAACATTAGATTAACAGTAGATAAAAATTAACTGGAGATTAAGATAAGGGAAAATGCTTTCTCACCACTTACAGGAAGTAAGACAACAGAAACTGGATTTTCTGGATCATTTGGATTTTTGTCTCTTGCAGTTTTCTGCAGTGTAAAGACAGAGATATTTTTTACAGGACTTCAGCATTCACAGTAGTGTTGTATTCCTACTGAAATTTATTTAGAAATGCATTGATCAGAACTGAGTTCACTTTCCTTAGTCATCCTGGTCATATGTGACTCTCAGAAAGTACTTCCTGCTTTCAAAGTTGTGAACATCTTTTTTTAGAGACAGTAAATAGAAAGTAATGTCAAGATTTAATGTCAAGAGGTTTCTACATTTATTGCATTTCACCAGAGCATATACAGACAGAGGTCATCATGAGGAGTCAGCTAAATTAAAGCCTTACTGCATGGTTCTCATTGAAAATCAAAATAAGTAATTTTTAATTAGTTAGTCATAGACATTGTTAGGTTCAATACATAGTGCTCATTCCAAGTCTATTTCACATATTCTAGGAAACTTAAGTCTCAGGGGAAGTGCACCACTCCTGACGAAATAAATACTTTTTCAACTCAAAGACAGATTTCTGTAAGAAGGCTTAAATCTATTTAATTTCCAATATCTCTTTTCAACCTTTATTAATAGGTTTTTCACACCGTCCATTCTAGTTAATCTTTTGAACTGCTACAAAATTGAAATGTCCTATGTAATATAAAAATAAAGCAACAAAAAAGCCACAACATATTATTTTAGGAAATATTTTAAGACTAAATAAATGATTCTTTGAAATAAGAAACTAAGACTTTGTATTCCAAAACTGAATAGTGGTCTTTTTTCCTACCATGTTTTCAATTCTTTGTTGAATCCCTAAATTCTTATAATATCCATAACATGCAGTTTATGTATTCTAATCACAGAATCACCAAAGGAGTCAAGTGATGAACAGAGGATTATGAACAAATTTATGATCTCACCTGAATAACTATCATGACATTCTAGAGACAGAAGTTCTGAACTAGCCCTCAGCTGGGAAGACAGCAAACACTGTTAGGTTTCAGTTTGTTAAAAGATAGTGCAGACATTAATTTTTTCCCAAGCATTATTTTATTAATTGAAGTGAGAACACAGTAGGATAAATACCTGGTTTGAGTTGTCAAGCTACCTATGCTGAGATAGGCATTTAAATTAACTCATTTCACTTTACATGGCCTGAGCATACACATAGCTGAAGGTTACAGCTGAAAATTATTTCTCCTTCAAACTCTTCAAAACAGATTATAAGCACTCATCTGTTTAAGCAAAGTACTGCTGTGTTATTTTGCATTTGTACATCAGACAGATCATGATAGAGATGTCATTTTGTTTTGCAGTTTGAATAATTGCAATAAGAAAGTCAAAGACAGAAATACTGTTATGTAAAAGTAGGTTGCAAAATACTTGCTTACATAGCAAATATGGGATTATTATGGAATCAGTAATTATGTGGTCAATATGTAAAGAAGTATTATTGTCATGAACAGGGGAAAATTACATCCTCTTCTGTGAACCTGTACTGGACACCATTGAAATAAATACTAACATATTAATAGTAGCAAATTTGCTTTCCATACAAAGCAATATCAGACAGTATTGAATATCATGGGAAAAAAGGTGTTGCTAAATTATGTAAGTTCCTTAATACCTACATCTATTTATCTATCTACCTACCTACCTATTTATTTATTTATTTGTCTAGTTATTTATTTATTTTTCAGCTTCACTAAGTTAGCAGTAATGAGTACAGCTCCCTCTCTGGAGATATTCCAGACCCATCTGGACACCTACCTGTGTGACCTGCTCTA
Organism: Heliornis fulica; assembly: GCA_013399135.1. Lineage (NCBI taxonomy): Eukaryota > Metazoa > Chordata > Aves > Gruiformes > Heliornithidae > Heliornis > Heliornis fulica. The sequence goes on along the minus strand of VXBZ01011309.1, from coordinate 122,266 downwards.
GAGAACCTGCTTTGGCAGAGGGGTTGGACTCGATGATCTCTCGAGGTCCCTTCCAACCCCTGCAATTCTGTGATTCTGTGATTCTGTTGTGAATCTGTAAGATATTTCTGATTCCCATTAACAGATATCTTCAGTAAAAAAAAATAAAAAGGTTTTTTCCTTTTTTACTGTTCCCAGCAGAGAAAATAAGGACTGTAATGGCATTAAGGACGTTTTGTCAATTCAGGATTGAATTATGTTTTATAGCAGAATGTGTATTTTCCATGGTCTTGAGTTTTATTTCTGTGGATAAAATTTAGAATTGATTTATAGCTCAAACTATTTTTTTTTCTGAAAATATGGTTTTAGATAAAAGTTCATAAGCCAAATAAATTTTTAAGAGCAGGAAATACAAACTAGATTATCATTTTAATTTTTGCTTTCTAAATGCTAGACATTTCTTTTTTTTTTTTAATAATACTATAATATTGCAAAATTACGGGAAGACTGTTATTTAAAAACATGCCTTATAGAGAAAAAAAAACAATGTATATGCTTTATAAAGTCCTTAGAATTTGTGTTATTTTTCAGATTTCATTTAGTACAAATATGTACCATTGTAAAAGTCTTCAAATGTGAAGTTTTACTTAATGAGATTCTTAGGTGAAGTGATAATTACATTAGTAAGTTTTTAATCATCCAGAGATTGATATTATGTTGGAGTAGTGCAGTTACTGAATCCCACAAAATTTCCCCGTTATCCCATGTACTGTTGTTTAGTTCCTTAATGGACCAGGCTTTACAAATAGAGTGTAATTCTTACAGTAGCAAAAAAATAGTAACTGAGCTGATTATGCTTAATTTTACACATATTCTTATGTTCCTGGATTTTCCCGAGTAGATGACATGAAGAAGAATTTATTTCTGTCTCTTTCTGGTGACCATAAAAAACCTAGCTTCTGTTGTAATCAGAAATTTGAAATATTAGTGTTATAACTATAGATACTTCATTAAAAATAGGAGATAAGGTGAATCTTAAAAGTGAGATAAGGAGATAGGTGATATGAGTATTTACTTGTGTGTGTTTTTGTGTACATGGATGAAAGAGCAGAGTCAGATGAGTGAAGGGTTGAGTGCAGTTACACTTTGCACTGTTTCTCCTGTGCTTTGCACTTAGTGTGGTAATGGCCAGTTTTCCCTGGAACAGATGGTGGGAAAAGAAAGTGAGGGGACTCCCAGTTTGAGTTAGGTAGGCTGTAATTAGAAGTGAGACTAGAGGTGGAAATAAATGAGTCAGAGCCAGGAGATAGTGGCAATTGCAAGGAGACTGAGTTGAGACTGCAGGTTGTTGGGAGGTAGTTTTTGCCACAATGATTATCACTTTCCTTTTCTTTACTCAAGAGAAGGATTTTATTCAGTTGCTCAAAAATAACATGCCACTTGTTTTCCATGGATGAGCTGCTGGTTTCCAAGAGCTTCCTCAAACATATAATTATAGTGTGCCTATCTACAGTGTACACAGAAGTTCTGTGTGAATCTAAAACCAGATTTTTTTGTACCTTAGAATGTCTGAACTTCTCAATTTTTCACAGCTATAGGTTTGGACTCTTGTCCTGAACCACAGACACCGAGCAATGGGGTAAAAATTGGGGACAGATACATGGTTGGAGATGTGGTATCTTTCCAGTGTGATCAAGGTTATTCTCTTCAGGTGAGCCAAGTTTCCCATTTCCAGTAGTTCCTTCTGGTTCATTAACATGGTTATGCTTGATTCTGTCAATACGAATTGGACACTGCACTCTTCAGGAGTTGTGAAGATATGATAAGCTTCCAAATATTAAATAAGTAACTATCCAAATATTCTATCAAAAGTATATGGCTTTATGCTTCCTCTGCCTGAGTGTTTTTAGGTTGTTACCTATTATTAATGAAATTTATAGTATTAATATCTGAGCTATGAAGTGTTGATAAATTAAGTGAAATCGCTTGATGAGAAATTCTCAATAGTTTTCTGTGTACTGAAAGAAAAAGAAAGTAATTGAAGAAGGGGAAGAAGAAACACAAGTGAAATAATTGTTTTTCTCACTAGATTAGGTAGTGTCAGTTAATTTCTTCTGTTAACTTATTGGGGTTTTCATCCAAAAAGATTTAAAAATGGGTGTACTCTCCATACTGACAAGCAATAGTACAGGAGGAAATGGCTTCAAATTGCACCGGGGAGGTTCAGATTGGATATTAGGAAAAATTTCTTCATGAAAGAGTGGTGAAGCACTGGAACAAGCTGCCCAGGGGAGTGGTGGAGTCGCTGTCCCTGAGGGTGTTTAAAAAACTGGTCACTTGGGAATATGGTTTAGTGGTTCAGTGGTTTATGGCTAGCAATTGGACTTGATTATCTTGAAGGTCTTTTCCAAACTTTATGATTCTATAACTGTTATCAAATAATCTCTTTTTTTTTAAAGAATTATTTGAAGACATAGATAATGGTCCATATGTACTGCATCAGAAATTAAAATATAATATTTAAAAGATGCAGTTTATATATTATGAAACTAAATAAACCTCTCTGTTTCCAGATCTCAACTGCTCTTTGGATTTGGGATCAGTATCCCAGTTTCCCCTTCAAGACAGAGTTCCTGAAACATTGTAGCATTTCAAGAATTCTTAAATGTTCTGTGATTGCAGCTCTGATGATTACTATTAAAGTTTATTTTTTATGTTCTCTGATTTTAGTTGGTCATTGGAAACAACTTTTTTTTTTTTTCTCTCCTTTGTTGTTCTCTCCTATACTTAAATGCAAACATGTGAGCAGACAAAACAGAGTAAATGGCTAGAATACTGGAGCATAGATTGTGCAAACAGACGTGTAAAATCTCTTCCCTTTTTTTCTGACTTACAAAGTATGATTTTGCCACTGGGGATTTTTTCCCTTCTAACAATGAGCAGACAGGCTTATTTACACTATGGAAAGAGTTTTTATTTTTCTTCTAGGAGAGAAAAAAAAAAGTGTTGCAGATTGATGAGTAAACTTTTTACACTTACACTGTATGTTTTAGAGATACTTGGTTCCCTCAAGTGATACAGGTTCTGAACAGATAAGGAGAACTGACATGAAAAATTAACATTTCTCATTATAGAATGGTTGAACAAACAGGCTAAAACCCGCTGATTTTTTTTTCTGTTAGAATCATAGATTCATTTATGATAGAACAGACCTTTAAGATCATCATGTCCAAACATTAACCTAACACTGCCAAGTCCACCAGTAAACTGTGTCCCTAAAGCACTGTATATACATGCCATCCAGTCCCGTAGACTTTGTGTATGTCACAAGTCACTAACCATTTCCCCTTGGATTAGGGGGGCTTCATTCTGCTCCCTGTCCCTATTTTCCATCTCAGGGGTCTGGGTACCCTGAGGACAACTCTTCTTACTGGTAAAGACAGAAGCAGAGAAGGCATGAAGTTCCTCAGATTTTCTCTCATTCTTTGTCACTAGTTTCACCCCACACCAAGTGAAGGATGGTGACTCTCTTAGCTCTCCTTTTGTTGCTAATGTATCTATAGAATGATGATCATCACCATCATCACCATCACAGACTCTACTCCTCCAAACTAGAAGAACCATAGTCCTCACCGTTGTTAGTTCCACATGCAGTCCCTCTTTACTTTTTGTTCAAGGACACCTGGGAACATGGGGTAGTCACAGAGGAGAAATACCTGCTGAGCCAGGCAGGAACTTGTGGCTATTGGTCCCTATTCTTTAAGTCAGCATGTTCAGCCAGGTAGAGGGATACTCCTCAGCCTGATACACCCCAACCTGCTCACCTCTTCCTAGCAGAGCACTGCCACTAAGTGGAGAAATTCCTTCACCTCAGTACACCTCTCATGGGTGTACTCACTATTGCCACCCAACAATGGTAGGAGACACCCAGCTGCCTGGCACCAGTGTCATCTTAAAGTCAGGAGATCATCTTCAAGTGTATACTATGTGGCTTTGCAAGATACCTCAAGTTCAGTTTTCTCTGAGATTTTTCACTTTTATTTGCTGTCTCTGGAGGACAATTTCATGAGGCTGTGTCATTCTGGTGGGTCTTGGGATTTATTTGTAAGAGACTGCCTTGAAATCATAACAACTCTCAACTTTTGGCAACTTAAGCCAATCTTTTGGGAATAGGAGTAAGGACTGAATTTAGAATAGGTATTATGAATTTAAGATGTCAAATAAGTACAGTATAATGAATGTAATTTTTGCCTTTTCACTGTGTTCCAAAAATGATGCAGATGAATGCTATATAAACATTGCTTCAATTAGACCTTTAGTTTCTAGACCTTTGGTTTACACTAAAGCTGGTATTACAGGATTCATCTGGATACTATTACACTGTTCAAAATAATAGTACAGGCATAGCCACGGTTCTCTAGTGTGCTAGCAGTCACATAGTTAATGTTAATCTTTTCTGTTCCATTGAAGGTATGATAAAATTGACAGTATACAATGCAGATGTTATACTTTATTGATTTTATATGTTTTGATGATGTTTTGAATTATAAGTTGTAATAATAATGGTGTGTTATATTGTATATTTTTTATTATATGAATTAGAAAATACTGTGTCATTTTAGGGACATTCACACATCACCTGTATGCCTGGACCAGTGAGAAGATGGAATTATCCCATTCCAATATGTTTAGGTAGGTTCAGAATACATAAGCTTTCTTAAATATGCCAGAATGAGAAAGCCAGAGAACTAAAAAACATGGAAGATACATATATATATGTATATATGGGAAAGAATAGGGTGAACTGAAAGAACTCAATTAAAAGTTAAAATGGTCAAATTAAATTGAAAATTTTCGAATGATACTGCACACTTATTTTGGCAAACTTTTTCTGAAATGTCCAATCAGAAAAATAAATATGTTCTAGTCAGAATCTATCATCAAATTGTTATCAGTGATGACACCTCCAGAGACCCTTGCAAACAATTTCTTTATGAATCATTCCCTCAGAAGTGTGATGACAATTATAAGAAATACTAAAATAGAAATAGCATTACATTTCATTTCTAATAAATTCAACATAGAATATGCCTTCCTAATTTCAGAATATACATTTTTTTTCAAATTAAACTGGATATACAACCATCTTAATACTATTGGAAGCATTGGAAGCCTGCACAAGTCTAAATGAAACACCTGAAGTACTTTTAAATATATTCTTTTCATATGATGAATAAATGTGAGGGATGCAAAACTCCTATTTTAATTCTCTCACTGAATAAAAATGTCTCTATTTTCAGGTTCTTTAACAATACAAGTTATCTGTATTTGTAATCTTAAATATATGGAATGTAGGATGCTGCACATCTCATTAAAGATATTGTATTTTACATTTCTTCAAAAACAGATTATATATCCTCTTGAACTACCTCACCTAATCCTGTTCTTAATCCTGTGAGGTGTTAAAAACCTCCTATGAGGTACTGAGCTTCCTTAGCTTAGAATTTATAAATAGTTGAGAAGATTTGGATATTTGTAAGAGTTTTTTCTTGAGTTACTCTTAGGTTTTTATCGTTATGCATTAACATATGTCTAGGAAGTCTGATATGATAATTGTGTTGCTCTCAGGTAATCTCTGAAGACAAAGTTGGGTTGAAATTTTAGGGGTTTTTCTTTTCCTTTTTTTTCCTTTTTTTTTCCAAGTAATTTCTAATTGTTTTTCAATGGTTATAGCAACTAATTGGGAAAAAAAAACTGTAAAAAATGTATTTACTATAATTAACATCTTCAAATAATATTGAAGGGTAAATTAGATTATCAGTTGGTGTCATGCCTGAAAATAATGTTCAAATATGAATTCCATTCAATTTCTGGAAATGTGTGTGTGTGTGCATTTTCTAATTCTCTTTCTCTTAGTTTTGGAACAGCAGTGGGATACAAATGCAGTTTTTAAAAGGCCCCTTGAAATGCTTTGAGTACAGAATCTTTTTAAAACACATTTCTATCTTATACTCTTCATATGCTCCTTTGTAAACTAGTGAAGAACTCTGTCAAAATGTCTATGATGCAAAGTGTGCAACGTGCCTGTTCACAGGGGTGGTGCAGACTAAACATCTGTTCTCTTTTCAGGTGCTGGTTTCCCCAAAACAGAGTACATATGTCTTTGTAAAGTACCTGTGTCTAAATTACTTTGTTACAGATATTTAGTGATAAATGAATGTTTGTGTATTTTTTAAATATGAACCTAGTTGACACTTACATTAGAAGGATCTTCAATATTCTGAATTAATTTTTAGCTCATTCTACTCCTGTGAAAAATTGTTTTTTTGGCAGCACAATGTGGTGGTGGCATGTCAGACTTCAGTGGAGTGATCCTCAGCCCTGGTTTTCCTGGCAACTATCCTAGCAGTTTGGATTGCACATGGACAATAAAGCTGCCTATTGGTTTTGGTATGTGTTCTTTCATGGATTAAATTTGTTGGGGTTTTTATGGATTCAAAACACTGAACAGATATTTTACAATATTGTGAATATTTAACCTGGGAAAAAAGAAATTATTTATAGAAGTTTTCAATGCCTGATAAAGACCAAGTTGTTTAATTAGAATTAAGCACAATTTTCTAACTTAACAGGCTTGATTTCTCTTTGTGAGGTCATAAACTCCACAAAAATAAATAGCTACCACAAATAATTTAAAACAAGTCAGTTTAGAAGTTAAGTCTACATTTGAGTCCATTGTTTTACCATCAAGCTTCCTTGCATATCCAAGGTGAATATCACAGCAATGTCATTGGAAGGGACCTTTAGAAGGCTCCCATTCAAAGCTGTCAAGCTTCCCACTCAAAGTGCAATTGTAAGTAACACTCGATTAAGTCCACTACAACTGGCAGATCCTTGTCAGCAGGGCTGCTGCTCACCTAATCAATTCCCAGCCTTTACCAACAGATAAGAGCATCTATATTTTCATTCTGCCATTACCTGAATTTTAGACAGCTTGATGTGTTTCATCATGAGTTAGAATCTTTTCCAGGTTCTTGGGGTTCCACGTAGATCCCTGCTAGTTTTCCAGTTCACATGTAGCAAAACTAAATGCTCCTTTTTTCTAGAATAAAAATAAAACTGCACAGATTGAAATACTTCTTACATTTTTGACCATTTAAAACCAGGATACTTTTAAAACACAATTGAAAATTCTTTGTTAAAAATAATAAAAATTTAAAAAGTCATAGGTAAAACTGGTTTTAACAATGCTGTAGTTCTAGTCTGGTCTAGGACCACTTAATCTAGATCTTTCAGTAGACAGAAAACCACAAAAGTACCATAATAGGAACTTTCTATAGGCTTTCACTTCTTTCAATATTTCTAATATAATGTTTTTCCCAGTTAGAAGTTACAGACCATAAGCTTTTCCACTTTATATTAGCTAATGGTGTAACATAAACCAATGACACTGTGTTGATTTAAATCACTTTACAACATTATTTTATACAATTTTCTTGCTATTCATTCTGAGATTTATAAACAAAGTCTAATAAGCAAAAATCTGAGAGAAAAGAAGGCAGGTGCTGCAGACTGACAATGGATTAATACTTTGAAAGATTGGTGTTATTCAGGAACTTGTAGTGAAAGTACACAGAGCAGAACGATGGGCAGAAGTACATTAGCGATTTTTTGTATTTAACGAAGTTGGTGAAACAGTAAAAAATTGACAGTAAGATAACATGATTTGGCAGTTAATAATGACAGCTTAAACTCTGAGCAGTTTAGTTCCAGGATCAAATAAAGGCCAGGCCTACAGGTATCATGGACAGAGAAAGAGCAAAGTTTGCATGTAACAATTCTCTGTGTAGGAAATGTTTGGAAGGTTGGCAAAGTCACAGAATGACACTTAGAAGCAGAAGATTTCTTATCACATATAGACTATCTTCAGATAGAGACAGAAATGATCAAGGTAACAGTCATTTAATTATGCGTCAGACTTTTCTGGTAGCATATAAAATATAACATTCATCAGAAAACCATTCATAAATTTTACATGGTATCTAAGGACAAAGCTCTAAAAGACAGTGACAAACACTATTTACCTATTACAGTTTAGAGGTTACAAAATTATTAATTGTTTTTCAATATTTAATCTGACATTATATCTTAACATTTCGACTTGATATGAAATCATACTGATTGTCTTTGGCAGAAAACACCGTGAGACTCAATCATTTTCTTACTGAAAGTACTCCATTATCATCTGAGAGTTTCACTAACTCTAGACAAAATACAAACTCTGCTTTGCTGTAACTTTTGTAGAAGTATGTATATATAGGAAAATAGTTAAAGAGACTGTAAATTATCAGCTACTGAGCATTTTCTTCTGGTCCTGCCACATAGCACATCAAATCATTAGGAAAGATAACTTACTAATGGATAGTAAGTTACCTTCCTGTGCCATACTGAATTAAATAGTCAGAAATTTCTGTCAACAAGATCATCATATCTCACAGTGTGTGTATGATAAAGAAAGAACTGATCTCATTTAATTGAAAAAAATTATATAATTGTCATTTTTTTGGTGACTCAAAAATAATATATGTGTTAAGTGATGTAAGGAGTGCAACCGATCAGTTTGTGTAACTGGCAAGGTTTGTTTCTTGTCAAACACACCCATATTTATTTTGTCAGGTCTGTATCATTGTATTTTTTTGTTTCTGGTTTCCCCCTTTTTCATTGTTTCCCATTTGTCCCTGTTCAGATATAACCTTGCTGGAATAAACATTCTTACAGTCTCACTCAGCGTCATCACTGCCTCCATCAAATTTGTGTCATGTATATTCTTCTTGTGGTTTCCCCATATGTTTCCTTACTTCTTTGAAAAAAGTCCTTGACCAAATACCATTAAAGGAGAGAAACTCTTCATCTTTATACCTTTACAGTTAGACAATCCACATTATATGCATAATTTTATTGTGCCTCATTATATTTATATACATGTATATTAATATAAAAAAGCTAAGAAAGATCAGTTTGTGTACAACTCACATTCAGTTATCTCTAAGGTATAATTCTGTCACTGTTTTTATCCAGGTATGGCTCATAAAGCATTTTTTTCTTTTAATAACACTGGAGACTGTTTTATGCAATTAAAAATAGAAAAGATTTAATTACATTGAATGTCTTCAATGCTCAGAACTGAGCCTTACACACTCAAACATTGCCAAAAATGATGTAGAAATAAAATAAGTTAAAATAAATACTTTTTAATAAATTTAATTTAATAAATAAATAGTGCGGTTCAGTCCCTTAGATCATGTTATTATTTCACCATAAGTATTTCTTACCTTGCCAGCCTCTCAGAATTAGTATTGCATGAGAAGAAAGAATGCTTCAAACTGAACTCCATGCACCTGCAAACATAATACATGCATTTCCACTGGTTACATTATTTCCTGATATTGTCAGTATAAAATAATCATACTTTATTCCCCTGCTGGTATTGATATTTGTGGCTTTTTTTTTTTTTTTTTTTTTTTTAACATTTTTTTCGGCGNACAATGTTTTTCAGGTGTTCATTTGCAATTTGTGAATTTCTCAACGGAGACCATACATGATTACTTAGAAGTTAGGAGTGGATCTACAGAAACTAGCACTGTTATTGGGAGACTTAGTGGCCCTCAGCTACCAGCCTCTCTGTTCAGCACAACTCATGAAACCAGCTTATACTTTCACAGTGATTACTCACAAAACAAGCAAGGATTTCATATTGTATATCAAGGTGAGATTTTGACATTCTTATACGAGAAGTTGGCTGCTGAAGGCTTTGTTTTATTGGTACTCCTAAAAGATAAAAGATTTTTTGTGTTTCAAACCAAAGTGTTATGAATCAAGATCAAACATCAGAATACAGAAAATTAAGATGAAAAATGAAAAATAATTGCATATTTTCTTTAAAACGTTATTCAAAGGTATTGAATTTGATTGGCATGTTACTTTACATTGCATGGCTTTACAAGTAAACATCTCTATTGTTCTTTATAGGCATATGGCAATCTCCAGTTTGTGTTTTGGGCTCTGGAAGGGGAAGATTTAAAAATTGTTTTAGTGTACTATATCTGTGCAGGCTAGTACAGAATAATGCCACCTCAGAAGTGTTCAAATTAATTTTATTTTCTAGTTGGCAATATTGCTGGAAGGTGCTTTTTCTATTGTACCCAAATAGTTCATGATGAGCTGGTGAAGACTGATAGAACATACTTCTATTTATATTATTTCAGATTCAATTAAAAGATATTAGACTACCACTGTTCAGAAAAAAAGAAAGAGGTCAAATGTGTATTTTAAACTATACCTTTTTTCACGATATAACAACAAATGATTAAAGAGTTTCTACCTTAGAGCAGTTTCCTATTCCTCTTTCAATAGTAACAAGGCTAAATTGACTTGAACTCTATGTAACACTCTGGAAATAAGCCACTGTAAAAGTATTAGCCTTCGGAAAAGAAATCAGTTTACGACCTAAATTGCCTGATTTTACTCACTTCTTATTTGGAATATAATGCAATTTGTAGGAGTGAAGGTTCTCTAAAATCTAGTGCTCTGACAGCAGTAAAAGTCTTAGTGTATTTATTCAAGGCCAGGTTGGATAAGGCTCTGAGCAACCTGATCTAGTTGGGGGTGTCCCTGCTTCTTGCAGGGGGGTTGGACTAGATGACCTCTGGGAGTCCCTTCCAACTCTAATCATTCTATGATTCTATGATTCTATGATTCTATGATTAGTGCTATTAATAGTAATACTAATCGTTTTGGAGCCACTATTATTTATCAAAGGTGTTTGTTTTTTTTTTTAAATTCTGTCTGCATTTTTAACTCTGTAGTAGAGAACTGCTTAAACATATATGATCTGTGATCTGACTTTTTAGATTTAACTCAGAGAGTTTGTTATCTGTTCTGTAATAAGTCAGTATCAGTAAAGATCACAAAGATGTGTGAGAGATTTAGTTTCAAATCTTCCTTGTTTGCTATAAAAAAAAGATAAAATGTATAGCTAATTGCAGAGCCTTTTAATTCCTCTGAGAAAAATAAATTATTGGCAGGTTTATTTTTCATCTTCCTCAAACATATGACTGTAAAAC
>VXBZ01011309.1:39385-110826 GCA_013399135.1 Heliornis fulica | reverse complement strand
GCGAACTTCACACATGTGGCCTCAAGTCTCCTAAGAAACCATATTATTCATCACAAGCTGTTTCATATTACCACATACAGAATTCAGACTCACTGATCAGCAATTTCAAGGATGCCTTCCAAACATGTATGTGATTTACATAGGGAAATCACAAAAAAATATATATAGATGTATATATTTATGTTTATATATTTATATATATATATTTATGCATTTATTGGATATATATATACTTTGATATTATTTTTATATTGTTATATGTTCAGCAGTTTTTTCTGGGCAAAAGCCATCTGCTTCTTGTCCTTTGCCTTCCCTATTTAGTTCAGTACTATTGTATTTACATCAAACTGATCTATTGCCTTAGACCTACATAATACAAACACCTTATCTTGTTTGGAAAACCACACCATCTTCAGCAGTAAAGATGGATAAAAGGAATTTATTGAATTTTTCTCTCTATGGCATCCTAAACCANCTTAGAGCAGTTTCCTATTCCTCTTTCAATAGTAACAAGGCTAAATTGACTTGAACTCTATGTAACACTCTGGAAATAAGCCACTGTAAAAGTATTAGCCTTCGGAAAAGAAATCAGTTTACGACCTAAATTGCCTGATTTTACTCACTTCTTATTTGGAATATAATGCAATTTGTAGGAGTGAAGGTTCTCTAAAATCTAGTGCTCTGACAGCAGTAAAAGTCTTAGTGTATTTATTCAAGGCCAGGTTGGATAAGGCTCTGAGCAACCTGATCTAGTTGGGGGTGTCCCTGCTTCTTGCAGGGGGGTTGGACTAGATGACCTCTGGGAGTCCCTTCCAACTCTAATCATTCTATGATTCTATGATTCTATGATTCTATGATTAGTGCTATTAATAGTAATACTAATCGTTTTGGAGCCACTATTATTTATCAAAGGTGTTTGTTTTTTTTTTTAAATTCTGTCTGCATTTTTAACTCTGTAGTAGAGAACTGCTTAAACATATATGATCTGTGATCTGACTTTTTAGATTTAACACAGAGAGTTTGTTATCTGTTCTGTAATAAGTCAGTATCAGTAAAGATCACAAAGATGTGTGAGAGATTTAGTTTCAAATCTTACTTGTTTGCTATAAAAAAAAGATAAAATGTATAGCTAATTGCAGAGCCTTTTAATTCCTCTGAGAAAAATAAATTATTGGCAGGTTTATTTTTCATCTTCCTCAAACATATGACTGTAAAACCAGAAAACCCTGTTGGTTCAGAAAAAAGCTCTAACTCAGTATGGTATTTTCAAATGGCAAAAAGTGCTGCTTAGCAGAAGCCTGTCTAGTTGGGTTGTTTTACTATCCCAGCATCTGCAATTGCTGTCAGACTCTTAATTCTATCATGGTGGGATTTAATGGCATTATTGCATTCAGCCTTTTCACCGTCGTTATGATTTTGCGAACTTCACACATGTGGCCTCAAGTCTCCTAAGAAACCATATTATTCATCACAAGCTGTTTCATATTACCACATACAGAATTCAGACTCACTGATCAGCAATTTCAAGGATGCCTTCCAAACATGTATGTGATTTACATAGGGAAATCACAAAAAAATATATATAGATGTATATATTTATGTTTATATATTTATATATATATATTTATGCATTTATTGGATATATATATACTTTGATATTATTTTTATATTGTTATATGTNTTTTTTTTTTTAATTTGTCATGAATCTTCCTACCATTTCCGTAGCTGACTTCTTGGTTCTGATGTTGTCAAATCGTTTTTTTATGGTCAGCTGAGACAACATCTTCAAGACATTTTTCAAATTATTTTTGCTCTCTCTGCTTTCTATTTCAGTGACCTGCTATGTTTTATGACTTTTTGGAAAAGCAGACTTTCATTATTTAAATGGCAGCCTTTTCCCTATTGTAGCTTCTTTAACTTTCCTACTGAGTCACACAGGCATTTTTATTAACCACTTTAGTGTTGGGGTTTTTTTATACTGAATTGTAGAACATTTTTTACCTGGTCTTTAAAGAGGTGTCAATTAGCAGATCCCAATCTAAATTATCTGGTTTATATAATTTCCTTTCAAGAAAATTGAATATCCCTGTGCTGGTTTTATTTGACTTGCTCCCTCCCAGTACAATCAAACTGCATTATGACTGCTATTACGGGGCAACCCTCCCATGAATACTTCAGAAACTAAGGCTTGAATGCCAAGCTGGTTCAAGTCTAAAATAACGTATATGCTTGTGGGCTCTGAAACAGCTTGTTCTGGGGAACAATTATTTTGTGCATTCAAAATTTCGTTTCTCCAGGTCATGCTAGTGAGGTGGATGTTTGGGTATTCCATCACTACTACCTGTCACACTTTTGTAGCTTCACTAATTGTACTTCACATATTCTGTTCAATACCATTTTCCTGTTTAGACGTTTGTAGAAGTAGCTCAATATTACACATATATTTCTGGAGTTTTAATTTCCACCTATGAGTAATCTACCGTGTTTCTGGTTTTTTTTTTTTCTGGTAAGAACTTTCTTTTATAGTATTTAATATAATTTCTAAACAGTGGTGCTGGTCACCTACCTGATATTCTCTGCCCAGACAATCTTGGAGAGGTGGTCACCTGGTAACACAGCATCCTGCTGCTCTATGCCATACTTACACACCAGGGCTCTTGTTTCATTTACGCATTCCCATCTCCTGTGGTTTGGGGTCCTATATTTGTAGGAAAGGGCTTCTTACCTATTTGATTTTCTTTTCCTGTTTATTGTAATTGTCTTCTTTTTTCTCTTGCACTTTTTTGATAGGTATAATGGCTGTTACACTCCTCATGGCATCACATGAGTCTTCTACAGCCTTTTCAATTTTCATGTCAACAGCTTGGATCCATTGTGACTAAGCTGTACTTATGGGTGCACCTGGAAGCTATTTGTAGTCCCAAAGAAATAGTCAGCGTCTTACCTCCTTGAAGATCTAAATGAAGAAACTTAAAAGTCTAAGTTTATATCTATTTAAAACATATGGAAATTTCAAGTTTGTTGGTTAAAAAAAAATATTCTCATGTAAAGCTTCTATTTTTTTAATTAATAACAATTCATATTTTACTTATTTTTCCCCATTATTATTGTTTATTTCAGCATATCAGCTTCAAAGCTGTCCTGATCCTAGACCATTTCGCAATGGTTTTGTTATTGGGAATGACTTTACTGTGGGACAAACTATTTCATTTGAGTGTTTCCCTGGCTACACGTTACTTGGAAATTCAGCTCTGACTTGTCTTCATGGCATCAGCCGTAACTGGAATCATCCTCTTCCCAGATGTGAAGGTATGTTCTAGGGGACCTATTAACCCTTCATTATTTGTAAGTCTTTTTTGAGGAGAAGCTGAACTTAGTCATGGAAATATGAAATATCTGAAAATTTATCTGATAAGGCTTATCAGGCTTAATGTCTGGAGTGTGGAGACCTGTGCTGCTTTTTTATCTAGGTGGTGCTACAGAGTAAAAAGCTCAGCACTGAATCAAGAAAAAAATGAATTAAAAATTGAATTTCACAACTCTCGTCACTTATCTCGTCTTATCAGTTAGAAAGATATGTCACAGGTTACATAAAATGTAGTTGTCCTCCAGTCAATGCTGAGAGAAGTCTTTCCTACGTACATTTTCTGTGAATGGGAATTTTTTGAAATTGCATCTTTTAAATTTTTACATTTCTTTTTACACTGATGCACCTGCAGCTGGTAAGAAGATTCAAGTAATGTGGCTTGCACATAGCTGAAATTCTAAGGAGACAGAATGAATGTGTATGATGATTCTGTAGAGGTGTTTATTGCCATCCCTGGAGGAATTTAAAAGGCATGTATGTGTTGTGCTTAAGGACGTGATTGGAGTTAGATTAGGCACAGTTAGGCTGTGGTTGGACTTGATCTTAAAGGTCTCTTACAAGTGATTCTATGATTCTATCTATGCTGAATGGAACCTGTACCTAAGCATCAGGCCAATGAAAGTCAGTGGTGCAGAGTTGTCATACTCAAACACAGGTGATAGATGTTTTGGTAACAGAAACAACTACCTGTGCACCACAAACTCCATGTTTGGAAATACGGGCTGAATTTGCTTCCATAAGAAATTATTACTTTTTTTCTGGAACCTCCAGGTTTGCCACAGCTATGGCAGCATTCAGACAGGTTAGATTCCTGGAAAAAGAGAGACACAGTGAAGATCCTTCATACTAAAAATCTGTCATCCCTAAATCCTACACTCCTGGACCATAAGACCCTAACACGTTTACCAAATAAGTTACTGACTGTAAACTTGCCTATATGCCCAAACATAGGTTTCCACAAAGAGATATGTGCAAGGTGTTAAGTGCTCACTTTCCTATGCCATAAAGGTCCACCACAGTTTCAGGAGGGTATTCAGGACCAGAGTTAAAGGCCTAACTTCCCTCTATATTGAACAGTAAAAGTTCAGTGTTAAAAATAGAATCCTCAATACCAAGCAAGTTGAACAAGAATGCCTGTGGAAAAAAACCCACAGCAAAACAAATAAACAAAAAAAAAGTAATTAAGCCGTCTTCTTTCCTAGATTCTTGCATTGTATTCTTAATCATCTATCTCAATTTAGGTACTTGAATTAGAAACCTCATTACTCAAAATTCTTTTTGGAGTTGGTGAGCTACAGGCATTTCTGGGGGATGTGGTAACTAAATTAAAATGTCTCTGGTACTGAATTCAGAAGGAAAACTCTTGTCCTATAAAAGAGACTTGACACCTACACTGTCTGCCTTTTGAAAGGGGAAGAAGTTAATTAATCATAATTAAGTTTCAGCCCCCTTTTCTGGATCCTGAGGGAGTAGTAATGGTTCATGTCTTAACTGCTAAACAGCTTAGCTTTTCCATAATAGTTCTAGCTGTGTTTTGTGTGCCTCAGAATCAAGATAAATCACTTACAAAATGGAATGATTGTGTTTCTTTGAATTATCTTACTGGAACCAAGATTTTAATTAGCATATTTTAAGATCCCTGACGTATGTTGGTGTTCTGAGTATCACTTTTGGTAAAGTTCCTGAACAGTGGCTTGAAGCCCTTTATTTCTACTTATGTGATATGAAAAAATGTAGAATAAAAAATCAACCTAACTGACAATGGAGATCTAACATGTCTGCTGTGCTGCATGATTAAAGATTGCAAACATTAGTCAGGTCCCAGAGAAATTTCTTAAATTAATGAGGGTTTGTGCAAATATTTACTGCAGTATTTTTAGTAAAGGGTTTTTAACATTTTTTAATGCTACAGATGTTTTTTGCGTTTTGGTGGGTTTGCTTTTTCTCTGTTGTTGAAGGAAAAATATAATTAAGTATCTTGTAATTGTACTTGTCTTGATTTGGGATAAAGGCCTTGTTCAAAGGCATTGAAATGAAGTGGGCTTTTTAGATAAGCATACTGCCAGAGGTGTACAATATGTTTTAAACTTGTATTTTCTTTTAATACCTTTATTGTATAACAGCATATGCTCAGGCTTGGGTAATGCCTCAGAATTCTTGAAGCAGACAATCCAAATCTAATATCACCAGATGTGGTTAAATACTTGTGTTCTCTTCTCCTTACATCCTCGCGCACCTGAAATCCCTCTAATGGTGCTCAGCGCCATTGTGTGAGTTGCCACAGGCAGGATGCAGGATCAATCACAAAAATGAGATGCAATGCAGACTACATTTATTTTTGTTACTTCACCAACTGAATCTCAAGCATGTTCGATAGAGTGCCCTCAAGCCTATCACAGGCATATGTTTTCTAAACATAGATGTTCTGTTTGTCCAACAATCTAGATGATCTTTTGAGGTCCCTTCCAACTCCTAACATTCTGTGAACACACAAGGCTAAACATCAAGTAGCATGATACATGTCTTTTTTGACACCTCAGCTGCAAGTCATGTGAGAGTGTCTACAATCCTCCTGCCAATTTTCCATTGTTTTCCCACAAACATCTAATGCTCTCGGGCCTTTCTTAAACATCTCCCGCATCCTTTCATCCCTTTGGAATCTGTTCCGTCTTTTCTTCCGAGAAATCACATTCATGACAGTCACCAGCACGTCTTAAAATCCTGCTGCAAAATCAGTTGCCTGAATCACTGAAAAACCATTGAGACTTTGAAGCTGAAAGCTGAAGAAAAGCTGTAAGCCAGGTGTGGAGTCTGAATGGAGGAGGTGTGATGCAGAAACTCTCCATAAAGTACAGCACCAAAGTATTATATATAAATGTTAACATGTGCTTTACCTAAGTACAAACATTGTATAATTCCTATATGTCTGTGCTTTTTCTGGTTAGAGATTCTTATTTTGGGGAATCCAGGTTTCTGTTCCATGCCAGTTTAGAGTGGAGTGTGGAGGAATGTATGCAAAATAAATCAAATTATTCCATTTTAGCCTTTGCTCACTTTTCCAGAACTAGGTTTCTATAGTGTAATAACACGGTATATTCATGCATAGTACAGTATTTGACATGCATATGAAACCTCTGTGGAGAACATCATATAGTTTGGACTGATAGTTTTCCTGAAATGTGTAGCTGTGAAAGTCATAAAACTGGACAGGTTTACAGCAGGTGATGTCTAAAAACAATGCACTTATAGAAGAATTACAGGAAAGATTTTTACTTTGCCTATCAGAATTTATTTCGGGAAACACAAAATTGCTATTCATACTGTTGCACAAAATATTTTAATTCACATTACCTTCTAATTTTCCCCCCACCTACCCTCCATCAACATAGTACATCTCATCTCTCAATTGATAATTTTGGTTAGCTACCTTCTTGTGACAATAAATTAAAGTAATTAATGTGTTTCACTGCTAATTTATAGCTGGTGTTTACACATAGCAAAGTTGTTTTCAGTAGCGCAGGGAATAATTTTACACAATATCATAATATTACTTTTACTTACTATTTTTCAGTTCCAGTTCTGAGAGAATTTATTACATGTGAATGTAAGGAAAAACATTTTCACTGTGAGGGTGATGGAGCAGTGGAACAGGCTGCCCAGAGAGGTTGTGGAGTCTCCTTCTCTGGAGACATTCAAGACCAATCTGGACGTGTTCCTGTGTCATTTAATCTAGGTGATCCTGCTCAGGCAGGGAGGTTGGACTAGATGATTTTCAAGGTCCTTTCCGACTCCTAACATTCTGTAATTCTTTGATGAAATTACTTTTTTTTTTTCCTTTTAGATTTCACCAGTACTGTCAAAATACTGTTCTGACTCTGCAAAAAGCTCAGTAAAATTTGTTTTCCATACAAATTAGTGGTTTTACATAATTTAGTTGCAGCGTTAAAAGACTTAAATGTGTTAAAAAGGTATAGCTTTTACATAGTTTAAGAGGAATGCAAAAAAAGCATATTTTTTTTTAAAAACTTTTTTTTTTTTTGTAGCCTTGTGTGGAGGAAATATAACTGCAATGAATGGTACCATATACTCTCCAGGATATCCTGATGAGTATCCAAACTTTCAAGACTGCTTCTGGCTTGTAAGAGTACCACCTGGGAATGGAATTTACATCAATTTCACAGTTCTCCAAACAGAGCCAATATATGATTTCATAACTGTCTGGTAAGAAAACACTTCTGGCATTTAACTTAATCTTCATGTGACTATGAAACAAAGCATGAATTAAAAAGAATATATTTGGGATTTCTCGCTTGACACCACTGGTTTTCTGTCTAGGGGAAATGATCCTTTTGCACTAATCCATGTTTTCCAGTGTACTATTCTCTGTAGATGGAAGTGGACATGAAGTTTCATAGTCTTTTTTTTAAACAATCAAAACCAATAACAGTGTGCCTCTGTTACTTGATGAAGAAAAGTACTCAGAAATATGCTCTGACAGATTATCTACAACCAAGAGAAGTAACACAAGTGATAATATGCAGCTCCTGCTTTGTGTTTTACAATGATTTACTGTTAGCACCGGAAACTATATTAACAATTTATTGCTTCCAAGTTTGGGGTTTTTTTAAACCATAAAGAGTACAGAAAAGGAGAGATTCTGCTTGTATGTGACCATGACAAAAAGACTTCAGCTAATTATATCAAATTATGTTCATTATATACCAAGTCCATGCCTATATGGTATGGCTCATTTCAGGTAATGAGCCTCCCATTTTTCTTAGTCCTGAAGTTGCTAAAAGTAGGAGGCTTTACCCAAGTGTAACAAGATCCTGTAGTAGTCTTGAAATGGTTACCAGTGGTCTTCCTAGACATTTCAACACTGGCCAAGACTTTTTGAAAACTTGCCTAAAACAGTAATTCTTCTCTGTGAGGGTAGAGGCATAGAACAGGTTACCCTGAGAAGCTGTGGATGCCCCCTCCACAGTGTGAAATGGGCCTTGAAGTGTTCAAGGCCAGGTTGGATGGGGCTTTGAGCAACCTGGTCTAGCAGAGAATGTCCCCACCTATAACAGGGGGGTTGGAACTAGATGAACTTTGGGGTCCCTTCTAACTTACCATTCTATGATTGTATGATTATTGGAAATGCAGACTGAAAATCTACAGGTTGATGGAGTAGTTTGTTAGCCCGAGTAATGCAAAATATTGTTAGTTTGGAATAATAATTAGCAATTTTATGTTTCCATTGCACATAAATCTATTTTGGATTCACATAAAGTCATAAAACGCAGGATTTCAGTCCTATTTTCCTAAATATTAAACAGTTTTCTATACACTTATGCAATCATCTCTGTAGATAGTTCTTTTTTGTCTTGCGTGCTACATACTGTCTGTCCTTTATCCCGTATTCTCATTGCTAACCAAAACTTAATCAAAATGTGTACCCAGACTATTGATCAGATAAAAGTCAGATAATTTTGAATCCCTTTAAGTCTTTACCACTTGGTTTGTATATCAAATTTAGGCTGACCTTCAGAATATTTTCTGAATTAAATTATACATTTATGTATATACTGATCTCTTTTTTCTATTTCATACTACACAAAGTGGAACACTACTGTCTACTTCTTGTGCTTCTTCCATTCTGCTCTTTCTTTCTACCAAGTGATTTCATGTACTTTCATTTGTATTCCTGGCTGTGTTATAAACTTAATTCTTAAAGTAAAAGCAGTTGTATACATCATCAAAGGTAAAAACTCAGGTTTATTTCATATTGTGTTATTTGTTTTGTCTTTTTTAGTGATTCCCTTCCAACTCTAATCATTCTATGATTCTATGATTCTATGATTCTATGATTATTTGTATCCAGAGCATTCACATAAAAGTCCACACTTTTATGTGAATGCTCTGAAATTAAAGCATCTAATAAGCTATAAATATGTATATGGTGCATGTTGTTACTTATGTATGAACACTACAGACCTGAATAGAAATTTTGGTCATTGTTTATAATGGAAAAAATACATTTTATTACCAAGCCAAATACTTCTTCAAATCATACCATATCCCTGATAAAACAGAAGAGGGATGGGCAATGTGTGAGAATTTGGACAAATCTATTACCGCAAAACTTCTAAAACAAAAAAAATGTTTGTATTTTTATTTTCATGTTATTTTTAGTTAAAATAGCTTATGCCTATAACAATTAGAAAATTTAATTTTTTAATGTTCATCACTTCTGACCTGGAAGGAAGTGAATACAAAAATTCAATGCCCTGACATTATGAATTTGTCCTCTGTACGGTTCCACTACTGTTTAGTAATATCTTTGATTTAATTTTCGTATTGAAATGAGTAATTTAAGTCTTTCAAAAGATAGCATTGATCTTACCAGCAGTACATGTATTGCCCAAATCATAATAAAATGCATAGATAATATCAATCAATGTATGTGGACGGGGATTTAAGAATACACACATTTACATGAACATTTCCCTGGGCCAAAGAGACAGAAACTTTTATATGAAATACACAACACATCTCTCAACAAGAAATTGATTTTTAAAAGTTATCAAATTATAACAAATATATGTAAATAACTAAATTCTTATTACCCACCTGCACCTTATAAATGATAGTATTATGACATTAGTTGGGGGGAAACCTAGGTTAAAAAATTCTGACATTAGATAATTTCTAAAAATGGCATGCTGAAAATAATCATTATCAGTAAAACCTGCTTTTATAGAGAGCATTCCCAGAATGATAGAACCATACGGGGCCTCAGGAGATCATCTAGTCCAAACCCTGGATTATGTAGAGCAGGTTGCACAGGTGTGATTTTGAACATCTCCAGAGAAGGAAAGTCTACCACCTCTGCAACCTCTCCGAAAATCCTGTTCAAATGTTCTGTCACCATAAGAAGAAACAAGTTTTTCCTTATGTTCAGGTGTTCCTCTGTTGCAGTTTGTGCAGTTTGTGCAGTTCTCATTGCCCCTTGTGCTGTAACTGGACATCACTGAAAATAGTCCTGCCCATCCCCTAGACACCCAGTCTTGAGATATTTATAAGCATCAGTAAGATATCCCCTCAGTCTTCTCCAGACTAAGCAGATCCACTTCTCTCACCCTTTCCTCATACAAGAGATGCTCCAGTCCGCCAAATTATCTTTACAGCCATCTTTCTGGTAGTTCTCTTAATTTTCCTAGAAATCACTAATTTCCAAAGACTGGGAGAGAGGAGCAATGTAAGATTTATTTATTTTCTGATAGCCACACTTGAAAGAAGGGATAAGTAAATGTGAGCAGAGTTTACATCAGGAAGATAAAATACAATCACAAATTCAATCATTTTGTGCCTCATGCCATTTCTATTTAAAAATAAGAATATTACTTCCAAAAGGTGGTTGAATTGAGCATCTTGCTTTCTAATAAAATTTTTGTAGTTCTCTAAGCTACTTGCTGTTATACTCTAGTCTACATATAGAATTTCAAAAGGCTTTCAGTCCTTAATGTCTGTTTTAACTGGGTTTAGTTGACGTGCTTTTTAAAGTAATTTAGATAAATTTTACTACATTACATTAAAATTTTGAGACATTAAATTATTTCTTGGGAAAAACAGTCTTTTACATTTGGGTTTTTTTCCTAGGGATGGACCAGACCAAACTTCTCCCCAAATTGGACAGTTTAGTGGCAACACTGCTTTAGAATCAGTCTATAGCACTTCCAATCAGATTCTGATCAAGTTCCATAGTGACTTTACCACCAGTGGCTTCTTTGTACTTAGTTACCATGGTAAGTGTGATAAGCTACACCTTTTCACTTTCTGTGCAAATAACTGCAGGAAGAAATCTCAAGAAAAATTGCTTTAATTACTTTTTTCTAAGAGGATTGATATTATTAATATGACTGAAAATCTGCTAGGGTAGTCCTAACATATGAAATACTTATCTGAATTATGAAAGCAAGCTAATTTTATGAACAAACATTAAATTTATGAGTGGTCATATTAAAAAATAAACAAACAAACATACAAAAACCACTGTGAAGAGACTTGAGTGAAGAACATAGCATCAAGACCCTAAACCTCCAGGTGCTTATCTTCTCACTGCTTACAATGCTTCTGAAATTACATTGTAATCTAAATGTTTTTGGGGATCAATAAATTTCTTGTATATATTTCAGTATTTTGAAGAATGTGCTGTACTAGAGATTTCAGTGATGGTGAAATTTAGTTATGTAGTTAACATTAAAATTCCCTTCAATTAAATATTGACTAAATGAAAATGGTGGACCAAATTCTGCCTCTTTTTATAGTGATTCAAACTTTGCATTGCCAGGTGTTCTCTTGCATTCCTGTTTTTACAAGGAAGCAGGTTCAGAAGCAAAGACGTTTTTAGGTGCTCTGAGAATGCCTCTTGCTTTGGCTTGAGCCATGAAACATAGATACATTACAATCTATTTTCTGTATCCTGATCAGATTTTCAGATCTTTTTGACTTGATGAAGACCAAGATGAATATAGATAGATAGAACTGGGAGGTGAGGTGGTGGGGTGGGGATTAAAGGTACTGTAATCTGAATAAAACAAAGCAAAACAAGAGACCTGAATCACATGAAAAAACAGTAACAGCAATTACATTGATTATGGACAATAGACTCAAGTAGGATTAGGCAGAGGAGGGTCAGAATGCTCACTCTGAATCTGGGTTTCTAAATTGCATGTAAAGCCTGTGAAGGACAAACTGACCCTTTGTGTTCATCAGTATGTGAATGGTATGTATTGATATATATTAATATATTAATACATATTTATTTCTTTATTTTTTACCACGTGGAAAAATGCACATACCTAGTAATAAATTGTTTCTAAAGAACTTGATCTCCTTGTACTCTCTTCTGATAATGTGGAAAATGTCATTCCACAAGGGTGGGCTCTAATGTGTAATAAAGACGCAAACTGAGCAGCACAAAGGTTTGCTCATGAAGAAACTGAAAACTTTTTTTTTTTATTGATGTAAAGAAACGTAAATCTCTCTGTATCCTTGAGTTTGTGATCTTTCATATAGGCTTCATGCAATTTAAGCAATAAAGGCAAGGTAGTGAGAGCAGTCAAAGTTATTTAAAATAGATAATTTGGGGATTAAAATGAATGATATCTATAAATGAGAGACTTTTGAAAGAAATTATATGAATTGTTTATTGAAACCAATTTTTAGTTATGTTGGTGATTTTTTTCTTTTAAATGCAAATAGCACAGCTGTTCCACATTTGCTTGGTGTGTTTTAATTTAAATTACTTTATCCTAAGGCAGGATGTTAGCTTTCTGACTCTCAGATTTAATTGGTTCTTCATTATACTTTTGACGAAAAAGAGTGGAGTAGGAAGATGTCAAATATAGGTGACTCAATAGCAATTAAATAACTTACCTGGATAAAATATAAATTTTTTGATTGTTAAGAGTTTGATCAATTTGCTAAATAAAGGATCGAGCACAGGAAGTAAGAGAAGTTGTGTATAATTAGAGCTGCCATAAGTAGATGATGTTTCTTTGCTAATGGGAGATACTATAAAACAATGCTCTATGAAAATTCCTGAAAACCAGGAACATTTGACTCATTGATCAGCCTGAACGTATACCTTAAAAAATGGAAGATTACACTCTCAGAGTAAATACTTCAGCATGTAAATATTTCAGTGTGATTTCTTTGGCCAGATTTCTGTCCCAGTTGTATTCAGATTGAAGGGAATTTCTCCTATGGCCAAACACAGGACCATCCTCATAGGTTCTTTGAAAAAAAAACCCCAACTATATAGATTCTTCATACTCTTCCTAAATATTTTTATTATAATTTGTTTCACCTAGTTATTTTGCATTGTCTTTGCACATATGTATTTACTCTCAGAAAATTAGTTCTTGTACTACTTTAAATGAGAAGTTTGAAAGCAGAGCTGTTCTCTGACCTGATTGGCAACTGCAATGTACTCAACATTCATTTACTTGGAAATTTCACATTAAAAATGCTTCTGTCCATCAGTGATGCTGCTTCTGGTTGGAACTTTTTGGGATTCTGTTTTTTGTGTTTATTAGTTTCAAAAGTGGAAGAGTTCAATGGTAAAAATGTATTGTGAAAATATCCCAAACAAAACGAGGATGGAAAAATAGAAAAAAATTATTTGCTTTTCAGATTCTTACTTAAGTGAGAAAATTGGCAACAACTTCTAAGCTTCTTAGGTTATTCATGAAGGAGATTTGGCCACTGAAAATAAATAAATAAGAGCACAGATGAAACTTCCATTTTTTCATTAAGTTTCAAAGCAAATGAATGGATGTTTATTTTTATCTTGTAAATGCATACATCAATTCAGCTATGTTTGCATGGCTGTTTTAACTGTCTTATGTACAGGATGTCAACTGTGCTTTTTTCCTGTTTATAGCCTATCAGCTCCGGGTCTGTCAGCCTCCATCAAATATACCGAATGCTGAAATTCTGACTGAGGATGATGAATTTGAAATAGGTAATATAAGAGAAAATAAAAGCAGCATTTATTTCAAATTAAAAAAAAAAATAATTGTTATGCACAGAAACTTCTTGCTTTCCAACATGCAAATCATGTCTGCAATGTGTTAGAATTATACTTGGAAATACTTTTTTAAGATGTCATTCCTCTTCCCATCTATAAATGGGACACAGAATCCCACCTGTGCTTCAGACATCACATATAGGTAACAGAGTAACTCCTTTATAATAGACAATGTAAAAATACATTTTTTTTTCCTTACTGATTAATATAAAACATAGTTTTATAACAAAACAAACTAACAAAACCCACAAAAAGCCACTCTATGTTCTGTATCAGAACTTAGTTTTGTAACCTGAAGGATAAAACCAAATTTGTAAAAAATTAGGAGGATCTGAGAAGAGGATGACATTCTGACGTTCTAAGACATGTTAATACTACTAAGTCACCTGCCATTCTAAGAAATGTGTTTAGATGATCAGATATCAGATGTCTGACTAGATAGTTTTGCTCACGTTATTAAAAAATAATATATATACACCACAGTTAGTTACATTAGTTATATTGGGAACAAAGAGACTTTTTTTTTTTCTTTTTCTGTTCTGTAATCTGAGTCAAAGAGATTCTGGAGATGTAAAATATTTACTTTTGTAAACAAAAGTATATACACTTTTCATTTATGCATTAAATTAATACATTAGTACTAAATTTTAAATGACAATTTCATATTATTTCCTAGAAAAAATTATATATGATCAACTAAATGTAGTTCCTTTTCCTTTTTCCCTCAGGATTGTATGGGTTACTGACTTGATAGTATTACTTTACTTAGTCCTATAATGTTTATCTAACAAATTATCCATCCAACTAATAATGTGATGGAAAACTGTGATAGATGCAGCGTAGTGTGCAACACAATGTTCATTTACCATGTTAGAGTAATCAAGGTTGTTTATGCCAGCGGTCATTTAGCCCATTATACATGGTGGCAAGAAACTTCATTAATAATGTTTTCAAAGTTAAAAGTCCCAGTTAATTGCTCTTTAATGTTTCTTTTGTTTGTTTATTTTTTGTCTTGTTTGTTTTTTCCAAACAGGAGACATAATAAGATACCAGTGTCAACCAGGCTTTACTTTGGTTGGTAATGAGATCCTGACATGCCGACTAGGTGAAAGGCTGCAGATGGATGGAGCACCACCTACCTGTCAAGGTTTTTTCCTTTTTCTTTTCCTCCTGCTAGACCACTTGAATGATCATTCCTTTAGGACCATACACTATCTTATCTTTTGATAAGGTGATACACTGAAGATATTTCAAACTTTTTGATGCTCTTCACAATATTATCACTTTTTGTTAAAGTGATTAATTTTAAATATTATTATAAATATTAAGTCATATAATTAATAGTATTTTAATTAATTTGGTGAGTTTAAAGAACTGCTGCTATACTTTGTGAAAATAATTTCACAATTTTTTTCTGAGGGAGTCTGTATTGAATAAATAATGAAACCCTAAGTGCTTCCATTGTAATTTAGTGCGTTCTAAAGAAAAGCATTGCTGTTTGTGTGTGTCTGTGTGTGTATGTACATATTTTCCTCCTTCCACCGAAAACCCTGAATAAAGAGATACAGCACTACCACATTATTAAATCTTATACCAAAACACTGATGCTAACATCACAATTTAAGCCAGTCTTTATTAAGCTGACACACACATTGATGTCAGAATAGAATTATTAAAGAACATGTTACAGTTTTCTCTCATATTAAACTGATTAGTGAGCTAATAGATATAAACCTTGCAGATAATTTCTTTTTAAAAATGTAATGTCTACAAAGTTTCAGTTTCTTTATAATTTTTACATTTATTTCCAGGAGTATAAATAAGGATATACACGTATAAAGATGCATAAGACATTTAGGGGAAGAAAAAAACAAAACAAAACAAAACTAAAAATAAGCCCCTCAACCTCATAAAAATCTAATTTATGTAAAAAATATCCATTGTTTAATCCTGTGGGTTGTTGTGATCTGCCTTCATGACCCATTTACTCCTGAGATTAATATTTTAATATCTACTTCAGTATTAAAATATTTTCCCAAATCATTCATAACAAATGCTGTTAATTTATATTTGTAGTAAATAAATAATACTCCTATCTGAGTTTTCTACCAATCAGACGTTGTTCTTTTTTTTTCTTTTTTTCATGGCAACTTTAATTAATTAGCATATACAAAAAATACACGTGATGAACAATTTATTGGGAAATAGTAAATTAGTTGTTAGTTACCACATTTACAAATAACACTTTAATATTTGACTCACTAATTTCTGGTTTCAAATTGGTGTACAATTTAGTTTTTATGAATTTAAACATCAGTGAACTAACTTTTAAAATTTAATTATGTCTTGAGTTTACAACTTAATTTTCACCTGAGTGTTGAAAAATTACTGTCTTATACTTTTTCCTACATTCCTGAAAAACTGGAAGAGTCAACTACTGTCACCATATAAACTACTTCCCCCTGGTTTAATGTACAAAGCTATACAAAAGTCAAAATCATTCATAGCAGTAAGTCTATTTCTTGAAAATGTGATCTAGATTTTTCTTAGAATTTATTAGTGATAATTTCTGAACAATCTACACAGAATCACAATATGTTATGGTTTGGAAGGAACCTCAAAAGATCATCTAGTCCAACCTCCCCTGCCAGAACCCTATCACCTAGAGTAGGTCATCAATGTATTTATTTAGGTACAATTGTGTCTAGGAATAGTTTCCAACGCCTCACTTTAAATCAAGATCTTAATTTAGCCAACTCATAGCATTTAATAGGTAGAAAAACATGCTAACCTCCAGGAATATTTTGGATCAAATACTAAATATTACATCAGTGCTCTTATTATTTCAGTCTAAAGCTGAATGAAATTATCATAATCTTCAGAGTAAGTACACTCATTAAAAATAAAAAAAAATCAAAACAATTAGTTAAAGTTTGTTTAAAATTAACATTCAAACTGACCACCTAGAATAAACAGCAACATTATTTTCTCTTGTGTTTATTTATATTACATGGAAGTTTGAAGATAGAAGTTTATAAGATAAAATTCAATATTGAAACCCAGACCGATAGAAGGCTTTGTGGAACCTTCAGACAGCAAAATTGCAAGCATTCAATTTTGCTGTTCATGATTGTAGTATGCTACACTGGATTATATATATTCTAGTTGCAGTCTCACCAGTACAGAGTAGAGGGGGAGGACCTCTCTTGACCTACTAGCCAACCCCCTTCTAATACACCCTAGAATGCCATTGGCCTTCTTGACCACGAGAGCACATTGCTGGCTCATGGTCATCCTGCTGTCCACCAGGACCCCCAGGTCCCTCTCACCTGAACTGTTCCTCAACAGGCCAGGCCCCAACCTGTACTGGTACTTGGGATGGTTCCTCCCCAGGTGCAATACCCTACACTTGCCCTTGATAAATCTCATTCAGTGTCTCCCTGCTCAGCTCTCCAGCCTAAGTCTTGTTGAATGGCAATCTGGTGTGTCAGCCACCCCTCCCAGCTTTGTGTCATCAGCAAACTTGATGACTGTGCACTGCCCAGAGACTGCCCACAGGGGTTGTGGAGTCTCCTTCTCTGGGGACATTAAAGACCAATCTGGACATGTTCCTGTGTCATTTAATCTAGGTGATCCTGCTCGGGCAGGGGGATTGGACTAGATGACGTGTTGAGGTCCCTTCCAACTTCTAACATTCTCTATACGTATAGGGTATCATGTTTTAATTGCATAGTATTACATAAGAATCACTTTCAAGAAAGAAACTAAGCTCTTCCTTTGGTTCATATTTGTATTTGCTACTAATTCTTTTCATCAGAGTATATGTTACTGTTACACTTCAGTATTAACTTCTATTGCCTTAACCTTGTGCATACATTAGACACTTTAGCTGGTGTTGAGTTTTTGTTGAATTTTGCTTAAATGTTTATGTTGAAATAAATTAATACCCATATTCAGTGTTCATTTGAATATGAAGGTTTCTGAACAGAATTTAAATAGCAATATTTTAGATTTCAATCTAATACATTACGCTACAGATATAGTAGACAATAATGAGTTATACCTAGAAGAAAATATTAAAATCTAATTAAGATTTTATTTGGTGATTTTAATTCTTAAAAGTTAGTTTACACCACATTTAGTACTGTTTAAAACAGTGTTGGCTATTTTTGTTTCTTTCTATTTTTCTCTGATGTGTATTACTTGGACGAACATTTTTTTAGAATTCTTGAAGATTTGCTTCTTTGACACCAAAAATAATCACTAAGCTCCACAAGCTTATGTGAATGTAGAGTATTTTCAATACTCAGCATGTAATTTTGCCCTTAGTTTTCATTAAAATTAGCTTCTACTTCCAGGATAAAATGAAATCTTCAGAGTTAAGAAGATTCCAACTATATTTTCAGTTATAATTAGAGGACCCAGAAAAATTCTATATCTCAACTATATTAGCTCAGATTCATAAAAAACTTATTTAACCAATTCCCAAGGGAATCCATTTTACAGTTATGTCTTTAAACATCCTTCAGCAATTTTATAGAGATCTTACCTGAAGATCATGAAACTGAGGACAGTTTGCAAAGCAGAATCATATGGAGACAGCAAAACTAACAAGCTAGTGAAGCCAGATTATGTATGCTCTTTCTGCCTTCCTGCCACACCTCTCTCTGTTGGTACATGAATGGGATCAGGCTTTTTTATTTCCATGAGATACAATCTGTATCAGAAGTGGCCAAGCTCTGTAGTTTGACAGCCAGATTCTAACCACATGACTTTTCTTTTTGATTGAGACATACAACATAAGAAACTGCTATTTAAATTCAGCAATTAGATGATAATTTTAAAATTGAAAGATAAGTATTTTTAAATATATGGACAGATTCCTTTCTCTTTTTCAAGGTCTGTTTGGGCAAGGTATTGACTAACCTAATCAAGTGAAAAATGGCATGGCAGGGGGTTGAAACTAGATGGTTGTCAAAGGTCCCTTCCAACCCAAAGTGTTCTGTGTTTCTATGATTTTATAAGGGGGGGGGTATGAATTTTTCTCTGTGCTTCTCTGTTTTTTTCTGCTTTTCTCTACCTCTCTTTGCAGTCCAGTGAAATTTTTTCCCTCATAAAAATCTGGGGGTTTTAATTTTTCAATTTAATTAGCCAATTATTTTCAGTATTCTTGAGAAATATGAGATACTATTATTTTATTATGCAGCTTTTAATGGCTACATAGCATTAAAGAAAGGTGAATATACAGTACTTGGTGAAGAAGTCAGCAGGGATAGAGCAGGTGTCATACTAGACTCTCACAGTAATATTTTAAACAAGAGGGTACAGTATGTTCCTTTTCTTATTTCCTATTTCCTAGAGTTAAATATGGGAAGTAGGTTGTCAGCAATTAAGAACTTCAGATTTTTATTATTCCATCCCCAGCTGACTTACATCAACTTATCAGGGAAATAGTCTTTCTTTGTGTTGAAAAGAGGAAAGTATCTGGTTGTCTGAACTTGGAAGTTTACTAGTACAGGAATGTATAAGCAAAAATCTCTTTTTCACAGATTTAATAAAATGAAAGTGGTTTATAGATCCTGTATGCACATAGCATGTATTACACAGATACACATCTGCACATATTAGACATTTACACATGGTTACACTTAGCACAGACCTGAAGAATGATGAGGAATAGTTAATAAGAGAGTCAGTGTGTTTGATTCTCTAGCTCGTTCAGAATTCTAACACCAACATCTTGACTTCTAGTCATGGGCTTTGCTTTTTGTTTTTAAGAACTTTTCCTCACTGCTTCTTTTGGTAAGAGTTAGTAAAGATATGCGACTATATTAGGTGTGGTGAAGAAAAAAAAAAAAAAGTATTTCAATTATTTTTTATTGCATGTGAAAGCAGTAACCCAGCATTTTCTGAGGCTTCTACTAATTGAAAAACTAGGTAGCTGGGTTAGTACAAGTCATCATTTTGTCTAATTAGTCTTACAGAGCCCTACTTATCAACTAAATGTCATCCTGAAGAATGTCTTTTATATCCTACACAAAGGAATCATATCTGAATAGTACTTACATTATGTGTAAGTACATCAACATGCTAGGAGCTTGATTGAGGATCTCAAAATTTAGATGCTGCTTTATAGATATTGTAGGTGGGATTGATTACTCTTTATTCAGAATATGACAAACAAAAATCAATGTCTTCAAGTTTTGCTTTCAATGCAAACTGTACCTGGAATTGTTGCTGACAGTAATAGCAATCTGACAGGGAAAAACAAAAAGCCTGTGGTACACTTTTGGACAACTCAACAATTTAGTACTTAACCACTGCCTAAAATAATATTTTACAGAGAATGAAAGAACAAAAATGCCACTAATTGATAACTTCTGAGGGTTACAGGGCTTATCTTCAAGATAAACATTACTTTAGATTTTTTTTTTCTGTTACCTGAATTTATTTCTAAAATGCCATCAGTCTTTCTGTTTTTACAGAAATAAAATGAGTAATGCAGATTAAACTCAGGAAAATTTTGCCAATCACATGAAGCAGAGAATAGTAGGATTTAGATACTTTTCTTACCAGCCTTTCTGGTTCACAGTGCTCTGTCCAGCCAATGAAATGCGCCTGGATTCAACAGGAGTAATACTGAGCCCTGGATATCCTGATAGCTATCCAAACCTTCAGATGTGTGCATGGACAATTACTGTGGAGAAGGGATATAATATCAGCCTGTTCTTCGAATTCTTCCAGACTGAAAAGGAATTTGATATACTTGAGGTGTTTGATGGTAACTATAGGATGCACAACTTTGGCTAATACTTTATATAGATATATATGTATTTTTAACTGCATCTGTGTAATTGCTATTGTTTATGCCTACCCTTTTTCAGTAAAAAAATAAATAAATATCAGAAGTAAATCTTTAGATTTGTTGTGCTACAAATAACTGATGGATTACTGTGTTTCAAAATTGCACTGATTAATTAAGTTTAGAAATAATTCTGTTCCTCAACAAATATGTACTCTCCAGAGTATAATGTAATGTCAACTTCTATTTTAATTCAGATTAGTTTATCATTTACTTTTTCTGTGTATTAATTGCATTCATTTGATTTATGTGATTTTAAACTTTGTAACTCCTTTATCTTTTTTTTTTTTTTTTAACCTTCCTTGTATCAAGGACCAAATAGTCATAGCCCATTGCTCATTTCTCTCAGTGGGGACTATTCATCTTCTTTAAACATAACCAGCAATGGCCATGAAGTATTTCTACGGTGGTCAGCAGATCATGGTACCAATAAAAAAGGTTTCAGGATAAGATATATAGGTATGTAAATTAGAATTTCTTTAATGGGTATAGAATTTTGATATAGAACATATTTATTTCTGTGAAAGGGTAATGTAAGGTATGCTGTGTAATATTAATTGCCCAGACTGAAAGGAAGTTCAATCTGGTTTATATATGAACCTGATGATTCTGATCTTTTGAGGCAAAAAAAAGCCCACAACCAAAGCAGGATATATGAAACACACATGTTCCACAGAAAATTAAGAGTGTTGCACAGGACTTTAAAATTGCATAAAGCAGTGCTAAAGATGAAAGAAGCAACTTTACCCTTAACTCTCCTATCATTTATTTGTGGTTCTATGCCTCCCTACTTCATGCTGGCTGTTTATGAAATTCATTATTAACACCTTTGCTAGAACAGAGAAAAAGGTGCGAACAAGGCAGGAGTGAGCAGCTATAAGGTGAAAAAATGTAAGAATCTGAAGGCGTGAAGTCTTCAATTTAAGGTTCAACAGAATCAGCAAACCACAGTAGATGAGATAAATTAGTATTTTTAAAAAGTCAACATTGTGTATATTACTAATTCAAATGAACATATTTATGAACAGTGCATAAAGATGATACTTAACAAAGATTGTTTTCTATTTAACTGTGTTCATATAATTATTATGTAATATTCATTTTAGATGGCAATTATATTTATTAATTAAGCTAAAGTAGATATTTTGCAATTTACAACAATTACACAAAATCTATCTTTGATTTTTTTAGCATGACCAAAGACATGAAATACACAGAATAAAAATAGTATCTGCAGACAACAGAGAAATTATTGGCATACATAAATTTCACTTTACCAAGTAGAGAATACTGTAGACAATAATTTTAAAGTTCTTTTTTTTTTTTTTTTCCTCGCTCAATTTTTGGCTAATTCACTAATGCAGAAAAATAATTAGGCTCCAAACGGTTTGTAAAACAGTGTCAGTGTCATTTAGGATAAATATTAATTACCTGTAGTACCTGTTAGAATGTTTAAAAGAGAAAGAGAGTGTTCTTATAACTCACTGGCAGCAAGATAACTAGTTTTAGATAGCAAATATTCACTAGTTACAGAATCATAGAATCACAGAATGCATTAGGTTGAAAGGGACCTTTATAGGTCATCTAGTCCAAACTCCCCAGCAATAACCAGGGACATCTTCACTGACATTGCTGCTCAGATCCCCATTAAGCCTGACCCTGAATATCTCCAGGGGTGGGGCCTCTGTATCATTCAGAAAATAAGAATATATTTTCTTCTACACTAAAGAAGTAGAGGCATGACTTTTTTTTTCTTCTGAAAGTATAAGGCAGGAGAATTTAATCCAGAAAGAAACTAGTTTCATAGTATGTGCCCTGAAATATATGGCCATGCTTCTCATTCTGCTGCTTGCTTTAATAAAACATAAACAAACAGCCGTGACTCCATCCTCATCAGAGAGAGACCTTGGCTGAGAAATCCATTGACATGAAGTAAGCCATAGGGCATAGAAATATGTAAAGGGCAAGCGGAGCAGCCTGAGAAAATAGACAGTTACAAACATTTCTTCAGAGCAGGAAGGAAGTACTTGGAAACAAACTTCCAACTTAATTGGCTACTTTGGCTCACCAGTCTTGGTTTGTCCTTGAACCAAAATGATAGGAGACCAAGTTAAATTCTTAAAAAAACAACATTTATCTTAAACTGGTGACTAGGCTGTAAGTCTCTTCTGGTCCACTCCTTTGGCAGAGTAACCAAAACTGTGTGACTTTACACCCGTGGACTTAATGAACAAGGGAGTTGAAAGAAATATAACCATAATGACAGTATACTAAGTAAACAATCCTTCACATCAGAGAGACTTCAAGCATATAAATTCTTTCAGATTATAATAATCATATCAATTAAAGATATTTTTGGTCCCATAAAAATGTCTGAAATATTTTTTCATAGAGTTTAAATAAGTATTCTGTAGGAGTTTTTCTGTTCAGATTAAAAAATTAAAAAAAAAACAAAACTCAACAACCCAACCAGATAGAATGTTTTTGCTATGGATTTATGATGACACACGTGAATATGATAAGAATCTATTTTAGATTTTCTACTTCACTTACATTCATTGTATCAAAGAACTTTAATAACTTACTAAGGAGCAGAAGGAAAAGATTATTTGAAAAGAGCTATGTCAGCACGCCCTTCGTGTTTCCTTCTTTAAAAAGATTATGTACTACTGATATTTTTATAAATGAAATAAATTTAATCATGATAAAATTTAGCTTGGTTGGTTTAGAAAAGTGGAAAAAAACCTTTTTTGTCGAAAATAAAATATTATAGAAGCGAGTTATCACTATATTTCCTTTGAGGTTACTACAACCTGGAACCCTTATAAAGCTTATTCCTTCACCTTTGTACTTGGTGAAATTGTTTGGTGCATGCATGATCAAGATACAAAATACAACTTTTAGTGATATTTTCTCACCTTGTTATCAAACATTCACTGAATTCAACAAGAATTTGTGAAGAATTGTCATCTGGATTATAAATGCATCTTTTATTTAATCAATGTTTATGTTTAAAGCTCTCTACTGTAGTACTCCAGAGTCCCCTCCACATGGTTTCATTGTCAGTCAGACAGGTGGACAGCTCAACAGTATGGTTCGCTGGGCTTGTGATCGAGGTTTTCGGATCGTTGGGAAAAGTACTGCTGTATGCAGGAAATCTCCATATGGTTATTACTCTTGGGATGTTCCAGTCCCAGCTTGTCAAGGTAAATCCTTCCATTATAAAATAATACACTCTAAGAAACTTTCTTTTTTCCTTTTCCAATGTAAGCCATTTTCTGACTTAAGGTGAATACCAGGTAGTAATTTTATTATGTCTCTGTATTGAAATTCTTCTACCTTGTAAAACTTCTAAAAACTAGAATTAAAACTCTTAATTATATGTGTCAAACAATGTGGAATGAAAAAAAAAAACAAGACAAACAACAAAATGAACAATTTAGCAAATTCAAATAGCAGATGATTATTCTCAACTTACTGAGTAGATTTCAGTAATGAAAATAGTTGCAATAATTGCATAATATTTTATGTACAAGTGCAGTTTAGTACGTAGTAAACACATGATGTGTGACCAAGTACAAGGACTGTTGGTACCAGCTTAGCATATTGTCAGTGATTTAATGTATGTATAAACCGAATTAATACACAATAAACAATCAAATTCTGCATTTAATTAAGGTTCCCTTTGATACATATTTGTTTTGTTTAATCCTTACAGCAAGTACTTGTGTGGGGAAAGTGTGTTTTGATCAACATTTAAGTTGAAGAAGGGTAAATTTAGATTATATATTAGGAAAAAAAACTTCTCTATGAGGGTCATAGTAGTACTGGTATCATCTTAAAGGAAATGAGAAATTGAAGACCTCAAAAAGTGCAATTTTTTAAAATAATACCTCTACAATTAGCACACCTACTGACTTGTGATGGTATGGCTTGGGTTTTTTTGGGCAATACTAAGTCTTATTTTTTGTCAAATATTTCTTACTGCCTGCAACGTATTTTAGTAAGTTATTTAATCTCATGATTTTTCTTGACATTTTTCACTTCGTATCTGTACCACTACTGTCACTTCTGAATCCTTTCTGGTAATTAATGAATGCCAGTTGCCTTTTCCACTACAACTGTTTTTTTTTTCCAACCTCAAGTGTAATGTTAGAGCAATTTTTAATGTTCTTGTTCTTAGTCCTATATAAATAGAACTATTGATCTCTGAACCTCTAAATATATAATAGAATCAATTTTTCAAATCACTTTCACTACAGGACTGACAGAACCTAAAAAGTTCATATCATAGAATCACTTCATTGTTTTGGTTGGAAGGGACCCCAATAACCATCTAGTTCCAACACCTCTGTCATGGGTGCAGACACCCTCCACTTGGTCAAGTGTCTCAAAGTCCCATCCAAACTGTCTTTGAAAACTTCCAGGGACACCAACAGTTTCTCTAGAAACCCCTGCTGGTGGTTATCCTATTACCTAAAGTAAATCTACCCTCTTTTGACTCAATGCCATTACCCTATCACTTCATGCCCTTGTAAACAGTCTCTGTCCAGCTTTCCTGTAGGCCTTCCCTTAAGTATTGAAAGGATGGTCTAAGGTCTTTCACAGATTCACAGATTCACAGAATGGCAGGAGTTGGAAGGGACCTTGAAAGATCATCTAGTCCAACCCCCTATATAGTCATATGTGAACGCATGCAGATTGGTCCTGAATGTCTCCAGTGTAGGAGACTCCACAACCTCTCTGTGCAGCCTGTTCCAGTGCTCTGTCACCCTCACAGCGAAAAAGTTTTTCCTTACATTCACATGGAACTTCCTATGTTCCAGCTTGGAACCATTGCCCCTTGTCCTATCACTGGCCAACACCAAGAAGAGAAGTCTTCTTGGTGCCTTGTCTTCTCCAGGTGGAACAATCCCAATGCTCTCAGCCTGTCTTCATAGGAGGCTCCATCCCTGTGACCCATTTTTGTGACCCTTTCTGGACTTGCTCCAACAGCTCCATGTCCTTCTTGTTCTAGGGACTCCAGAGCTGGATGCAGTAGAGGTGTCACAAGGGCACAGTAGAGGGGTAGAATCACCTCCCTTGACCTGCTAGTCACATTTCTTGTGGTGCAGCCCAGGATCTGGTTGTCTTTCTGGGCTGCAAGCATGCATTGCTGGCTCGTGTTGAGATTTTCATCAGTTAACACCCTCATGTCTATTCTCCACTCAATCCACTCTTTGCCCAGCCTGAGTGTGTGCATGGGATTGAGCTGACCCATGTGCAGAACTTTGCACTTGCCATTGCTCAACTTCATGTGGTACATACAGGTCCAACTCTAACCTCTTAAGGTCCCTCTAAGTTGTCATCCCTTCCCTCCAGCATGTCAACTGAATGCACACATATAGTTTGGTGTTGTCAGAAAACTTACTGAGGGTACATTTAATCCCACTCTCCTTATCATTAACAAAGATGCTAAACAGTGTCAGTCCCAATAGTGACGCCTGAGGAATGCCACTCATCACTCGTCTCCACTAGGACATTGAGCCATTATCCTGGTCTAATAATAATTTCTGAAATTTCAGATAATTATTTATAATGTGATACTTGTCTTGGAGAACTACTAAGGTTAAGGTCTTCCAAGGACTGTATGTGTATATCTTTGGAATTGGAACTGTATTCTAAAGTTTGTGAACAAAGAATAGATGTTAATGTGTAGAGTTATGATTTTGATTTGCAATACTGTCTAATCTGACATATAATGACCAAACATTTCCATGATAGACCTGCTTTTTTAGCAGATTTGATCTTCTATATCCGTCACTGTTTATTGTCAAGCTGTCAGATGTGGCAATAACCTGTCTGGATCTTTTTTTTTTTTGCCCTTAACTAAAAAGCTAAATTTCTCTACAAACCTGCAAGTGAAGTTCATAACTACTTTTAAGTGAAAATGTCATTGATTCTTTGAGAGCTCGAATTTTTGCATAAAGTCTGTTATCAAGAAATTTGTGTGCTGGGATGAAACTTGTTTCTTAAAAAATTAAGGTTAAAGGAAGGATATTTTTTGGTGCCACAATATTGATACTCTTAGCATTGGAAATATGAATCAAACTTATCAAATCACTAATGGAGATTTAATTCCGAAGGAGTACTTCTCAGGGGTAGATATAAAATATCTCAGGTTGTACCTACAGAATATTTGATATATAGCTGATTGCTAAAAGAGATAGAATTTGAAGTGTGTGAACAAGCAATGCTGTTTCATTTGTTGGTGTTCAGGATCATAAGTAACATCTGTTTACAAGTTTTCCTGGGTGGATATTAGATTTTGTACCCTGCTGAATGTTGGCCCTGATATAAATAAAAGTTCACCAAGTGGACTTGGAAACTCTATTATGGTCTGAAACTTCTTGTTATTATTAATGTGACTTTGAAGGAAGAGCTTAGCTTGACCAGTTATGTGATGAACAGTGTTATTTGTTAAAGCAGTAGTTTTCTGCGATCCATTTATTATAGTATGGGTTTAAAAAAAAAAAAAAAAAGGAAATTATATGTCATATGCAGGGCATTTTTTATGGCAATTTAAATATATTTTAGCACTGATCCTATCATCACTATTCTGCAAGTTGTCATAGCATTAATGCTTTACCTGTGTCTCAGCTGGGATTATTATCTTTGGTACAGTGCCAGACTGTTGTTATATTGCTTATGAAGCAGATCTGTCTTCCATCAAAATCAGCTTACAGCAGAGGCAAAAATAGATTATACTTTTTTTATCAAGTATTTATACACAGTCTGAGAGGCTTAACTTTTCGTAGCTGTGTGCAGGCAGGATGGTTGCTCTCTTAGGTTTCAAGATTCACTTCAAAGTAAAGTACTTAAGAGTTAAATGCCTAAGACAGACCTTTATTTTTGGAACTGACCTTCAACAGACCTGTGGCATTAAAATGTGAAAAATATTTAATTTTTACTTTCTTCCCAAAACAGGCAGAGCATTATTTAGAGCCTATTTTTTTTTATGGGGCTGTCTTTATGCTGAATAATAATAATAACAATAACAGCAATAATGTGGCTTATATTTTCATTTACCAATATTCAATATTTTCAAAACGGTGTTTTCTTTCTGCTTTGTGGGAAGAAAAATAGAATGTTGAAAGTTAATTTTAATGTTTTGCTGGAGGTCACACAGTACATTGGAAGGAACAAACTGGAAGAACATATTAGATTTCTAATGCCTTAGCCTGGTGCTTTACTTATTCAACTATGCTGATCATATTTTTTCCCCAAATATTCTCTCTTGCTTCTTCTTTGATTTTCTTCTCCATTTTGAATAGATGGCCTCAGGGATATGAACTATTGTTATTATTTTTAACCTATTTCATCAAGAGACAAAAAATTCCTGATATTTACCTCCCAAAAATTGTAAGGGAATCCATTTGTTGCCTTAAAACACACATTGAAGAGTTAATTATTTTTTATTGTTAAATTATAACTGTTGATATTAGCATGTATAAATTCTTTCAGATGAGTGGAAGATGCGAAGAAGGTATAAAATAAATGTATCTTTCCTTTTACTCAGCAATATCATGTGGAATTCCTAAAGCTCCATTAAATGGTGGGATATTAACTACAGATTACTTAGTTGGCACCCGTGTTACTTATTTTTGCAATGATGGATACAGACTGTCAGCTAAGGAACTTACTACTGCAGTCTGCCAGCCGGATGGTACATGGAGCAATCACAATAAAACACCTCGCTGTGTAGGTAAGTATTATGTAAAAACTCTCCGGTGAGCGAGAGTCTGGCTGTACATTTGTTTATTTTTCCAAGGGACAGATCTTCACTTTATTTAAAATTTCAGCTTCAGGTTACCTTAATCTATGAATAATTCCTGGTGTTGAATTTATTGTGAAGTGTGTGTTTGAAATGTATATATCTGAGATACATACCGAAACACTCTGTAAGAACAGGTGAAATACACTAGAGATTATATTATACATTCAAACTGATAACTAATTTACACTTAAATCAAAGTTAATGGTTGCAGAGGTTTATGCAAAAGTCACCTCTTCAGTGAGAGCTGCATAGTTCATGTACTGTTAACAAACCCTACATACTATCCTGAATTGCGAAGTGGGGTACTCTGTGATACATGTTTGAAACTGCTTCTTATTATTTATATTCAGCCCATTATAATAGTCCTACAGTGTCTAAACTTAGGAGAACATTACTGAAGAAAAATTTATGCTCAGTCCCAAAGAGAAGTACATGCTGTCAGTTACAAGCGGGCAATGAAAACTCTAATGATTTTATGACTGATACAGAAATGTCAGTGTCTGAATCACATTAAGATTTGGATTGTGTCACGTGGTGGATTTTGGAAGGGAAAGAAAAAATACCCTAGAGTAATTTTCGAGATTTTCCCTTTTTTATCCTTCTTGTTCTTGTAAATTGCATCCCTTCATGCCTTTTCCTCTATCTAAAGAACCAATCCAAATGGAAAGTAAGTAGTATCCAGCAAAGATTTTGCTCTGTGTCTTTTAATCATGGAAAAAAAATTTTAAGCTTGTTAAACTTTTTCTATTAGATTAGGATTGTAAAATGTTTTTGTTTAGTTTTTGGAAGAAGACTGCACAGAATTAAGACCTGAGAGAAAACTGAAAAAGCTTATGAAAACCCATCTTGAATATAGACACTCTTTTGTCTGTCACCAATGTGCAGCCTCTCCAAGTGAGTTCTTAAGATCTCACAGAATTTACCTGTATAGAAAAATAATTCTTATATTGAAAAGTAGCAAAGGTTTTAGCGAAGATTCTGATACCTGTTGTAAAAGGTCACAGGAGTTCCATGACTATCAATCTCCAAAGAATTCAAGCATGGCATAGATTCTATCTACACCAGTTGCATAGTTCTGCATGCACAATTACTGCTCTGTCTGGGTCAGACAGAACATGAAGGAGAACTTATACCTATTAACCACAGGCAATTTCAAATACAACCTTTCTCTTCAAACATTATGTTCCAGTGTTTAAAACATATTTTTAAATTCATAATGGTAGAGATTTTCCTAAATTCCCTGTACTTAGCCAAAAATATTGTTTGTTTTTTTGTTTGTTTTTTTTTTTTGTTATTCTGGAAGTTGTTACATGTCCAAGCATCAATTCTTTTACACTGGAACATGGAAGATGGAGAATAGTGAATGGTTCGCATTATGAGTATAAGACAAAAGTAGTTTTCAGCTGTGATCCTGGATATTATGGTTTGGGACCAGCATCAATCGAGTGTCTTGCTAATGGCACCTGGAGTTGGAGAAATGAAAGACCTTACTGCCAAAGTGAGTATATTTGTATCTGCATCTGATATACAGACTTCAGATAAATTTTTTTTCTTTAAACTGGAAATTATCTAATTAAATATTGGAATCGGTTTATTAGAAAAATGATTCCTGGCTGGAATTCCTGGGTATACTAGAAGTTGATGATTACAAATGCAATCCATTAGATTTAGCGATGGAAATATCTGTAAGCACAGTTCTGGATTTTAAAGGTCCCTAAATGTAAAAAGGTGCAAAAAAAGTAGTAAATAACAGTTTCCTTTGTATTTTTTCTGGGTCAGGAATGCTGTATGATCTAGAAAAAATAATAAAAAAAAAGAAACTACCCCTTTGTATGCAGTCTGAGTACACTTGATAAATAATCTCTCAGCTGGTTACTATATAGAGCACAAATTCATGTCATTCCCACCATTAGCTGTCTTAATAAATAATCTCTCCTTTCATCTGGTTACTATATAGCACACAAATCCATGTCATTCCCACTATTAGCTGGCATCCCGATAATCTGCAATAGTTATTTTTCAAAAAACTAAGTAATGAATATTCAGATAATTTAAACAAGATGAATATGTGGTTATAGCTATGTTCCCCTCCTCCATCCCTGTAAAAAGCACGGAGTTTTTTATGTATTTGAATATAGTCATCTGGTTTACAAACTTGTGGGCATTTGGGTATAGTTTGAAGCCCACATATTCTTCCTTTTAGTGAAACACCGCATGACATAAACTGATAGAACAGGATATGACTGTGATTTTGGAGCCTGTCTATAAAATACATGTATCTTTATGTATATGTATATGTATATGTATATGTATATGTATATGTATATGTATATGTATATGTATATGTATAAATCTAATTCCAAAGACAGATTAATTATACTGGAAAGCAACCTTAATTCTGAGGTTTTTGTAACGTACTGGAAAATTAATCTGTAATTTAGATGAGTCTTAAAAGTTAATTGCAGTATTTCACCTCTGATAGCATTAAAATATGGTTTGACTGTATATCTGTGTATGTATAGATATTTTTCATACTGTATATGTATTTGTAATGCTTTTTTCTTTAAAAGAGAAACATTTCTTCACTATATTTTGGGCAGTTTTATTGGCAGTGTCACCACTTACAGGTTTTTGGTAGCTTAAAGTGCACTTGTTGCTTGCATCCTTTGATGAGCCTAACAATCTTGTTTACTAACCTTTAATAGAAAATTAGTAAAGAAGAATTATGTGTTTGGATGAAATGCTTTCAATTGTAAATAAATAGGAAGGAATTCCATTCACATAATTTACTCATCAGAACAATATATCGTGGTAATGCTAGCTCAAGCATTTCATTATGAATTAGAAGATAAAAATTACATCTTTCCAAATAAACCCATTTTTTAAAATAGCATTAATTGTGTTATTCCAATATTAAGAAAAGAATCTTTCCTAAACTCAAGGTAATTAAATAACAATTAATAATGTTCTGAGCAGTGGGGTATTTTAACTTCACAGACACAATTTTTATTGGTGTTTGTTCTCCCCCTTCTCTTTCCTAAGTAGTAATTCTGGAGAAATAAAAGTATTAATAAAGAATTTTTCTCTACAGAACAACACACCTCAATTTCTGAAATTTGTTTATCTATTTGACTGTCTGATCATATATTACTGGTTAATAAATATTACTATTTGTGTGTTTGTAATACTCAGCTGTACATTTCTATTTTGTTTTGGTTTTGCCATAAAGTTATTTCTTGTGGAGAACTTCCTACGCCTCCAAATGGGAATAAGATTGGAACTCAAATCACATATGGATCTACAGCTATATTTACTTGTGACTCAGGATACATGCTAGTTGGCTCTGCTGTGAGGGAGTGTCTGTCATCTGGACTCTGGAGCGGAATCGAAACCAGATGTTTGGGTATGGGTACTACTGTCATAGCTTACCTATTTTCTTTCTGTCTAACATACAAAAAAGTAAGCAAAGTGAATCAGCTTGTATCTGTAAGCACAGACATTGAAGAGAGGTTTGAATTCTAAAAATGTGCGTAGGTAAGCTGTTTTTCTTATCAAAATATAACTATAGTTACCTTTCCAGAGAATTCCTTTTTTTTTCAGTATCTTCCCTGCATGTAAAACCTGTGTCATTGGATTGCTGCATTGCTCTCTAAAAGAGACCTGCAGATAAAAAGGAAGAGTGATTGCTTCCAGATAGTACATATCCTGACTAAAATATCGGCATAGTAGACGAACTCAGCAGTTATGTTATAGAATTAAACTCTACACTTGCAAAAGATACAGGGGAAAGAAAAACCTAAAATGTGAAAACTATGACAAGAGCACTGCAGCCTTATTTCTGAGAGAAAATCACTATTTATAGAATTTTACACCCTTTAGTTGTACTTGTTCAGGCTTTTTCACATATTTAAAATACTCAGACACCAGACCTGAATTATTTTTTTTTTTTAAAAAAGCAAACGTGATCCCATTAAAATAATTTCAGGGCTTCTTTTTAATTCATTATCATCATATGTAGCTCTATCTGTGTTAATGTTTTAACTGTAGAGACATTTATATTAACTCCATGTGCAATTAATATTTTTGTTTCATTTGAAATCAAAGCTAGTATAATTTTCTGATTGTAGAATTCAATATGAAAGTC
This sequence comes from Heliornis fulica, assembly GCA_013399135.1. Lineage (NCBI taxonomy): Eukaryota > Metazoa > Chordata > Aves > Gruiformes > Heliornithidae > Heliornis > Heliornis fulica. The sequence goes on along the minus strand of VXBZ01011309.1, from coordinate 78,058 downwards.
GTATTGCTCTTTCTCATTTGTGGGGAAATGAGACTTTAAAAGAGTTCCATAAACTGAGATTTTCAGAATAATCTGAACTACTTCATACTTGAAATACATGGGAATATCTCTTTCTGCATTTTGCTGCTTACCTTTTTAGTCTAGTCTCTGTCCTAAATAATTTGCCTTGTGTAACACAGCATTATTTGGTGCACAACGACACTTGAGATTAATTTGAATGACTCATGAATGAGTAACAGTGTTGTTTATCAATCTAGAAGTCTGAAGATGTAATGTTTCCTCATATGTCACTCACAGAAACACACAGGCTTTATTTATGTTTCACTTTTGCAATGAAAACCATTTAGCAGAGGGAGATAAAAAGAAAAGTTCTTCATGTTCGATTTTCTGGTCTTTTAAGTTGACAGAAATGGTAAGAAAGAGTGTTGTAATCCAAAAGTTTTGAGACACCATAGTCTATGTGTAATCAAAATGTTCCAACTTTTTTTTTTTGACTGCTTTTTCTTTTTTTTCTGCAAAACTGTCAAAGTTTGAAGAAATGTACAAATGTACAAATTTTCAGCAAAGAAATATTAATCTAAGATTAGCCAAGTTGTCTGCTATTCATGAATAGCACCTTGGAAAAATACTTGTATTTCAGATTTTTTCCAAAGTAACTTTATGCCAAGTGAAGATAAACACACAGTGGATTTAATTTCTCCTACGTCTGCCTGTAGAAATAAAATTGTAACATAATAGTTATAGTTACAGACTGTATAATCTTTACTTGAGACTTAAAAGATGACCCTAAAGTAATCAATTTTCAGATGAAACACTTTTCTTACTTCTCAAAAGAGATTCGTTATTTCTAAGTTCAAATACTACAATGTCCAGTAACAATGAACAAGAAAATGTGTTAGAACAAGTACCTGACTGGAGGGAAAAACAGTAATCTAAAAGATACATTTTTTATCAGACTAATAGGACTGCAGTAAATCTGCAGTATTACATAGTAGTACATACATAAAAATGTATTTGTATATGTATGTATAAAATATAAATAGGTATATCTGTAAACCTCTAGTGGTGGCAAATTGTTCAAGAGAGAATGAGTTGCCCTTACAGCAGAGTTTAGTACACATCAGCTAGTGGCAGAGTAAATTTATGAAAGGGAGACTACTGTAATTACTCTTGCAGCAACACTGTCTCCTGTCCCACATGACTGTGCAAGAATGAGCTTTTCGGAAAGACTCAGACTAGCTCATCTTAATTCTTGTTTCTTCAGCAAGTCATTTGAGATTTAAGATAGAGGGATGGGTTCAGCCAATGACAAATTTGAAGTCAGGATTTTTTTATAAGAAAATTGAGTTGTCAGAAGGTGAAGGAAATGGAGAAAATGAAAGAAATGGTGGAATGTGGGAGAGGAGATAAATTACAGTAGGAATATCTGCAGAGCAGGTATTGTAATAATCTGAGAAGCACATTTTAGTGCAATTTATGAATAAAGATTGGTATTTGTTTTCAATTAAAGACAAATAGCAAGGAAAGAAAAACACTTTCCACTTCTAAAGCTTTTCTCTTCACAGATATAAACATTTTTATCATTTATTTCAGTGCCTGTCCACTTTCAGTTGCTGAAAAAATGCATTTATGCTTGGTCTCAACTGGCTCTGAGTGTATTTCTATTTTAAGCATAGAATATGCCTTTAAGATTACACTTAGATGACATTAATGAAATTCTAAAGGATAAAATTTTTTTTCAAGAACATTGTTTAAAATGGCAAGTTATTTTTCAAAAAGTCCCAATCTTCTTTAAGCACTGTGTTAGGCAACGTAATTTTCACTCAAGTAAAGTCTAATCTGAAAATTTATGAAAGGTGGGATAAATAAGAATGTAAGTATCAGCAACAGACCCTACAACTAGTTACTGCTGAACCTAATTAGATATAGAAGAGAACCAAAACATAGGTAAGATTGTAGTATTAACTGAATTGTACTACAATGCCAATAAAATTCCTTGACATTGTGGACAGCAGCGCATGATTTAATGATAGCCATAATGGTGTCAGAATATATTGATAGACTTCTAAGCCATTTTCTGCCTGACTTTTTCTAATCCTACTTCCTTTATTACAAGGATAGTACTTTACAGCTATTGAATCTTAAGGGATAATGAACACCAGAAAGAACTAGAACATTTAACACAAATACCGTCCTTTCTAAAACCCACATTTCTTTGCAAAATACCTCTATAAAGCTATAGTAGTGTGAGAGTGAGTGATCATATTAAATGCAATGTTCCTTATTTGATCCATCACTGAATGTAATGTGAGATTGAGTTCTGGATCAGTATTCTTCTCACTCCAGAGCTGCTGAGAAGAGACAATGATCATATTGAAAAAAAAAAAAGAAACAAAACAACGTAACAGAGACTCCTGAAGTAATTCTGTTGTGGAAGTCTTAAAAACAAATAAATGTTACAATGAAAAAAATATGAAGAAAATAATTTTAATCTTGTAAAATAAAGTAACAGTCAAAGGTAAAACCCATAACTGTTTTGTCTCCAAGGTTACAGACTGCTTCTCACACTTTATTATACTTGATCTTTTTCTATACTGAAAACATTAAGGAAGATTCAGAGGGAAAGTGTATGTAATAAATCCTGGAGAAACATTCAGAAACATAGAAAATATTTCTACTGAATATTCTATTTATAAAAAAAAGACTGACAAAAGTGTATTTTGTTACACACTTTACTAGCAGAAAAAAAAACACATTTAAATATTCGATGAGGAAATTTTAGTTCTGTTTATATGAAAACTTATCATATCTACATTATTTTATTTATTTAGGATATTAATTTTGTTTTCTTTATTACCATGAGCAATGATAGTTAAAACATCTACTTTTATAACAATTAAAAGAGTTTTGAGATTTATTTATTTATTTAAATGGCTGCAATCAACTATTTATTAAACTGAGCATTTCCCAGGGCAGAAATATATAGGGTTCACTTAGTTAACTGCATAGCCCTTTCATATTTTTTGTCTGATATGTGCAAGTCCAAGCCAATGTAACTTGCCAGGAGGAAATACGTAGACGTTTCCAGAAACAGTGTAATTTTTAGTGACTGTGGATAGAAGTTGATGTAGTGGAGATCAGTATGTATTAAAATAAATTTTCTTCAGGTCAATTTTTGGCTTTTAAAATATTTCCTGTGTTATTTTCATCACTATTTCAGAAAACCTAGTTAAAAAAAAAAAAAAGAAAGTAAAGCTAAGAAACCAAAATACAGCATACTTTGAAAAACATTTGTGAAGGTGTGTTTCCAATACATAAAATTAGAGGAACAGAAGAAAAAAAAATAAAGCAGAAAAAGCTAATTGAGTTTGAGGGTGTATTAAATACCAACATTTATTCATACTCATCACACAGTAGTACCAGGAATGCCTTTCATCTCTTCTTAGAAAAATAATAAACCTTATTATTTTTATATATGCAAATACTACGTCTTTGCATTAGAAAATAATACAGGAGAATAGAGCAGATCATGAGACAAATAATTGGTTCTGAATTGTCTATATCTGCATTATGTATGGTTTAGAGAATTTTCCTTGTATCTGGTCTAGTCCTCTGGGCTAAATGTCACCATTGCTTATAGAATCAGAAAATTGTTTAGGCTGGAAAAGTCATTGAAGACCATCAAGTCCAAACATAAACCTAACACTGTCAAGTTCACCACTAAACCATGATCCTAAGCACCACATCTGTACACTTTCTAAGTATCTCCAGGGACTGTGACTCACCCACTTCCCTCAAAGCCTGTCTCAATTCTTGACAACCCTTTCAGTGAAGATTTTTTTTCACTAATATTAAATCTAAACCTCCCCTGGCACAACTTGAGGCTGTTTGCTCTTGTTCCATCACTTGTTACTTGGGAGAAGAGCCCAACACCCACCTGGCTACAACCTCCTTTCAGGCAGTTGTAGAGAGTTAATTGTTCACATTTCCTACTTTTTGTTCTGTCACATTTTAGTTTGTAATGGCAGATCAGTGAAAGAAGAGGGACTCATAGATCAAAGTAATAAAATTTGGATTGTCTTTGTCTGCAAATTCTTCCTAAAAGTTTGCATATAGTTCTAAATTGTTAAAAGGACCTGTACATATTTTTTTACATGTTTGTCTCCTAAAGGAAGATAGAACACTCAACACAGTTGAGCTTCTCAGTGTGCTTTCTCTGAAAGGAAGGTTCTTTGTTCATAGCAAAAGTTCTCAGCAGATTTAAAGAGTTGGAATCATAGAATCATAGAATATCCTGAGTTGGAGTGGACCCATAAGAATCATCAGGTCCAACAGGACCAGCCAAGTCAGAGTGTGTGACTGAGTGCATCATCCAGACACTTCCAGAACTCAGTCAAGCTCAGTGCTGTGACCACTTCCCTGGGGAGCCTGTTCCAGTGCCCGACCACCCTCTCAGTAAAGAATCTCTTGGTAATGTCCAGCCTAATACGTCTTTATCTCAACTTCATACTGGTTCTATTACTGGTTAACAAAGAGAGGAGGAGGAGTTCAGCACCTGGCTCTTTGCTCCTGCTCATCAGGAAGCGGTAGGCTGTAATGAGGTGTCCCCCCAGCCTCATTTTCTCCAGGCTGTACAAGCCAAGGGACTTCAGCCTCTTCTCATAAGACTTCCCCTCCAGACCCAGTAACATCTTTGTTGCCCTCCTCTGGACATTCCAATAGTTTTGTCTCTCTTGTTCTCTGGCACCCAAAACTGCACCCAGTGCTAAAGGTGAGGCCACACCAGCGCAATGTAGAATGGGACAATCCCCTTCCTGGACCGGCTGACAATGTCATGCTTGATGCACCCCAGGATACGGTTGGCTCTCCTGACTGCCTGGCACACTGCTGGCTCATGTCTAACTTGCTGTTGACCAAGACCCTGAAATCCCTCTCAGCAAGGAGTATCTAGGCCAAAATGCCAATGTAGACATAACCTGTAACTTGTTATCTGAGGAATCCTTACCCCAGTTTTACTCAATTCACTCTTCCTTTATTCACACAAAAATAACAATTGCAAATAAAATTTACAATTACATTAAAAAAGGCATTAGTGAAAGCTTGCTACTCACAAAGATACGATGACATGAGGAAACACTTGTCCAATAGCTCTGTAAAGAACCAATGGTACGAAGAGGGTAAGAAGTGTAGCAGACATACCGGCTGGGTCTGAGGAGCTGTGGTACCTGACAGCGAATACGCAGTGCATGATTCAGTCGGTGCAGTTCATAGTGGAAGATTATGTGATAAGGTAGTAAGATAATTTTTTATAAGATGTGTGTACATTAGTGAATGAAAGCACAGGTTAGATAGCCAAGATAGAAGGTATGAAAAGACAGTAAATTTATATATATTGTGGATCAAGTCAATCAAGAACAGAAATGTATAGATATTTACATTATATGAAGTTTATACTTTGGAAGATCAAGGTAGAGAAGTATAGCTGGAAAGTTACCTTTGAATTCTTGTAGTTGAGAAAAAGGTATGACATACTCAGGAGTGATTGTAACTGTAAATTTTTATTAGTTAAGGACAAAGGAACTTTCAGTTACTTCAGTTACTTTCAGTTACTGAAGTTTTCTGTGGCTGTGTAGCCTGTATGCCATGGTGTTCATCCTTTTGGAAAGACATACAAACACCTAACTTCTTCCACTTCACTCTTTTGAAACATGTTTTTAAACTCATGGTATTTCAAATAAAAGCGAATTTTGTACCTCCAGTGATACTTAGAGTTAGCATATGCTTTTCTTTGTTCTTTAATACTACATAAGAATAATAATAACTAGACTTTCAAATGAGACATATGATGTTTCATCTTTTAAGAATTATTCAGCCATTTCAAGGAATTCACCAGAGAACTTACCGCTCTGGGTGATGGATTAAAAAAAAAACAAACAACAAAACATTTAAAAGAATACTGCCATTCATTCTGAGCAGTTTTAGTACAGCTTGAGCAGCTGGCAAGGTGAGGATCTTCTGAAACTATCAGGAGAAAAAAACAAAAAACCCGTGTATCCAAGACTGTGCCAGTGTTGTTTCAATACTGTGATTTTCTACAGAATATGGGTGTATTTTTGTGAACAGAAAGATGTAAAAAAGCGTATCCTTATCAGAAATGCAAGCCCTGTAGAGACGAAGGACATTTCAGCAAATATTTCTTTCCTCAGCTGAGGTCATCTTGACAGGTTAATTAAATGTGCTGAATAATAATCTGAATCTCTTTTTCAATAATATATTGATATGTAGAACTCTTTCAGTACTATGTTCATGTTTGACATTACTGACAGCTAAAATAAGCATAGGCACATTTTTACCATTTAATGTAAAGATTCTGTATTCATTTATTCCTACTCTTGTATGTCAGAGAGCAACCTGCACATAAGAAACTTCATTTGCAGCAGAGGTTTCTAGTGTTCTGACACTATGCTATTACTATGCTATTCTTTATTGCTTGATTTCTTGTTAAGTTAGGTATTTTATTTTGTGCTCACACATTATTAATATCCTTCATTCCTACTTTTTGACTAATTTTGTTTCTCAATAATATTTCATGTAGTTATTTTCAAGTTTTACTCAACTGGAAATTGAGAATATAATAGTGCTTATTTCCCCCTTCTAACTTGCTACACAGCAAAGCCATCACATTTTATTTCTCTCTTTGTAGCGTTTGTTCATTGTCTTTACAAAAGTGACATCTTTTGGTTTGCTGTTATAAATTACAGGTTACATTAAGACCTATGGGCCTTAACTTTTTTCATACTACTATGGTATAGATCTTTTATAAAAAGATAGAAATGCGCCCAGGTTCATGATGCAGCACTAAAATAAGACACAGACAATAAGCAAGGCTATCCTTGAAGCAGTCTAGAATAACCTAGTCTAAAATAGTGTAGAAGCCCAAGCTACTGTGAAAGTCAACTATTTACTGCTAAGGGTTTAGATTTATTTATTTTCTCTTCTGGTACTGTGAATTATGATAATTTAGTTGTTGCAAATCTTAGAATGGAAATTTGGCTTAACATTTGCTACTTTTATTTTAGGTTTTCTTCTATCCATAACCCTGTTCCTAATGCAATAAATGTTATCTTTGTTATATGCTTGTATTTGACAATGTAGCATAGGTGTAATTTTATTTTTCTCTCATTCATTCTGATAAACACAAATCTAAGTACAATCTTGAACAACTTCCCCTGACTTGTATTACCCACAAATCTTTTATTTTTGTTTTTTCAACTTTTTAATTCAATAGCCTACCAAGGTGACTACACTGGTTTTATTTTTGTTTGTAATCAGTGTCAGAATCAGAATATTACCTTGGGGATCAAAAAGTGACGTTCCATTAGATAATAACAGAACAATTAAATCATTTAGTCATGATAAGTAATTGTTGAATGACTTATGGAACACCACTGTAAATTAATAATAGAATCAGTATTTCCTAAATGCTTTCTCATCTATTCGCAAAATAAATTTTATGTCAAGAAAGAAAAATAATTAACAGATTATGTTGTTGCTCAGTATTTGAAGCTTTGTTTTCCCAGCAGTACTCTTAGGATTTTTTCTCATCAGTCCTTTGCTTCTATTTCCTTACATTTTTGCATCTGTTTTCTGCTATGGTTTTTCTGGAAGATGTTCATATTTACAGGGAGCTCTATCAGTACAATCCCAAGTTTCTGGTATTTGCATTTAGAAAACACTCCACATGAAGAGCTTAGCTCCTGAGAAGTTTTGTAACTGGGTTGCCTTACTAGGAATAATTTAGCTATTTTATTGCAAAAGACATTTACACCTTATGATTATACTGAATGAAGGCTAGTTATTACAACAAACAGATTTATCATTTTATTCCATTTCATTATATTAAATTTCACAACTAAACTGTTACTCTTCTGGAATAATTCAGTGGGGGTAAGTGTGACATATTTCTGAAATGAGAATTGATTTATATTTGTGTTCCTTTATTATTTTGCACTATTTTTTGCAGTAGTGAAGTCTTATGTTACTTCTTGTTTATACCAGTGTGACAAAACTGATTTCAATTATATGAGACCTGAAATATATAACACAAATGAGTAGAAAAAGGTTTTAGGGATACAGCTGTGACATAAAATGAAAGAATAGAGTTGATCTTGAATGCCATCGCAGAGTAAGTCACTTTCTGTGAAAACTATGCATGTGTAGTATTTGTTTCTCTCAGTGAGAAAGAATCGGCAGTAATCTGACAGGTTTGAAAACTTCCCACTGCCAAATATCCCACCAAAACCCCAAAGTGATTATTTTTATATGTATATAGATGTGTACTTACACACATAGTTAGTACAAACATATAATACAAATAATAATAATGCAAAGAGATTTAAAAAGAAGAAACAGAAAATAATTAACAGCAGAATTGATCATAAAGACTACTGGAATAGGAATCACAGATTCACGGAACATTAGGAGTTGGAAGGGACCTTGAAAGATCACTACATCCAACACCCTGCCTGAGCAGGATCACCTAGATTAAATCACACAGGAATGTGTCCAGATTGGTCTTGAATGTCTCCAGAGAAGGAGATTCCACAACCTCTCTGGGTAGCCTGTTCCAGTGCTCTGTCACCCTCACAGTGATAAAGTTCCTCCTTACATTCCCATGGAACTACTATGTTCCAGCTTGGACCCATTGCCCCTTGTCCTATCACTGGCCATCATTGCAATGAATGTGAGTGTATCCTTAACATATAATGGATTTGGGATTCTTTTCTTCACAAGTACCTCACGAGAAAAATGACAAAAGCAACGAATTCTACTAATAGTCATAAGGAAAATAAATAAACACCTTGCTTTTAGAAGAAATGTAACAAAATCAGAATAGAATGGAAGAGAAAGTAAATAATAATTACTCTTCCAGGTATGGGTGTGGATGCCAGTAGGGTATTTTGTTTATTGTGTTGCATTGCTTGCTCTTCTTTTTTTCTTGGTACTGGAGAAGTAGTGATAGCAGAAGTACATTAAAGGTTTTTATTTCCTCTGAGGGACACCAGTTCTGTGGATGTTGAAATAGAGTGGTAAAATAACAACAATGAAAAAAAAACCTTCTGGAAAAAATTAATGATTCTCTTTATTGCATTTTAGGGAATTTATTCAGCTGCATAAATTAGTAGAAATTTCAGTAATGTTCTCAAACATTCACTTAGAGGGAACTATGTATATCCCTACATAATTTCCATAGCAAACATACTGAACTGCTTAGCACATGCACCTACATGACAGGTGGTATTTTGAAAAAGAAAGAAATTACATTTAAACAACTTCTTTGTTTGGTTTTGTTTTGGGTTTGGTTTTTTTTTTTTTTTTTTTTTAATTTACAAGAGCATCATGTTTGATTTTAATTTTTTTTTTATGTTTCTCTGACAAAACTACCTCTGGAAAGCACAATAAAAACTGGAAAACAGGCCTGCAAATCCTAAAGGATGTTTACGTGTTTTTAAAATTGAGATTATAAATGTGTAATGAGTCTGGCATATCCTGTTTTAAAATTCTATTTAATTGACTAACACTGCTACAATAAGTTGTTTTCAAATTCTGTTATGATAGAACTACAGTTTTGTAATGTTCTTCATATATTTAGAATTTTTTTTTATTTTTGAGTTTAGAAATCTTACACAGGTAGAGGAAAGAATATAGGGATGCTTTCCAGACTTGAAGAGATGGGATCAGGAAAGCCACAGTGCAGATGAGAACTTGGTGAGAGTGGTTAAAAAACAACAAGAAGGGGTCCACGGGTACATTGGCCAGAACAGACAGGCCAAAGAGACTGTACCCTCTTTGGTAAATGAGAGAGTTGGCAGCAATAGACGTGGAGAAGGCTGAGATACTGAATAAGTTCTTTGCCTCAATCTTCACTGGCAGCCAGGATTCTCATAATTCTCAAGTCCTTGAACCTTGCATCCCTGAACCTGGGAACTGGGAGAGTAAATCCACCCCACTGTAAGGGTACAGCAAGTCCGAGACCGCCTCATGAGACTGAATGTCTACAAGTCTATGGGGCTGGATGACATTCATCCCAAGGTCCTGAAGTAGCTGTTTGATGTGGTCGCTGAGCCACTCTTGATCATATTTTAAAAGTTGTGGCTGTTGGGAGAGGTCCCTGAATACTGGAAAAACGGTCATATCACTCTCATTTATAAGAAATTTATAAGAAAAGGGGCAAGGAACCACAGGATGGTGAACCTCACCTCTGTGCATGGGATGGTCATGGAACAGATCCTCCTAGATGACATGTTAGAGCACATGATAGATGAGCATGTGATACAGGACAGCCAGCATGGCTTCACCAAGGGAAGCTTGTGCCTCGCCAATCTGGTAACCTTCTATGATGGATTGACAGCATCAGTGGATAAAGGGAAGGCGACCATTGTCATCTACCTGGACGAGGTAGGTCTTTGACATGGTCCCCCACCACATCCTTATCTCTAAATTGGAGAGATGTGGATTTGATTGGAGGACCATCCAGAGGATAAGGAATTGGTTGAAAGGTCAATGGCTCTATGTCCAGGTGGAGGCCAGTAACAAGAGGTGTCACCCAGGGGTCTGTCTTGGAACCAGTGCTCTTTAACATCTTTATCAATGACATCAATGATGAAATTGAGTGCACCCTCAGCAAGTTTGCTGATGATACCAAGCTGAGTGGTGCAGTTGACACAACACAAGGAAAGGAAGCCATCCAGAGGGAATATTCTCAGGCTTCAAAAAGTGGGCCTGGGTGAACCTAATAAGATTTAACACTACAAAGTCTTGCACTTGGGCTGGAGGAATCCCAGACTTACATAAAGGCTGGGAGAAGAGCTCTTTGAGAGTAGCCTTGCTGAGGACCTGGGGGGTCCTAGTGGATGAGAAACTGAACATGAGCCAGCAGTGTGCTCTTGCAGCTCAGAAGGCCAGTGGTCTCCCGGGCTTCATCAGAAGAGGAGTGGCCAGCAGAGATAGGGAGGGGATTGCCCCTCTCTACTCTGCCCTCATGAGGCCCCATCTGGAGTCCTGAGTCCAGATCTAGGGCCCCCAATTCATGAAAGCTGTGGAGCTGTTGGAGAGGGTTCAGAGGAGGCCACAAAGATGATCAGGGGGCTGGAGCACCTCTCCCATGAGGACAGGCTGAGGGAGCTGTGCTTGTTCAGCCTAGAGAAGAGAAGGCTGCAGGGGGACCTCATTGCAGCCTTCCAGTACTTAAAGGGAAAAGGGGTACTTAGACAGGAGGGAAATTGGACTTTTACAAGGTTAGATACTGGTAGGACAAGGGGGAATGGACTGAAGCTGGGGAAGGTTTAGGTTAGATATCAGGAGGAAGTTCTTGGAAAGAGTGGTGAGGTGCTGGAACAGGCTGTCCAGAGAGTGGTGGGTGCCCCAAACATGGAGGTGTTCAAGGCCAGGTTGGATGGGGCCCTGGGAAACCTTGTCTAGATCCAGGCCTGAAGGTTGGTGGCTCTGCCAGTGGCAGGGTGGTTGGAACTCAATGATCTTCAGGGTCCCTTCCAACCCCGGCCAGTCTGTGATTCTGTGAATGGGCTGTAGTTTTTAAAAAATACGCACTTCTTTACTAATAGGGACTAGTTAACAATTAGTACTGCAGTATGGTTAGTACTTCAAATATGTGTGTATTACAGAGGGTGTGAAAAGATAAAACCTGAAAGGAGGTTGTAGTGAGGTGGGTGTTGATCTCTTCTCCCAAATACAGGAAAAGAGGAAATGGCCTCAATTTGTGCTAGGGGAGGTTTAGACTGGATAGCAGAACAAATTTCTTCACCGAAAGGGTTGTGAAGCATTGAAACAGGCTTTCTATGTAAATGTCACCATCCCTGAAGTTCTGAACAGATATGTAGATGTGTCACTTAGGGACATGGTTTAATGGTGGACTTGGCAGTGTTAACACTTGGACTTGATCTTAAAGTTTTCCAACCCAAATCACAAATCACAGAATGTTAGGAGGTGGAAGGGACCTTGAAAGATCATCTAGTCCAACCCTTCTTCCCGAGCAGGATTACCTAGGTTAGATCACACAGGAATGTGTCCAGATTGGTCTTGAATGTCTCCAGAGAAGGAGACTCCACAACCTCTCTGAGCAGCCTGTTCCAGTGATCCGTCACCCTCACAGTGAAAAGGTTTTTCCTTATTTTCACATGGAACTACTATGTTTCAGCTTGGACCCACTGCTCCTTGTTCTATCACTGGCTAACACTGAGAAGAGCCTGGCTCTGTCCTCCTGACACTCTGAGAAGAGCCTGGCTCTGTCCTCCTGACACTCACCCTTATAAACATTAATGAGGTCACCCCCTTAGTCTCCTCTTCTCCAAGCTAAAGAGACCCATCTCCCTCAGCCTGTTTGTATGACCCACCAGTCCCTTCTAGCCAAGTTGCTACTCAGCCACACAGAGCTCATTAATGCAAGTTTGTGGGTGACTTACAGTTTTTTCACCTGTTGCAGTTGTGGGTTTTGTAAAGTCCACATACTGTTGAAGAAACTGCAGCGTGATCTTAGTCACCCAGTGTGTTGAATTACTTCAGTGTGGTTGCCTTTGCACGGGCAAAACTTGGGCCCCTTTTTTTTTATACTAAAAGTAGTGTACTACTACATACTGAACAGATTGCAACTTTCCAGGAGTGTAAAGTAGTCTAACAAAAAATGTGTAAACCTGTATTAATCCTATCTTATCCCACAAAATGTAAAAGAAGTTTCAAGTATGCCTGGGCCTTACGTAACACCGAGGGGCACAGGGAGGGGACGGAGGGAAATAAATACATGACCAGTACCAGATCTGTTCCTTACACAGAAGTTGCACTCACCAATGTAAGCTTTGAAGGGTTATATATTACCTGTATTGTATTTTCTGATGATTTTATCATGATTTGTGCAATGAAATACTATACAGGGCTTCAATTGCCAGGTGTAAGTTGTAGGAAAATCTCAGATACACATTCTGTATAGGAAGTTTTTATTCCTGAAGAATGAGGCAAAATGCTGCAAATTACATCCGTTTTATAAACACTCTTAAGTTCAAATGAAAAATAAGCAAAGATAGATTGGATTCTATATGCCCTTTCTTATTAGAAAGCACATTGTTGGGGGTGGGGAAGAGAAAGCTTGTGGGGTACTTTTTGAGAAGTAGGCAAGCGGAGCAGAAGAGTTTGGGTGGCTGGGTTGTTACTTTTTTTCACTAAAGCCCTAGCTGAGACTTTGCTTGTTTTTCTTCCTTACCTTACTTGTATTTGCAGTGAGTTCTCTGCCTCATGACACAGGCTCCATGAGGTCAAGGGTTCTAGAGGATTTTCTATTAACACATTATTTGCTGAATCTAAGTGCCTATTTTTCATGAAGTAAAATATTAGCAAATGACGTATGGTTCTCACTTTTCCCCTGCCTCTTTCTACCTTAAACATCTGTTAGTTCATTTCATAGTGTAAATAAAATATCTGCTACATTTTGAGAATACAGGGTAGGAGCTTAGACCAAGGAATAGACAAGTTTCTGGTTGCGGAACATTTGGATATAGTTGCACTGACTACTTATATCCCAAACATGCTAATCTTCTGGGGATTACTCTGGGATCAGTAAGAGAGAAAGAATGGAAGACAATCCAGTCAGTCACAATCTATCAATGAATTGTCCAAGTTAATTTGTTTCCATTGTAAGAAGGCAATATTTATAACATGGACATGGATTGGTATTTATAACGGATAGTTATAATATTTATATGCATTTATTCTAATACAGAATTGTACAGGTTTCAATTAAAAGGAGTTACTCATATTTTTTGAAAAGAAAATTGAGAATATGTGGCATTTCATCTCTTTATTACACTGTCCTTCTATAAATTTTTATTCTGTGTACAGTCCTACATATACAATTGCAGTTTTCAACAAATTAATAAAAATAAACTTTTAACTGAAGTCAATACAAAAATTTGAATCATGTTCAGCATTTCTTTGGTTTAATTAAGGGGATATATTTAAAATTTCTCTGGCATATTTACTAAAAATTTTTCTTCTTTTTTTTTTTTTTTTCATTAATTTGCTTTGAAAAATCTAGCTGGTCACTGTGGTATTCCAGATCTTATAGTCAATGGTCAAGTAATTGGAGAAAATTATGGATATAGAGACACAGTTGTGTACCAGTGCAGTCCTGGTTTTCGGTTGATTGGTTCTTCTGTACGAATATGTCAACAGGATCACAACTGGTCTGGTCAGCTTCCATCCTGTGTGTGTAAGTAAGCATGGCAACATGTACTGCTTTGTTTTACAGGAGTGGCTATGCCAGACAGGACAAGGAGTGGCCTAGAAACTTAGTATTTATAAAAAAAAAAAAGATATTTAAAGCATATTCTCAGAAGTATGTGCCACCTAAAATCTGTGATTCGTCTATCAGTTGAAGTTTAACGTCACATAAAATTCCACTGGATTCTTCCATCTTTTGGCTATTAAATACTTGTCTTTTCTATATGAGTATGATTTTTTTTTTAGTTATTGTGCTTAGGCACCTTCTCAAATTTGAAAATGGCTTCATGTCCCTTAGTGGCTTTTTGAAATATTTAATGTACATTTACTCTGACTGTAGCAGTTAGGTAAGTACATATTCTTGAATTACACTATCAGTCTGACAGTTAAAGTGTTTTCTTCAACAAACTTAGAATTTTTTTTTTCTTCCCTAATCACAGAGATACTTTTATTTTGTTTTCTGGTATGGTTGTGGCTTTTTTTTGGCACAAATTTTGTATTCTTTAATGTGGCTACTTCTATGTGATGTGTGTCAACATACCACATGAGATACCATTCTGTACTAAAGTAATATGCTGTATTGCATTTGGGGAAAAAAATGAGAGTTCTTGATGGATTCTCAGGCAAATGACTGTTTCAGTATTTAAGGTTCAGTAATGTGAATGTAGTGATGTTCAGTAATATTCAGTAATGTGTCAAAAATGTATCAGTCTGTCTTCAAATATTTTGGATCTATTTTTTTAGCAGAAAATAGCTGAATGGTTTATCATAATATACATTTATTTCATTATACTTACTGCTCACTCTACTTGGTTTTACAGAAAACTTATTCAGTTTAGAGAATTGTGATTTTTTTCATGGAAAGTACTCAGTATTTTATAATATAAAAACTTCAAAATACTATTATATAATGATTGTTTTGATTATCTATTCTATCAGAAATCATGATAAGTGATAACAGCATGCTTGTTGGTTTTTGTTTCTTTGCTTTGTGCCATGCTAGCTGTTAGCTGTGGTCACCCTGGTAGTCCTATATATGGAAGAACAAGTGGAAATGGTTTCAACTTCAATGATGTTGTGACATTCTCATGCAATATTGGGTATGTTATGCAAGGACCAACCAAAGCACAGTGTCAGGCTAATCGGCAGTGGAGCCACCCACCTCCAATATGCAAAGGTAAGAATGCAAGCATTTAAAAATTTCAAACTTAGTTGGAAAATTAAGTTTGAAAAATAAACTGAAGGTAAAAGAAATTGTCAAGACAAAATGATGACTCTCTTACTAATAGACGACTTATTTTACTGACTTAAAGATCTTTCATTTTCTGTTTAGCATTCAGAAGCTTACCAGTAAAACTGTTGCAGAGAAACTTTCTTATGTGTAGTTTATACTGATTTATATTATTTTTTTAATCCACTAATCAATTTCTCTTGGTTCTCAACACTTCTTCATATGATATTTAAAATTAATTTACTGAAAATAGTATCATATTATTCTTTTAGAGTCAAAAACTTTTGTCATCATTTTCCTTTTTTAAGTCTGTTGTTACGTGCTTTTAAAATTTTTAATAGTCCTCATTTAGAAAAATTTACCTTTTGCTCTAACCTTCTTGCACATACATACAGAAATTGTATTGACTGTTTTTTCAGCAGCTTCTGTGGTCTTTTATCTGCACAGATCCCAAGTCATGTTATATAGTGATATAGTATAGTGTTTTTCCTTCCAACAAATGCTCTCTACTTTCCTTAGATTACTTTGCCTTAAGCAAAAGTGACAAATAGTTTACAGAACACAAGTTTCCAGTATCTTTTTGCTTTTGAAAAATTATTATGTTCTAACTAGATGATGATGCATTTGCTTGACCAGAGGACTCTTGCATGGAAAGTGTTAAAAAAAATCTCCTTAACCTCTCAAATAAGTGTTATACTCCTCTCACCATAGAGTTCTGAGTCACAAAAAAAAAAAGAAAAAAACAAAATTAGTCTTCAGTGATTTTGAATCCTAAAGTTGTTGAGGACTCAGAAAACCTATCAGTATTCTTTACCATCAAAATATATCCATATCTTTAAAAGGTAGTCCACTATCAAAATGTTGCTGTAGGAACATGAGTATATTTGCATGGCTTTGTGGGTTAGACCAGAGGCACATCTAGCCCCATAACCTGTTTCCAGCTGTAAGCAATAGTTTATGTCAGGCAAAATTATAAATTTAACATATTGTTATGATTGGTCACCTTTAGCGGTGAACATTTTTACAGTATCATCACCATCTCTGAAGTAACAGTTTATTTGCTCTGCTTTTAGACTCTCCTGTTTTCATATCAACTTCCTAATTCAGTGTCACCATATATAAAATCATATATATAAAGTCAGGATAGCAACATGCTAGAATTTTCTCATAAAAAGGAATGGAGACCATTTAAAGACCATTTTAGTAGACTGTGTTTGGATGACTCATGTCTGTGCTCTTTTTCTTTTCAGTGGTAAATTGTTCTGATCCTGGAATTCCTGCAAATTCCATAAGAGAAAGTAAAATAGAACATGGAAATTTCACATATGGCACAGTGGTATTTTATGACTGTAATCCTGGATATTTTTTATTTGGCTCTTCAGTTTTAGTTTGTCAACCAAACGGCCATTGGGACAAACCTTTACCTGAATGCATTAGTAAGTAGATAATGTGTATGCTTCCATAAAGAATGTGAATTAGACAAGGTATTATTTTACATATAATTTCTCTCAGTCTCATGAAAATGATTAGAATAGTCATATTTGTATACATTTTTGTGTGTGCAGTAATGATAGAAGCACTCAGTGGCAGCCGAAATAGCAAATAACATAGAAGACTTGGGAAAATACAAAGTCTGTGAAAAAGATTATGTTTTAGGATCTTTCTGAGAAAGACTGAGACCTAAGAATTCTACTGGGCACTATCCATGATATTTTGTAAACTTAAAATGTATCAAATACTAACTTACTGTGATATAGCTGCTGAGTATTTTTTACAAGAGCCTTTCAGCTTTTAAAGTTTTGCAAATTATTTCCGTTTTGGACATAGACAGGGCAGCCATTTAGTAGTCTGCAGATTTTTCCACTGTAAGAGCAATAGAAAAGAACTAGAAAGCTGGATGGACGTTTTTCTTTGACCCAGGTTGTATTATTTCTTTTTAACTAGCTGGATTTCAATCTCTTTCTAACAAGCCTCAAAGAACTTACTTTTTTTTTTTTTTTAATATTGCAAGAGTAATGGAGAAGAGACGTGGTAACAAAGACGCAGTTGTTCACCTGTAAAGTGACTCAATTTCTTTGAAAAGTGTTGTAGCTTGAGTACTTCTAGCTACTGTAAATCCTCTGTAACAAGCAGAATTCAGTATTGACCTGGACCATAATGCCCTTTAAACTCTCCCTTTGAAATAAAGACTTTCAGTGGCATATGACACTCAGGCACATGTTGCTAGAAAAACACTTTAAATTTGAAATGTCCTCAGGAAGAAAGATATCCTTGGACAATACACCTCGAAGAATCCCATGGACCATACTAGGGGGCTTTGCACTACAAAGTACCGTTAACATAGTTTTGAGACACATGCTCTAGTTTGTTTTGGGGTTTTTTTAAGCTATTAAGATGCCAGTACACAAAATGCACATCTTCCAAGCTTGAAATCCAAATAACGCAGATTAGATTTTTGCTGGTGTCTGTTCTATCCTCTCAGTAATTCCATTGCAGCACCTTGTGCTGACATTTCTTTCATCCCAATATGACATTCACAGCCATTTGCAGCTCTCTGATAGAAAAAAAGAATTGTTGAAACCATACAGATTAAAGAAACTTCAAGTGTACTTTTTAATTCAGTACTCATTGATAGGGTATAATATTTATAAATTTAATCGAATGTTTGTAAATTTAATTGGTATTTAAACTAATAATGATGTAATTTTGCTGATACATCGTATCATTTGACCAGAAGAGGATGTGTTTTTACAGAATTTTATATCTCTCATCCGTAATGAACATTAGCTGTGTATTTTGTTTTGGGGAATTTTTCAGGGAAAAAGAAATAATAATGAAATGTCGTATTAGCAGAAGAATTATTTGCAAGGTACCAGTATGAAATCAACTTACCCTCTATGGCAACATTTGAAAAGGGCAAAAGAATCAATGAAGAAAAATACAGATAACAAAAGCACTTGAAAAATTGTGAATGTTTCTCACAAGAAGTTTTATTTCATTGCAGCCTGCATGACCAACATGCTATTAACAATGCCACAAAGATGATTAGAGGGGTGGAGAATCTTTCCTATGAGGACAGGCTGAGAGAATTGGGGCTGTTCAGCCAGGAGAAGAGAAGGCTTCAGGGAGATTCAGGCCTTCCAGTACCTGAAGGGGTCCTTCAAGAAAGCTGGGAAGCAACTTTTTAGAAGGGCATGTAGTGATAGTATGAGGGGAATGGCTTTAAGTTGGAGGGGGGTAGATTTGTACTGGACATTAGGAAGAAATTCCTCACTATGAGGGTGGTGAAGCATTGGCACAGGTTGCCCAGGGAAGTGGTGGCTGCCCCCTCCTTGGAGGTGTTGACAGCCAGGGTGGATGAGGCCTTGAGCAGCCTGATCTAGGGAGAAGTGTCCTTGCGGTAGCGGGATTGGAACTAGATGACCTTTAAGGGCGCTTCCAGCCTGAATCATTCTATGATTCTGTGATTCTAAGATATGCCACATGCCATGGAGAGGTGCAAGATAAAAAGAAATCAAACATGTCTGGATTCATTCTGTGAACAGGGGGAATTAATTTTTTTTGAATTTCAACTGTGCAGTTGCTAAGCTTGTCAGATTTAGCTTACTTTAAAATGAACTCCGTGCTCCAAATAAGCAACTGATAGGGAATTCTTCGATGACCATTTCTGAGATCGGGATCCTACAAAAATTCCCTCCAATCTGTGAATTAGCATCAATGGATGATCCTGAAGTATAAGTTAAAAATGTGTAAACAAATATTTTATTTATGCAATACATTATACTAAGTATCCAAAACCATGACTGGGAGATTATTAGAATTAATGTTCAAAATTTAGCAGAAATTATCTTTTTTATTAACCTGAAAGTGTTCGTGACTAATGATTTGGGACCAGTGGATGAGAGATGCAGGTCTGAAGTGTCTGTCTGCATGCATGTATTTATGCTATAGGGATCAACTTAGTGAAGGTGTTTCTTTAGACATCAATATCTATATCTAAAATACCTTTATGGCATCTCCAAGCATTTGTTTCACAACTTTTGGAGTTCTTATCACCTAACGTGCTTCCCTCCCCCAACCCCTAAAATATCAGCCTTCTCACAAAGTTTATGCTTGACGTTAGGAAAATGCGAAGTACAAACTGTTTGATCAGTGATAATAACCTTTTTTTATCTCCAATAATTATGCATTGTAGTGATTGACTGTGGCCATCCTGGCGTTCCTCCTAACGCGGTCCTGTCCGGAGATAAATACACGTTTGGGGCTACTGTTCATTATACCTGTACAGGTAGAAGATCGTTGTTGGGGCAGTCGTCTCGTACATGTCAGTTAAATGGACACTGGAGCGGATCTCTTCCTCACTGCTCAGGTAATATTTTTGAATTAAAGTGTGTGCCCTAAAGTCGTTTTGAATTTATTTTGATTATCTTAGAAGGCCATTTTGAAATCTGGAAAATCAGGCATAATACCAGAGTAGTATCTCAGTAGAAGAAAAGTTAAAACCAAAATAAGTAAAAAAATCTTTTAGCTGAGTAGATACTGCATTTTCAATGGAAAATGGCCAGGGTTTTATGACTTTGTTTTTGTTTCCCTGTTCTTGTTTGATGACTCTATTACCAAAACTTTAGCATGACCTAAGGGGAATCTTGAAATAATTTCTGCTCTGTACTTCCATAAAATAATTAAAAAGAAATTATTTGAGAACCAAATTACAAGGATTGTAACACCCATTGAGATATG
Source organism: Heliornis fulica (assembly GCA_013399135.1). Taxonomy (NCBI): domain Eukaryota; kingdom Metazoa; phylum Chordata; class Aves; order Gruiformes; family Heliornithidae; genus Heliornis; species Heliornis fulica. The sequence continues at coordinate 57,798 of VXBZ01011309.1, read as the reverse complement.
TGATTATTTCTAAAAATATTATAAATTCATCTATAAATGCATATTTTAAATGGAGTACCATAACAATATTTCATACTTGTTGTAATCTTTGCACTCTAAATTCTAGGTGATACAGCTGGTTCATGTGGTGATCCAGGCATCCCAGGTCATGGGTCTAGAGAAGAAAATAATTTTAAAATTAAAAGTACGGTACATTTCAGCTGTGATATTGGATATATACTCCATGGGTCAGAAGAAAGAACATGTATGGCAAATGGAAGTTGGACAGGAAGACAACCTGAGTGCAAGGGTAAATCACAGAATATCCATTCTTTTTTGGAACTGTCTTGTTAAAGGTTTTGATCAGAAAACCAATTTTACATTGACAGTTTTCAGGTGTGAACAATATACAGTTGATTTTGGGCTGACTGTTTTGTTCCCAAATAGCTTGTTACACCACAATAATGGCTTGGCATCAAGTGAAAAATTTGAAGTTAATTCCTAGCTACCCATCAAACTGCATGTTTTCAAGGTTTTAGAAACCCTGAACAGTTTATTTCTTCTCAACCTTGTTTCAGCATCAATTACTTGTGTTATCCAGTACAAAAAATTTAAACAGAAAAATAAATAGATAAGGCCTCTATAACTCAGTTTTTACTGAAAGAGTTTTCCTTGAGAAACCTCAATATCACCTGAGTTTTACACTGGAATTTCAGAGAAAAGGGCTAAGTTTTAGGAAAATGTCGGTGTCAGGATTTCATTAGATATATCTGTATCATCAACAATTGGCTTAAAAAAATTATTTACTATCAATATTATTGTTAGCAGGAGTTGTAGTAGCAGTAGTAGTATTATTTTCAAAAGGAAATTAATTTTTGAAGAAAATTTATTTGGGAAAAATATTTCTAGAAATTTCAGCCTAGACGTATTATAATAAAACAAGGGTCTAACAGGATATTTATGGATAATAATTTATTACCTTATTTATTATGTTTCAAGAAAGGAAACAATGCCAAATAGTGTTCTTCAAAGAAAAGCTTCCTGAAAAGCAGAAAATAATTTGAGAGGCTATAATCTTATTATCCACTTTATCACTGTTAACTGCGTTAACTTTATGAAATAATAAACTAATTAAAAAACTTATTTCACAGGCTGGTTTTATAATATCCTTTCTACTGAATGATTTTCATCCTGACACAAATATCTATACCTATCTATATCTATGTGTGTGTGCGCACATGTGTGTGTATATGTATGCTTGTATAGTGGTACCTGATGGGATCCATCCTGCTGAACTTTCTGTTCTTTGATTTATATGTTTTGGAAGTGATTTAACCCTTTAACAATTTAAAATACATTTGGTATTATTTTTTCCCCTGAAATTCTGTTGAAATGGTGAATCTTGTTCACATATATACACACACACACACGTATGTAATCTACAAAAAGGTACATTGTTCTAGTTTGGGTCATACAGATTAGAGGTATGTATGTAATCATGTAGGAAAGAGACATTACTGTTTGAAAGCTGAGCACTGAATAGCTGGAAAACAGTTATGCTTGTGAAATAATAGTTTGACTCTGTCCTCTGCTTTGAATTGGATAGGATACTGGTACAGATTTCTACCACATAACACTTCTTGTGGCAGGGCTGTCCTTAGATATTACTATTTCAAAAATTACCCTTGCTACATTAAAAAAACAAATAACATTTTACTTTATAGCTGTGCAGTGTGGTAATCCAGGAACAACTGCAAATGGAAAAGTATTTCGTATTGATGGAACTACATTCTCTAATTCAGTAATTTATTCATGTATGGAGGGATACATACTTTCTGGATCATCTGTAAGACAATGCACTGCCAATGGAACATGGTCTGGATCCTTGCCAAACTGCACAAGTAAGACACATTTCTAATGAATAGTCTTTGTGTTTCTTTTATCCAAAAGACATTCAATTAAAATACAGAAGTTGGATGCAAATAAATTACGTTTTCAGCTTTTTCTTGCACTACATACACAATTCTGTATATATTTTTTCTTGTTTTTTCAATGTAGTACTCTGAGAAGGTAAAGCATACATCTGGTGCTTTGTGGAGTTGGACTTGATGATCCTTATGGACCACTTCCAACTCAGTATATTCTATAATTCTACAATTTTTGAAGACATAGTATAGTAAAATATACTGCAGGTACAGTTTAAAGGAGTTGTACAGTTAAATGCTCCACCTACTTTAATTCTTTTTTAGTAAACTTTGAATCATGTTTTTATTTCATGATATTCTGTATTCAAACATTATTCATTTGAATGTTCTTCTACATCATGAAAACTTAATAGTATAATATTCTGATGTTCCAGAGGTAGAAAACTTGAAATGATTGTATAAGACTTCTTTCTGTAGTGACGCTGAGGTCAAAACTCTCTCAGGTAACATCTGTTCGGTCTCTTGATTAACTTTATACTTGCACTTGCTACTCAGCTAAAAAGACAATATTTCAGCTTCTTTAACATTCATAATAAGCATTTTGAAACAGTTTATTCTCAATATCATCTTGCCTGCTTTATTACATGTCCTCGTTCATCTTTTATTAACAATTATGGAAATTTTACATTATGAGACAGACCACAGAATTACAGAATCACAGAATGTTATGAGTTGGACTGTACCTCAAAATATCATCTAGTCCAACACCTCTGCCAGAGCAGGATCACCTAGATTAAATCACACAGGAACATGTCCAGATGAGTTTTGAATGTTTCCAGAGGAGACTCCACAAGCTCTCACAGCAAGTCTATTCCAGTGCTAAATGCAGAACTGGACACAATATTCTAGGTGTGGTCTTGCCAGGGCAGAGTAGAGGGGGAGAAGGACCTCTCTTGACCTACTGGTCACCCCATTCTAATACACCCCAGGATGACACTGTCCTTCTTAGCCACAAGGGCACATTGCTGGCTCATGGTCATCCTGCTATCCACCAGAAGCCCCAGGACCCTCTCACCTACACTGCTCTCCAACAGGCCAGTCCCCAACCTATACTGGTACCTGGGGTTGTTCCTCTCCAGACTCAATACCCTACACTTGCCATATTAAATCTCATTACATTTCTCCCAGACCAAGTCTCCAGCCTGTCTAAATGTTGTTGAATGGCAGCACAACCTTCTGGGGTGTCACCCACCCCTCCCAGCTTTGTGTTATCAGCAAACTTGCTGACTGTGCACTCTATTCCAACATCCAAGTCATCAATGAATACATGGAACAGTACTGGTCCCAGTACTGACCCCTGAGTGACTCCACTAGTTACAGGCCTCCAGCCAGACTCTGTCCCATTGATGACAACTCACTGGCTTCTTCCCTTCAACCAGCTCTCAACCTCCACCAACTACAGACCATTGCTCAGCTCCATCCCAGAGATTAGTGACTCCCACCAATAAAACCCACTTGTTGAGCTGACAGAGCTTCCAATTCTGCCCTGCCCTGTGCACTGGCAAATGAAACTGCCTGTCATTTTGAGGGAACATAACCTCATCAGAGGTATAGCAATCTGCTGCTTAAAGTTTGAACTAGTATCCTAGTTTTCCTAGACTTGGCTACTTTACAGATTTACAGCAACCCATATTGAAGCCAAAAGTACGATGTTAAAGAAAGCTTCTCCTTATACTGTTTTTAATCCATTTTTAATGGCAGGCTTGCAAACAGCTGCTTTTGTAGTCAGCAAACCTGAGAGACCAGTGTTTTTGTTTATTGGTTATTTTCCAAGTTATAATGAGAACCAGATAATTGATATAAAGGATAAAGCTGGTTAGTGACAGTGTCTGCATCTATATTTTTTCTTGCATGTTAGAATGATATTTAGATATGATATAGCTATAACAGTCTTATCTAAAAAAACCCTACTCTTACTTCCTACTGAATTAGGAACTTGGATTTTTTGGTTAAAATATAGAAAACTATCTAATGGGAAATGTATCCTAATAAAACAGAGAGGCATTATGAATATTATATGTAATATAAAGCAATATTACTGATTTAGTTAATATATGTGTTTTGACTTTGTCAATACATTTATTGACATTTCTAATACACAGTTCTGTTATCATTAAACATCCAAAAAGTACATGCCTTTATATGTTTATTCCAGTCATGATGTTATTTAGGAGTTTCATTTTGGTGTGTATCCCCTGGAGTGATCAGAATACAAAAAGAAAAACAACCTAACAGTTGATTGAAAATCTTAAGAAAGAAAGATATGAACTCCGAGAATCTCAGAAACTTTTTGGCTGACTACTAACTAATATGTAAAAGGGAGCAAACAAAACTTTTATCTAAGCTGATACAAGGCTAAATCGCCTCTAAAATACCCAGAAATGAATGTCATTTACTGTGTTGTGGATCACTGACTGCTAAATGTGTAATGGTCTTCTGGTCAGCATCACTGGAACAATTGAAGCTGTTTTTTGTCTACAACAATTACTTAAGTGAAGGTGATCCAACTTTGGGTTATTGGGTACAGTGCTTGAGCGGGGCAGTTGGACAAGATGACCTCCAGAAGTCCCTTCCAACCTCAACATACTGTAATTCTCTGGTCATCCCAAGATGTGAACTTCAGAAAATGCTACTGAGCCTGCTAAGTAGCTACTAGGTTTCTCTTGGTTAAAGTTTTATTCCTAGGTCACCTCCTTATATCTGCCTTTACTCTCTTTGAAAGTCAAATGCTGCAGTATAAGATAAAAGACCAAAATAATCTATTCCTTACCACTTCCTACCACATCTACAAACAGTTCTGGTTACACACAGTAATATGATAAATGACTCTTCCCCACCAACACTCCCTGTGCTGCCCCAGTCTTCTTTCATGCACCTTCTATTAGGTTTTTTTTTGGGGGGGGTTTGGGGGGTTGTAGTAAGATAAAGACTGGTAAGTATGGAAGGGCGAAAACACATGAAAGAAAATCAGTTTTTGTGGGTTTTTTTGTTCTTTAAAATATGGCCTAAAAATTAATCATGGGAAGATTGAACTTTTGAGAAGCTAGAACAATCTGGAGATCTACTAAAGCCATGGTAGCTCTTTCTGTATAGGAGATCAATGTTAAATTGTCAATAGCAGGAAAGGGTGCAATCAATATATGAGATTAACTGGAAGAAGCAAAAGGATTGTATTACAGACTGAAAGAAAGAAATGGGGATTATAAGTAAAGTGAACAAAAAAGCTGAGAATATAGTTTTAATTTGATTTAAATAAACATTGAAAATAGCGTTCAACAGTATAAAATATATTGATAGTTAGTGGACCTGTTTGATAATATGTGGTGTGTGGTGTTTCCATGTTCTAAGGACATGCATGTTCTAAGAACATACAACTCATAAGGCAGTGATTTGAAATATTTTTCATACATGAAAATCTAAAACTATAATGTAGGGTTTAGTTAAACAGGAATAAAGGATGAAAATTATGTTATTATACATTAGAAACAATATTATACCTGGGAAAATATCAAGGATGATTTTAGTTGTAATATTTCATCTGAAATATGTTGGAAAAAAAATTTCAACATGAAGGATAGTAAATGGAATATGTAAAATGAAGAAAGGTAGAAAACATATAGTATTTGCATATACATGTGTAACTAAGAGAAACAGTACTGTATTTCACAGCACTTTTTTTTTTTTACTTTTTCTTTTTTGAGGAATGACAAAGAAGTCTCCTATTTCTTCTGTAATAATGAAGCCCTGATAGGAAAATTTGAGAGTATTGAACTGTAGGAGTGACATATGGATTATTTCTTAGGAACTTTTAAATTTTAAAATCTTGAAATATTACTGATCAAAATGGTATGGTCCATTACATCTACTGTTGAGTAGGTGTATTGACACTGTCCAAAACGTAACTGTTATACATCTCGACATTTTGTGTTTGGCAACAAATTCAGATGGCATGTTTGTTTATCTCCTCTTGACGGAAGTAGGATTTATGATACTTTTTCCATCTCATTTTTTCCCCAATAAATTCCTGGTGTTGTCCAGTTTTCTCCTTCACATATAAATGAATCACATTTGGGTTTTAAAATCTGTTCTTCAACTGTTTACTTGCAGTTATCAGTTGTGGAGATCCAGGAGTTCCAGCCAATGGCATGAGATATGGTGATGATTATGTTGTTGGACAAAATGTTACTTATATGTGCCAACCGGGTTATACAATGGAATCAAATAGCTCCTTAATTCGCACTTGTACAAGCAATGGCACGTGGAGTGGAGTAATCCCAACATGCAAAGGTACAACATTTATTTTGATTGTCAACTATTTCTTCTATGACATTTACATCCACTGCTTATTGTAATGAGTCAGACAAATATTTCCACAGAAATCAAAACTTACTGCTAGTATGAATAGACTAAATTGATTTTTTGGCTGCAGATACAGTGACTTCATCCTTTTATTCTGATTCCTTTTTATTTTTTGTACTGGCACAGTATGTTGTATCTTGACAGAACATTTTATTACCTTGCTGTTAAACTGAAGTAGCAAATATGAAATAATGGTTTAGATTTATTTTTTTAAGGATAGAATACCAAATAAGACATTATATATGTCCCTATCTTCATGAAAACACTACTAAAGCATGCGGTATACATGTTTGGGAAAGGTCTGCATGAATAGAACTGAACTCTGTCAAATTCTTCTGTGTCATTCTATCCCTAATACTAAGATTTTTCTTTGATTCCTCATTCATGAGAGGTGCACTTTTGAGAATCACTGTACTTTATGGACATACTCAGCAAAAAAGACTAAATCCTTCTAGCATATTTCCTAATAAACATTTTTTTTTTCTGATTCATGTTATTTTCTCTACTGTGAAAACTGAAATGTTTAATCTCAAGATCTTCCTTTTCTCTATTCTACATTTCTGATTTTCTGGTTTATTTTTTCTATTTTATTTCTGTTTTTTAATACTCTCTGTTGAAATTAAACAGCAAAAATATGAATGCTATTGAAAGAATTCCTTTTCTTTGTCATCAAATCAGTTTTCTATGAGAAACTCACCTGATAAACCTTAAACCACCTTATCTCTAGAGTAATTTTTCTTACTGTTCTTGATACAGAGAAACAGCATTACTCTTGGGTTTTTTTTTATTTCTTCAGTCTCACTTAGTATATCTGACCTCTATTCTCTTAAAAGTTAGTTGCCTAAATTTGTATTTACTTTTTTGCCATCTATCTTTATCTGTTTTGTTTTCAGGAATTACAAGTACATACATTCAACACAGTTCTCATTTTCCTCCCCTGAATTCATTCACCAAAAGAAATCAAATAAATCTCATATCTCTACCCCATTAGAAATTACTTTTCTTGCTGAGTACATTTTTTTCCAATATCTTATCAAGTCCAGTTTAACTGTAATACAACTTTGATAAGGTAAAATTTTAAAGTTTTTTTCCCAACACATTCTTGAGGATGCCAGACTTCAAGATCCATTAACTTTTTCTTTCTATATGCATTGTGCTCTTAGCCATCCAACATCAATCACAAAAAGATTTTCAGAATGGAAGAATGGCCATACAGGTCCTATTAACCAAGCGTCTGTCTGTCTCCAAGAGTGGCTCTAAGTGAACAGCTAGAAGATCATAAGACAGAACATGTATTTATGATGGTGACACAGCCTCAAATTTTTAAAGACTATAGGGCACCTAACTGGGAGCGGAACATCTAATTGATTTGATTCCAACTGAAAATACAAAGAAAGAGCTAGATCATCAATTTTGGCTTTGACGCTTTCTGGGTTTTTTTAATAATACATATTTATGGCTTGTATAATTGCTAAATATTAATCCTATGCAGAATATCTAGTGTTCTCAGAATTTTTTTCTACTCCACACAGGTTTGTGTGAGTGAATTAGGTAAGTTAATAACCCCTGTGTCTTTGACTGTGTAATAAAAAATAATATATGAACTCACTGGCATCATATAGACCTGTTGTCATGACTCCTATGGCTAGACTGTTGTAATGGAAGGATACAGGCTCTTAAGGAAGACTGGATAGGAGAGATCATCTAGAGTGTATGAAGCTCTGCCTGGGGATGGATAAGGAGTGCAGTAAGAGCTTATGGGTCAGGATTAAACAGGGCAACTTATATTGTGGGTCTGCTACAGGCAGATCAACCAAGCAGATGAGGCCGTCTACAGAGATACAGGAGTGGCCTCACATTCACAAGCCCTTGTCCTCATGGGGAACATCATTCTGATACCTGTGAGAAGTGCAGAGAACACAGCAGGGCAGAAGCAATTCATAAGGTTCCTAGAATGGATCACTGATAATTTCCTCCTCCAAGTGACAATGGCGCTAACGAGGAGAGGTGCCATCTTGGAACTTGTTCTCACCAAAAAGCAGGGGCTTGTGGAGAAGGTGAAACTCAAGAGCAGCCCTTGATGCAGCCACCATAAAATGGTAAAGTTTGACATCTTTAGAGCAGCAAGGAGGGTGCACTGCAAGATCAGTAGCATGGACTTCAAATGAGCAGGCTTTGGCCTCTTCAGGAACTTGTCAGTGTACCATGGGATAAAACCCTTTGCTTTAAACTGAAGAGACGCGTATTTGATTAATGGATCCCTTGGTGAAGAAGCAATTAGCTGAATGGTCCCATTCAAAGAGATGCAGTCAGTGGCTTGATGGCCAAATGGAGACCAGTGGTAATTGGTGTTCCTCAGCAGTCAGTATTGAGGCCAGGACTGTTTAACATCTTTTTTGGTGACATAGACTGTTGGATTGAGTACACTCTGATCAAGTTTACTAGCAACACCGAACTGCTTGGTACAGTCAAGATGCTGAAGGCAAGGGCATCCACAGGCACCGTGACAGGCCTGAGAAATGGGCCTGTGTGAACCTCATGGAGTTCAGCAAGGCCAAGAGCAAGGTCCTGCACATGGGTCATCACAATCCCAAGCACAACTACAGGCTGGGAAGAGAATGGATTAAGGGAAGTTTTGTTGATGAGAATCTCAACATGAGCAGCCAGCATGCGCTTGCAGCCCAGAAAGGCAACTGTACCCTGGGCTTCACCAAAGGAAGTGATTCTGCCCCTCTACTCAGCTTTCATGAGACCCCACCTGGAGTACTGCATCCAGCTCTGGGGATGTGGAACTACTGGAGTGAGTCCAGAGGTGGGCCACAAAGATGAACAGGGGGCTGGAGCACCTCTGCTATGAAGACAGGCTTAGAGGGTTGGGCTTGTTCCTCCCAGAGAAGACAAGACCCAAGGGAGACCTTGTAGCAGCCTTCCAGTACCTAAAAGGGGCCTACAAGCAATCTGGAGAAGGGTTGTTTAGCAGGGCACATAGTGATAGAACAAAGTGAGTCGCTTCCAACCCAAATCATTCCACAATTTTATTATTCTATGTAATATGCAGTAGTGTGTTGAAATGTATCACAATTAGTCCATACTGTCAGGAGGAAGTGCCAAGGTCCTCTGGTACTATTTATTTAAAATAATTGGAAAATGAACTGGGCAGAAAATTTATGTGTAATTGTCACAGTGCCATCAAAATAGAAAATATAATTCTCTTCCTTTGCCCAGTTGGAAAAAGACATATATTCATCTGCAGCTAAAATTTTAACCATTCAAGCATTGTCTTTTCTGCAGGCTTGCATTTATATTATACTTTCAGCTTTTAAATTGAGAAATGGTGATTTACTTACTTATGGTTATATCTCTGACCAAAATACTTGGAGAGTCATTGTGCCTTGTCCCTGGGAGTTGCTCATTTGTTCTCCTCAAAAATCTTATATTACATCTATTTTCATGCTAATTCTTCTGTGGTTTTGCCGATCTATTAGCCAGTTAAAAAACCTGACAGATCTTGTTAAAAGGAATGGTCATGAAGTTCTTGGAGAACAGAGACTTCTGCTCTTGGAAGGACTTCTTTTGACTGCCTTCTATTGAAGTGCAAATGCAGCAAAAACTATTCTGTCATTGTTTGGGATTTTCCTTTTGGTGTTTAATTTTTAAATTGTGAAGCAGAGCAAGAGAAACAAAGTTTTAAAAAAAAAGGGTCTTAAAATTTCTATTTAGTTTATTTGTTGACAAAGAATTATTTTGAAAGAATACTATTTTCATCCATCATTCTCAGCCCCCCTTGAATAATGCTGCAGAGCATCTTTGTGGTGTAACTTGTTGATATTCTCTCATTGGAGTGTGTAATACGAGTGGAAAAATGTGCCATGGTGAGCCTTCTGCACAATACTCCTGATCTCATGCCTCTGACTGCTTTTGAGCCTGTAAGATGATGGTTGCCTAAACACAGGTTTAAAGGTTATTAGTGCAGCTTTTAATTTTTTCTGTTCTTGTGACCTGAGTGTTTTCTGCATTATTTTTAGTCACCACCTCTTCCCATTTTCTCCAACTGTCTCCACTAAATTAAATTATACTAATTTCATTTCTAGCAGTTTCTCCCATCTTTTTCTGTTTTACTTTTGTCTTTCTCATACTTAACTTTAGCCCGATTTTCCCTCTTTCTGATTCACAATTTTTTCATTTAACTTCTTTTACAGCTCTCAGTGAGCAATTGTCTCTTATCCAGTGAATAGCACTTTTTTCTGTCTGTTAATTTTTACTGTCCTGTTGTGGTTTCTTCCTACAACTGAGTAGAATATATTTCTAACTTTTTTTCCTGGGAGACCTGGAAATGGGAAACTATAGTGAAATGCTTCTTGTTGGCTGCCTTAGAAGTAGCATTAATGGCAATTTCAAGAGATTGAAAGATGTTTTTTTTGTGAGAAGCTATTCATGAAGCAAATATCCACCTATCCAGTGAATAGCACAACAAGCTTTCAAGTCATATTTTGGAGCAATTTTCCTGGAATTTGATCCCTGGATATTAATATCTAGCAAATGTTTAAGCTGGTTAATGGAAAGAATTTGACTGTCACCACAGTAACTGAAGATAATTGTGTACTATACTGTCTAAACAGACAATCAAAATAATCTTTCAGTGTATTGCCAGACATATCTTAAATGTTGTACACTTCATAGTCTTTATACTGATTTTTAGGTAGTCTTCTTATTTGTTTTGATGCAGGATTGTGTTTTATGTAAAACACTTCATCAGTCAGACAGGGTCTCCTAAATAGAGGAAACCTGAAGTGTTAACTTCAGGAAATGTGTCAAGAATACAATGAGGCATATAGCATATTCTGGTTGTATTGTCCTCTAAAAAAGGTGAAATTAGCACATATGGTTCTTCTAGTAATTGTGTGCACTGGGGATATTTACAGCATCTGGGCCTAATTATTTTGAATATTATTGCAGCTGTTACCTGCCCAACTCCTCCGCAGATCTCTAATGGGAGGTTGGAAGGAACAAATTTGGACTGGGGATTTAGTATTAGCTATGTCTGCTCTCCAGGATATGAACTCTCTTTTCCTGCTGTTTTGACTTGTGTTGGGAATGGAACATGGAGTGGTGAAGTACCTCAGTGCTTGCGTATGTATTTACTTTATGATCCAGTATTTATTTAACTTTCCTCTTTAAAGTTTTTGGTGGTGGTGGTGTTTTTTTGTTTGGTCTGTTGGGGCTTTTTTCCTAATCAGTGGCTTAGTTCATTTCCAAGTGGGAACAAATACAGTCCTCTATTTTCCAAAATTTTAACATAATTTGTAGATTACAGAAACCATGGGAATATCTATAAATCCTTTGTGAGCACATAGAAAGCCTGAAACCCAACACACCAAAAAATACTACAAGCAGTGTGTACCAAGTGATCCAAAGCAAAACAAGATTAAGAGATGTTGTCTTGTTTCAGACCCATCTACATATAAAATAGGGGAAGTTTCATTATATTCTATTTTATTTTCTCATTACTCATCCTAAAATTTCTCTGATATCACAGAGAGTTTTTTTCTGTTGGTCATGCTGACTAGACCCCAGGGTGATTCTTTGACAATTGTCTATTTCTTGTCTTACACTAAATTAAGTTTTAGGTTTTATGCAGTAAAATTTTGTTTAAACCTAAAATTTATAACAATGATGGATTTTTATATTCCTACAAATTTAATTACAATGGCAAATGTGGATTTTTCTTTAGGTTAGTGTTATTACACTCATTATTTAAAAATAGGTTTTTAAAAGTTACTGTGATGCTTCTGAGAGATATTAATTTGATTGCACTGAAAAAGGAAGTCCTCTAGTTATTCGTAGAATAGATCTTCCACTGAAATTCTGTTATGTCCTGAGCAAAAAAATTTAACTGGAAAAGGAAAATTTGTGACTTTACACTTTCTGAAGATTAATACAAGTTTTTCCAAGTAGCTGAGCTTTTCAGGTAGTTTGCTATATATTGCAAAATGCAGTTCATTGATCTTTTCCTATTTTTTTTTCTCTCTCTCTTTTGGCTATAGCCCACTACTGTGAAAGCATATCACATAGATTATCTTTTTTTCACATCATCAATAACAGTTGCTTAGTGCTGCTGAATCTGTGTATGCCAGAGCTGGAACATGGTGCAAGGCATTGTTTCTGGAAGGAAAAAAAACCACTCACCATTCCTTGGTTTAGTTCTTCTATAGTGCATAGAATGCACTATACTATGAATATCAAAGATCACCAAAAAATCTTTTCATCATTTACCCTTGATTGAAATATTGTGCCGTCACATTAATTTTTGGATACCACAAGCTATTTGTCCTCTTTGAGGCTGGAACACTCAATACTGCAATATGCTCTGAAAAACGAGCCCTATTATTAAACTTTTTAAAAGGTATAGTTAGTACAGAATGCAGCTGCCTGAGAATTAAAGGTTGTTTCACACAAAGACTACATTAACTGAATGTTTTTGATGTGCAACAGTTACCCATTGTTTTGCAGGAGAAATCAGTTGGCAGCCAGTGCTTGTCAGAGAGCATAAACTAGATGCCACACCTGGCAGAAGTGAGAGGGAGTAGGTGAAAGTCTTTCTCAGTGAGCAATCTTTGAGCAGTTCTTGACATCAGTTTAGTTCCCAGCTTCGTCCACAGAGCATATAGGTCTGCTATAGCTATACCTAAAGATATAACTTGCTGTTAATCAGTTAAGTATCTTTGAAGAATGAGGTTAGATTTATAGCAGCAGCACCAGAACTCCATGGCCCTGTCTATAGGGAGTGGGAGCACAGAGTACCCAGTGTGCTGCAACTTCCGTTTGTTTTGTAGTCACCTGTTCCAGTATGAGAAGAAAAAATCTAATGAATTCTGTGATTCCATTCCACGATTTTTTTTCAACAACATGTGTGTGCATGTATTTTCCATACAGTCATTGTTTATTGTAAGAGCTAGGGAGCAGGAGCATTCATGTGAGCAGGTCCTATGAAAAACTTAAGGCATTAGTGACAAAGATAAAGACATCAGAATATTCCACTGTGTATAGAAGATGCCTTTGTATTAATATTCCATAGCACACATCTGAGTTAGTGGGGTTTTTGTGTGAGTGTGTGTATTACAGCATTTTCTGTTCAATATGAAATTAGACTCTACACTGCTCACATGGTCTGTCTGATGGCAAAGGGTTTACCGTAGCTGATTGTATTTATGGAATGAATAGAATACTACACTTGCAAATTCTATCATGACTTTTCTCACAGCAAAGTTTTGTGGTGACCCTGGAGTACCTGCTCAAGGGAAAAGAGAAGGCAAAAGCTTCATCTATCAGTCAGAGGTCTCTTTCAGCTGCAATCCACCTTTTATTTTGGTTGGCTCCAGCACCAGGATTTGCCAAGCAGATGGCACATGGAGTGGTTCTTCTCCTCGATGTATAGGTAAGGTTACACCCACATTATTGAAATATCTTTTCCAGCTACGTCAATCTTGCAGTTTTCAGCTGTTTTGAACTATCCTATATTCTCTAAGAATCAAGCCACTTTATTTTTTGTTTCTCCTATTGGTTTATTGCATGTTGTAGTACAAGCTTAATTTTGTGATAATATCATGTATTTAATTAAAGTACTGGAATTACTTTTTGTTTAACTTATTGTAATTTTTTTAAGAACCTACTCGCACAGCATGTGAAAATCCAGGAGTCCCAAGGCACGGGACACAAAACAACACATTTGGCTATCAGGTAAAGTACATCGTTTTTATTAATTTACATATTAAAATATGTTTATACAAACTCAAAGTCTGGAAACTTTTGATTAGAAGTCCAGAAACTGTCCATGCCTTGTAATAGCTGGTCACTGTGGGGTGGTGTTTTTTCCTTCTTTCTAGCTGTTGGATTATGTTCACTTTGTGTCCCTAATAGCAATGTGCAATATGAAACCTTGATAGTCAAGTTCTGCTTGATTTCACCTTGAAGGAATTTTCCCCACCGATATAAAAATGCTTCTTACTGTTGATCAAGAAGGCTTTTCCTCCTTAAAAATGTCAAGTTTGGCATGCCAAACTGCTAGTGCAGACAAGTTTTTGGTAACAGTGGTTTGGGTTTTTTTTTTGGTTTTTTTTTTGTTTTTTGTTTTTTTTCTTTTCCTGAGAGTAATTGTGCTGTTACATATGGATGTAGCTACAAATAAATTGTTGAGTCAGGGAGATTGGCAGACATGTCTAGAGAGCTACTGGCTTAACCCACCTGCTTTTCAAAGAATGGTCAGCCAATGGAGGTTGATCGGGGCTGTATCCAGGTGGTTTTGAATATTTCCAGGGATGAAGACTCCACAGACTCTCTAGGCCACCTGTTACAAGTTGATCACTATTACAGGGAAAATGATTGAATTGTAGAATGTATTGGGTTAGAAGGGACCTTAGATTAGAAGGGTTTAAAGGTTATCTAGACCAAACCCCCTGCAGTAAGCAGGGACTTCTTCACTAGATCAGGTTGCTCAGAGCCCCAGAAAACCTGACCTTGAATATCCCCAGGAATGGGGCCTCCACTACTTCTCTAGGAACCCTGTTCCAGCGATCTACCAATATCTAATGCTTTTTCTTATTTTTAAACAAAATTTCCTGTGTTTTAATTTGTGCCTATTGCCTCTTATCCTTTTACTGGAAAACACCAAAAATTAGTCTGTCACTTTTCTTACCCTTGGTAAGTTTTAATACACACTGATAAGATTTCCCTTAAGCTTTTTGTTTTGTAGGCTGGGCAATCCAAACTCTCTATCCTTGCATGCCAGATACTCTATTCCCTTAAAAACCTTTGTGGCCCATCGCTGACTCAGTGCAGTATGTTCCTGTCTCTCTCGCACTGGTGAGCCCCAGCACTGGACCCAGCACCCACTTGGGTCTTACCAGTGCTGAGCAAAGGGGAGGTATCACCTCCCTCAGCCTGGTGGCAATGCTCTTTTTGGTGCAGTCCAGAAAGTTTATGGATGTATTTTCTACAAGGTTCTGTCGTGACAGGCCTGAACACCCCAGACATGTGAAGAGGACTAGGCAGAGGAGAAACCTAGCAGCTCCCCAGTTCTATGTGTTGCCTGTCTAGTAGTAGCAGGACTTAAATAAAAATTGGATATTTCCAGAAGTGCAAGAAAGGGCTGATTGAAATTTGAACAGAATTATAACATGAAATTAGTTTTTTAAAAGCAAAGGTTGTAGCTGAGGACTTTTCAAAGTTTCATAGCCAAAAATTTCTTTTTGTTTCTCATTTTGGTGGCCTTTATGCAGTGTTTGTCCTGTGTAGTGATTGTTTTAGCAATCTTTGGTTTTTAAGATTGTGCTAGATCACACTCATATGTGAATGATATTATAACTGTCTCAGTTTCTCCAGGGAAGGGAGTGCTCTTTCTTGCAGTTATAATATGCAGGGACAGTACTTGGGCTAACTACCGTAGGGTATAATACCATATTATGCTAAAGGGCAACTCTTTATTCAACTCTGTGAAAAATGAATCATTGCAGTGAACATTTTCTACTATTTTATCGTGATAGTTTCTCTGGCATATTAATGAGCTCTCTATCACTGAAGAAGCTAATGCAGACTTTCTCATTTGTGGTGCAGTTGTTGTAGTTGTAAATGAAAGCATCATTCACAGATAGCAAGGAACTGCCAAAATACCAGGCAAAAATGTCAACTGGTAAAAATTTCCAAAAAGAAGTGTATCTGCCTTCAGAATGTACAGCCTTGATCCCACAGTTGCTCTAAGGTTGATGCCTCACACATTTAAAGTGTATGAACTATAGTTTCCTTACCTAGCCAGCAATTTATCCCCACACTCATGTAGTGAATTTGGTTTTCTACAGAAACTGAATGACTGCATGCAGCTTCTGGCGATGCTAAATATGATTGTTTAGTTAATACAGAACAGGATAGGATTATTATTTGTACAGATGAAGCTGAGTTTAGCTCCTTATTGAAACAACAGTAGTAATGGTTGGTACTAGACAAGTGATTGTCTGTAGAGCCTGGAAATAAATACTTCATTATCATATATTAATGTTATGACACATTTAAGCCACAAACACATCATAAATGAATTTAAATTATGCTATAATTAATTTTCTTTATGAATGGAATAATAATGTCTTTTACTTACATCCATAGCAGAAAGGTAAAGATTAATTCTAAATTATACCAAAATACTCAAGTTAAGATGACCGTGGCCTTGTTCTGCTAACCATCCCCCAACAGATGACTTTGGTTTTCTTTGTTTGATAGATTCATCCTGTACCATTTTAAACAATAACCCAAAGGAGTGTATTATGAAATGTTAGGCAAAATATTTTGTGCAAGGCAAACATAACAAGGAGTTGTTACTGTTGAATATGTAAGATAGTTTTGTGACTCAAACCCAAGGTAGCTCATTGGTTTGGGTTTTTTTTCCCTTTCATTTGGAGTTTTTTTTTTTGTTTGTTTGTTTGTTTGTTTGGCTTTTTTTTGCAGCTTGTTTTGGATTTTTTTTTTAATTATTTTTATATCTCCTAAATACTTAGCATTTAAGCTAGTATCAGTAGGGTCACTTACGTGACTTAACTGTTAAGATTTAAATTTATATCTCTGTCTCATAAAGAAAAAAGAAAAGAAACTGTAGAGTGACAGTAGAATTCAAGTCTTCATATGTGGAGTCCTGTTTTAGGTGCCTTTAAACAAATGACAATATCTCCTCTTTTACCAGACCACACCACTGACTGTCATTTGCTTTTCACAATAATATTGGCAAGTTGTGAACTTCACAGCTCTTGCTTCTTTGTTCTTGCTGTTTTCCCCACTCCTGACTATCTGTTTTCCTGGCTTATTGGTTGCATTGAAAGTTCAGGCATATTCAACATAATTCCAGGTTTGACTGAAGGGTGTATCAAAACCTGACCTGGGACCCATGCTAGCAAAAGCACAAATATCACCACCTCACATTTTAGGAGCTTTGTAACAAAGGGGTAACAGAATCTTGCATGGTTGTTATTGTTCAGCATTGAATTCAGCATGGAAAAGCTGATCAGGTTCTTGTGTATTCATATAACATCAAAATACCAGTTTAGCGATATGTGAATATCAGGCATGGCATGCAAATGAGTAGTATCACCTGCTTTAATTGCTATGAATATGTTCTTCTAGGATGTTTACCTTTTATCTGAGTACTTTTGAGTTGACAGATCCACTTTAACAGTGTGCTACAATGGAGACAAATACCTTTAGAACTTGGTGAATACTGACTTCATCTGTAATCTGGAAAATAAATTGCTCCTTGGAAAGAAACTGTAGTTTTGAAATATTTCTTAAGATAGACTGCTAGTAACATAGAAAATAATTTTCACCATAAACTGTTATAACACAAGGTGCTACTGAATTGAAGAAACACTTTACAATTGCTTTAAACCGATCAGTCATATAGATATATAAGATTTATTACTTCTTACACTTTTCCAACATATGTTTTTGTGGAAATTCAGCTACTTTCCCCTGCAGTAAAGCCTAAAGGGATACCAAGGGCAGTCTGAATTTAGAAAGGAAAATAGACACAAAACATCAAAATCTGATGTTACAGCTAAACCAAGTTTAAAACAAAATAACAATAAACAAAGTGGAAAACAAAAAACCAAAACCAAAACCAAAAACAAAAACTCCAGCAGCTTAAGACACGTTCAGAAAAAGGAAGCTTGTCAAACCTCTGCCTGGGGTCTTGCAAAGTCAACAGCTTGTTACTAGTAATGGCCATACTGTATTTCTGGGATACCTAACTACAGACTTGTTTGTTGTATTGCAAAGAATTATATGCAAAGAGTTGTATTTTAATTCAATTGAAATGTAATGCTAAAAGTTAGTAAAGAGATATAACTGACATTCCTGTGACCTGTCACCTCGTGCATTTCTGGAGAAGCTTCTTAGTTTCTTCATATGCTTTGGTATCTGAGGTCCAAGAAAAAAATTAAACTTAAAGTATGAAAGTTAGACATATCTTCAATTCTTACAAGAAATAATAGTGAAATAATAATAATGAAATAACAATAATGACAATAATACAATTATATAAAATTATATAATAAT
>VXBZ01011309.1:24485-37576 GCA_013399135.1 Heliornis fulica | reverse complement strand
AGGCTGAACAGCCCCAACTCTCTCAGCCTGTCCTCGTAGGAAAGGTGCTCCAGCCCCTTTATCATCTTTGTGGCCCTCCCCTGGACCCTCTCCAAGTGGTCCATGTCCTTCTTATGTTGGAGGTTCCAGAACTGGACACAGTTGATGTACAACTACAAGTAGAAGACTACAAGTAGATGACTACTTGTAACAGTTAAATGCTTTTTCCCAGGATTAAACTATTGTGAAAAAGCCACATATTATCTCTGAGCATCAATTTGAATCAAGTATTATACACTTAAAGAAAATAATAGAAAAAAAAAAAACAACAGTAACCAACCCAAACTCAATACCATAAACTTACTATCACATACAGTTCAAAGTTTTCAACTTCTTGTTTAAACATGAGTTGATAAATATATTAACACAGGTCACTGCAGTGGAGTAGGTATGATCTATGCACCTTAATATTTCAGTTAAGTACTCACAGCATGTAATAAACTACTCTCTGAATTATATACTTGTAATCTAATTTCCCTGCTTTTGATGGAAACTGAGAATTATTTGCATTTTCATCAATGTCACCGTGACTGGACATGCTGAACAAGTTATTCTATATTATGTTTGTGCAGAAAATGTTACTGACTAAAGAATTCTATTTTCAGGCAATTTGTGCCCATAATATGAATAATAATTAACAACTAATCCCAGATGAATTGCTATTGTAAAATTGTAATATACTTGTATTCCGGTTTCTATTATCTGCATAGTATAAAGAAGGAATTTTTTTTTACCTCGTGTCATAAAAACCCAGAATTAAAATACTATAGAAAAATAAATTATTATAAAATATTAAAACATTATGCTTTCTTGAGCATTAGGCAGTGTGTTGACCACGCCTTGCATGTCCTATTGAAATATTTTTCATTATAATTTGTGAACTCATCCAGGATTACAAAAAGGAGGGGTCTGGTTAGCAAAGATCCAGCAGAATCTGTTACCCATTTCAGCTCTGTAACTTCCATGATTTGCTGCAAGATTGCAAAGCAAATTTTTATTTCATATCAGAATGCTTTGTGTAATTAAATTACTTCCTACAGAAAGAGCATAAGCATTTATTGAGCCTGTATTATGTGAAGGAGTTTGCAATCAAATTTGGAAAAAAAACCCGCAACCGATATATCATCATAGCAATACTAATGTGTTTCCTGCTTTTCAATAGGTGGGAAATGTTGTTCAGTTTCAGTGTAAAAAAGGACACCTTCTCCATGGCTCCACAACACGAACCTGCCTTCCGGATCTCACATGGAGTGGAATCCAGCCAGAATGTATACGTAAGTAAACGATTTTTATATTTCTTTTTTACTAGGCTATTTAGTTACAGTTGCATTGTTATACAGGTGACATTTCATTTAATTTATGTAGTTTTGCTAACTTAAAATGAGTGCAAACTTTCATTACTAGTTTGCAGCTGCTAAAAGTTTTATTTTCTGAGTGATTTTTTCCTGCAGTAGCCTATGGAATAAAACCAAAACAAAACCAACCACAAAATAGTAACAGAAAGGTCTTCACCCAGAGAGATGCTGAAAACATTGGGGTTTTGTCTGAGAGTGCAACCCTTGCAATTGAGAGAATGAAAGCGTTGGGAGAAAGCGGTGAGAATAGAACATGGGGAAAATCCCTGCGCAACCCTTAAATTCTACAGGAGCAGATAGTTGCAACCAGTTCTAGTAAACAGCTTGAGCTGTTTCCTAACTAAGGAGTTAGGGTGTTTTTAGAAGGGGGAAAAAGGGTTTGTAATTGTGATTTTTTAATACCTGAAATGGTGATAAACTTGTTACTTGGATACAGAAAGTACCATTAAATTTCTTAGAAGTTTTACACTAATTTAACACTAATGCTAATTTACTGAAGGTATAAAATCATGGTTAATGTTTCTAGCTTTTCAACTATCTGTATTTTCCTGGAAATAGTCTCAATTAATAATGTTTGACCTTGTATAATCTGAACTTCAGTGTGTGTATCCACAGAAAAAAACTGTTTCAGTTGGTGCTAGCATTACCCCTAAGCAAACAGTACATCAGTAGCTTAGTGTGTTGAAAGGTGAGTGCTGCTCATGGAGGAATGCTGGTTTTGAGATAACAAAAGGCTCTTAGATTCGGCTGTTTGTTAAACATATAAGACATGAGGTTAGAAATGGTAATTACTTTTTCTTCCTGATATTTAAAACTCACTTCATGTAGTTTCTCCTTGACCTTTCATAGTGTTTTCCAAATGACTGATTTATGTACTGTTCAATGCTACACAGGTATCAGAAGTCATCTAAGTCACAAGCCATTATTGCTATTAAGTGTGGTAACGTGCACTGTTTGTGTTTGCAAATGCAGATAATTAACTTGGGTAGTGCAAGTGCATTTAAGTTAGTATTTGGTCATTAGAATTTGAAAAGTTCACTTTCAAGGATGCATTTAGAGGTTAAGGACAGTAATTTCTAGACTGTGTGGTATTTTTAATGTGAATTTAAAATATAATAATGTTCTTTATGGGTTTTTTTTCTTCATTACGCAACTGTCTGAATGGGTCTAGATTATTTTTTTCAGAAAAATTTCAACATTTTGACTAAAGGATATTTTATATTTTCTTTGTAGCTCACAGCTGTAAACAACCAGAAACACCAACACATGCTAATGTTGCAGGAATGGATCTTCCTTCACTTGGTTATACATTGATTTACACTTGTCAGCCAGGCTTCTTCCTGGCAGGAGGATCAGAGCATAGAGCCTGTAGGTCTGATGGCACATGGACTGGGAAAGTTCCAGTTTGTGAAGGTAAACTCTTCTGTTTTCCATTGAATCTCTCATCTATACTGTTTCAGTTCAGTTTATTATTTTTTATTTATTTACTTGCAGACTAATATGGACAACTAGGAGTGAGAACATCTAAGGAGATACCTAATCCTTTGTCATTTATGTTAAATAGAATATATGCTGAGGAGTGCTCTAGCTGTCAAGAGTTTGAAAATGGTGATGATAGGGTTGGGTGTTTATGGATAAGAATCAAGAGGAAGGCCAACAAGGAAGATATGATTGTGGGAGTCTGTTATAGACTACCCAAGCAGGATGAAGAAAAGGATGAAGAGAATGATGAAATATTCTATAAATCAGTTGGGAGAGGTTTAACAATTGCTAACCTTTGTTCTTGTGAGGGAACTTCAGCTTACTGAATGTTTACTGAAAGTGCAATACAGTAGAGAGGAAACTATAAAATGTTTCTGAACTATGAGGAATCAACAGAATCATAGAATGGTTTGGAAGGGACCTCAAAGATCATCTAGTTTCAACCCCCTGCCATGGGCAGTGACACGTTCACTATAACAGGTTGCCCAAATCCCCATCACACTTGGCCTTGAACATTTTGAGAGAGAGGGCATCTACAGCTTTGCTGGGCAACCTGTTCCAGTGCCGCACCACCTTCACAGTAAAGAAATTCTTCCTAATGTCTAATGTAAATCTACCCTCTTTTAGTTTAAACCCATTACCCCTTGCCCTACCTCTACACTCCTTCATAAACAGTCCCTCTCTCCATCTTTCCTGTAGGCCCTTTCAGGTACTTGAAGGCTACAATGTCTTCCCCCTGGAGCCTTCCCTTATCCAGGTTGAACAACTTCTACTCTCTCAGCCTGTCTTCATAGGAGAGGTTCTCCACTCCTCATTGTGATACTCCTCTGGACTCATTCTAACAGCTCTACATCCTTCTTGTCAGTGGCCCCAGAACTGGGTGTAGTGCTCCAGGTGGGGTATCACCAGAGCAGAGTAGAAGGTCAGAATCACCTCCCTCGATCTGCTGGTCACAGTTTTTTGATGCAGCCCAAGATACAGTTGGCTTTCTGGGCTTCAAGTGTATATTGCTGGCTAATGTTGAGCTTTACATCAATCAATGCTAGAAGCTTCCCCTCAGTCTGACAAAGGTTATGAAGCAGTTCATCTTATCATAGAATCATAGAACTTGCTACTCAGCAAATATCTGGACCTAGAAACTTTAACTCCATAAATGAGGGTTTTTTTTAGTTTTGCATTTGTATTCAAAATTTCCTTTTAAAATTTCAGTTCTGAACTTGACCAGTAATGTATTCACCTTGACAAGGCTGATTGAGTCAGCAGCTTTTGATACTAAAACCCTTTGGAAAATATGATCCAGGTTTTTCTAAGCTCAGCTTGGTGTAGTCAGAAAATATATGCTGTTCAAACACACCCTCCAGTTAAACCATGTTCAGTGAAGTTCAATGTTTCTATCAAAGCAGAGGAGAAATAGAAACAAATCAATCAATAGTAACAAACCACCAGAAGCTGAATTCCAACCCTGCCCTTGATTCTTGCCATTTTTAATCTATATACCAAAACCAAGCCTTCTGTAATAAGTTAAAAGTAATTGTTAAGAACAATATTCTTAGTGCTTCTTGTTAAAGTTCCCTTTTTATGCAGAAAGAATATTCCACTCATGTAAATGCAAGTTGCTTTTCTAGAGTATTGATCAGAGGGAAAAAGCTTGCAGTTTAAGCCAAGATTCAAAATATAAATTATTAAAATAACCATTGGAGCAAGGAGTAGTGCCTAGTGCTGCATGAGTTTATTCTTCCTGAGGAGATAGAATTATGTGTCTCTTTTGTAGACCACTGAATCTAAATTAGTTTCTGCAAAATATAATATATTCAGCTGCAGGAAATGACAGTGTCCCTTTGCATTTAGTTCATCATCTTCAGTGGTGAGGAGGATTCCAGCTCCCTCCCTCCCTCCTTCCCTTCCCCTCACATCCTTCCTTGCTTCCTTTCCTGCCTCCCTCCCTGCTTTTTGCCTTTCTTCAAAGAAACATTGACTTTCTCTTCAATTGTTAAGATACTAAGCATTCATCTTTGGAGGTTCACTCTTGAACACAACATGTCTCAGTACTGTTGGAAATAATTCAATCCTTTAGAGCAAGGTGATTTAAAACACCCTTATTATGTATCTCCTCACTGTTTAGTGTTACATGCTTCCACTCAATGCATTATTCACAGTGCTATTTTGTGTCAATCCCAAATTAAATGATGTAACTTACTTTAGATGACATATGTTCTGCTTTTGGCTAGGATAGAGTTAATTTTCAAAAGGAGTTAGGAGAAGTGACCCAAGCTGGCCAAGGTGGTATTCCATACCACGTGACAGTTGTGCGCACAATAAAAGGGCGTGAGTTGGGAAGTCTAATCAGGAGGGGCACCTTGGCAGAGCTCTGAGACAGTGTCTGTTCAGTAAATTGCCTGGTGTTATCACTCTTGTGTATGTTCTGAGTCCTTTTTTTACTTCCGTTTACCTTTGCTGTCCTAGTAAACTGTCCTTATCCCAACCCATAAAGTTTGCCTTTGCTAGCCCATTCTCCTTCCAATCCCACCAGATGAGCAAGTGGCCACATGGTGCTCAGCTGCTGTCTGGGGCTCAACCCTAACAAAATATTAGAAGGTATCTCACCTGTTAGGTGCATAGTCCCAGACTCATGTTCCTAGTTTCTGTGTACCATATTTGATACCGATTTATTTTTTGGTCATTCATTCCGTTTAACAGCTGGTTCCAAAATATTAGTGAAGGACCCCAGACCAGCTTTGGGAACACCAAGTCCCAAACTAAGTGGTAAGTACTTTAATGTATTTATACAGTTTTAAACAATTTATGTGAAAAAAACAAGAATTGATTTATTGACATTTCACTGAATGGCTTAGAATGAATAAAGGATATTAGTTTGGGCATTACATTAACAAAGCAAAATCATAGTTTATTAAATTATTGTCCAGTGTTTATGTCTGTCTAGACTACGTGGTATTATTTATATCCATATACTACTTCTAACTGTTATATGATGAGAGTTTTCCTGTTTTCACAGAGATCACTGCCTTCTATGTGAGAACCTACACATTTACCCATTAGAAACTACATTACTCACCAAGAAACGATTAAAGTATAAAAAAGAAAGATTTAAAATTAGTTCCTTAGCATAGAGAGTTTTGAGGAATTTTGTTTGGTTTGTCGAGTTTTTTTAATATATATTTTTGTTTTGTTTAAAACAAAAATGTATATAAAAAGAAACTTTGTTGAGAAACTGTTTATATAATCTAAATTAATTACAGATAAAGTACTTAGAGATCAGTTTTCTTTAAAGAAGTGAAATAAATTTCAGCCAGATCACAAATCAACAGCATCGGACTGTGCACCATCAGTTTCATTGCTTGCAGTTTGCAGGCTCATTACCTAGGTGATTTTTTTTTTAATGTTTTTACTTTTCAAAAAATATATGCATATATAAATATACATACAAAGACAAAAGGCTATAAAAGCTCTTTTACCCCCCATGGGGAAGACCTCCTGTCTCTGTGACCTGTAAAATAAATGATGAAGGGTGACTGTTAATTATTCCAGTGTGCCCCAGTCTTAAATTTTGGGATACCATGATAGAGAAAGGGACAAGTATTCTTCTGTTTATCTGACATGGATACACAAACCCAGAACTCCTAAATTCAGTGTGAGTGACTCCAACTAATACAAAAGTGCTGATTTTAAATGAAATTATTTCCTATATGGCCAAGTTCCATACATTTCCTTTGGCACTTATAGTAAACCCATCCTAAGTCACCATCAATTTAATTGTTTAAACAGTATCTGATGTTAAGATTTTAAAGATTTGCATGTATCTTTTTTTAATGCATAGCTAACATTTTTTTTAACCATATGTTGCTGGAAAAGAATTACTTAAGTTAATCATTTTACAGCAGGCTAATGATAAATATTAAATGTAAAGGTTTAAATCTAGCATATTTATTCTCCCTGCAACCTATGATCTCTTTTTAATTGTAAATTAGGGGATTTTTTTTCTCCTGGTGAAGCTCATTTATGCTTAGCTTATGTAAATGGTTTTAGTCATTTGAAGACAAAACTTCTTAGAGAGTTTTTTTCTTTAGAAAAAGTGACTGATAAAGAATGTGCTTATCAACTTTCAATGTCATTTGGTTATGAATACTTAGATATCTCAATCAATATGAATTTCTGCGGAATTTAATCCTAGCTGCATGTGCCTGCTTGTCTGTGCTGACATAGAAATGATTCTGCAGTGAGAGGAATTTGGTCTTTTGATTACAGCTCTTATGTTAGATTTTTGTGAAGTTGGTTTTATTTTAGGAAATGTCCATGTTTGAGGAAAGGAGCAAATGAAAGTGCAGTTGTGGTTGTGTTCTTTAGTGCACATACATTTCTTTCATAAATTTTCATGGCAGGTTTTAATACTTTATATGTGAAGATTATGCTTCATATACTTAAAAACAGAGAGCGTAAAGTAGAGAAAACGTTACTATTTATCATGTATTCTATTGGATGCTGGTCTTCATAAGTACTAAATATTGCAAAATGTATTGACACACGTTTGATACCTGTACAGTTCCTGATGATGTATTTGCTCAAAATTATATATGGAAAGGATCTTACAATTACAAAAGCAAGAAACAGCCCATGACTTTGACAGTCACCAGTTTCAATGCAACTTCAGGAAGAGTAAATGCGACACTTACAAACAGCAATATGGAATTGCTACTATCAGGTATGGGATAAGAAATACTCATTTCTGTGTCATTTTTTCTGACTTATATACATTGGCTCCCTGTAACTTTATGCGTAGCAATTAATGTTTTAATATATTCTGGAACTTTCTTAGCTTATCAAGGAAAGTTTAATTCTAGTTCGGTTACTTTTCAAAGGCAGCGATGTTTCAACTTTTTCTTTCTATCCTAATTTTTTAATTTCCCAGGTTTTATTATATTTGGAGTTAATAATCAGTGAGGAGTGAAAGAATTATTCTAATTCTCATGCTTCTTCCTTAAATATTATAAATGTACATTACTGTTCCTGAGATTTCCATACAGTAATAAAAAATAGGATGAAATTGATATGTGTGTACCTACAAAGGCAGAGTTACATGATGAACATAGAGAGCAAGGATAGGTGACACTTGTTAGACTAGCTGATGCAGCTGAAAAAAGTAGCTACCCTTCATGCTGTGTTTTCAGAAGCAGCCCTTGGTTGCATTCTTGATTTATGCTATGCCACAGTCTCTGCCACACTGCTCTGTTGTGCCATAGCACAATGTGCACAGTTCTCTAGTTGTGAACCATTTACAGTAACTACAGATATAGCTTTACTGGCAAGCATAGAAAATAAAAGTTGGATTTATAGATTTTGTTTGCTTTTCAAACTCTTAGTCCTCTGATGGAGACACCTCAGCCATATAGAGACAACAGGCCTGTCACACCACAGGAGTGCCAGGCAATAGTATGGGAGTGTGAATAAGCACAAAAGGAACTTGAAATCGATACTATCAATCAAAAATTAGTTTCTTGAACCTCACCCTCTGTCTTCAACAGTTTTTGCAAGGACTGAAGAAGTCTAAAATTACAGTTATGTATGGGCTGGTTTTATTCTTTTTATGGATCCCTTTCTCTGAAGTATTTTAACATCACTCTTTATCCCAGATGTCTTAATGAGGACATAAGTGACAGAACAGTAAACTGTTCAAAAACAAGAGAGGGGAAAGTTCATCTCTTATGTTTGAGAGGGGTGGTCTACAGGAAGAATGCATTGGGCCAAAGAATCCATGTCTCTGTTGAGCTCTAATGTTCTAGTGTCTAGTAGAGTGGTGAATTTTTTTAACTGTTTGTCAGTTGAAGGTATTTTGTAGGTGTCCTGTACTTTGAAGAGTACCACTTGAGGGGCTGTAGATGGACTGAATGTTTCATACAATATTTTCTAACTGGCAATCATGTTTGTCTTGACTGTCTGAATATATTCTATTGTATGATGTCTGTTTAGTTTCAGTCATGTAGTTTCTATGAGGGTATTAGGTGCAGCAGATGGAGTACTTGGTATTTTTTAGATTAGTAAAAATAAAAGGTGTGTTTACTCACCCAAAAACCCTACTTCTCCAAATAAAAAAGTGCCATCAATTGGGCACAGAAGTAATTACAAATGCCCATTTTCATTCTACATACAGGCATTGCACATGTCATGAGGTAGTGAATATTATTTTCTTTCCTTTTTTTATAGAACCATAGTTCTATAGTATCCTGAGTATCTATAGTATCCATAGTATCCTGAGTTGGAAGGGACCCATAAGGATCATCAAGTCTAACTCCTCTTTTTTGTAGATTGAAAACTGAGATCCTGTATATTGAAAGAATTTCTTTGATCCAGGGAAATAGGGATGGATGAAAAAAGGCTTTTAGATGCCTGGAAGATGATTTCTCCTATACTTAACTTGCAGGTTTCTAAAATGAAAAGTAGTTCTCCCCGTCCATGCAGCACTTACTGCTTTGCATTCTGTCATTTGCTGCATCTCTTTTACTTCTTTTTATTTTGATACCTTTGCTTGATATAACTGTATTATACAAGTGTCGCAAGTTAGAAATGGGCGTGTTCTTTTGATCAGGCTACTATGAGTGAAAATAATAATGCTGTTATAGGGATTAATAGAAAGGTGCAGCGTTTACTTCTTTATTTGGCTCAGATTAAACACTCTCTTGTACACTGGGAAAACAGTTTCCAGCTATGAAGAAGGATTTCAGCCTTTCACCAAGATGTGCTTGCAAATCCACCATTGTGAAGTAGTAGAGAACAGTGGTGCCTTGGTCTGTGGGGTAATTTTTGATCTGTGCTCCAGTTTCAGTGTACATACATGACACTCGTGCCCATGTACACGCAACACAGTCCTCAGACTCCTGAAGTATTTTATAATACATCAGTGGCAGATAAGATTGATTTTTTTCCCCATATTCCAAGTAATTTCTTGATTCTCACTGTCCAAGCTTTTTGAAGCAACACTGTGTGATAATGTTAATGCAGTCCTGAAGGCAAGAGAGTAAACCCTATCTTACCAAGACACGTTAATTTGAGTTCATTGCAGTGTTTACACAAAAGGAAGTCTGCTTTTTAGCTCAGACATGATTTATATATAATGATACCTCCTTTAGGACAATCCTGTCATTAATATGGAAAAGGCTTTTGTTTTGTGAATTTAGGCATGTAATTGTGAAACATGAACTAGGAATCTCATTGCCTTGTCACTTAATACAGCGTCTGAGAAGACCTAGGAAGTCTACATCTCAATCTGAATTCAACTTCTGAGATGCCAATCTCTGTAATCTGTAGTGAGAGCCTAGAGTGAACAAAATCAAAGAACAGTGTTAAATGCTTTTTCTTTGTTGGTATATACCTGGGCACATATCTCTTCCCATTTTAAAAGCTTTTCTTTTTCTCGGATTAGCGGCCAGCAAGACATATGTGACCATGATTTTTCTACTCTAGAATTAATTTTAAAACAATATCACCCACCATTTTCTGTTGACCATGCACATTCTATCTATTAGTCTGAAACCTGCTGTCTCCCAGATCATCTCTTTGCAACACTGCAGCCCAATATCAAACTACTCAGTTGTGCAAGCATTTCTTTCTTCTGTCCCTTAAGATGCAAAGTTCACTAAGTACATGAGTATTACCTTCTTTGCACTAATGTGTTAGGTAATGTTTTTCAGCATAGTTATATATTGTTTCACTGGAGAATGTGGTGGGTTGACCTTGGCTGGAGACCAGGTGCACACCAAGCCACTCTATCACTCCCCATCCACAAATGCTCATGGGTCGAGATAAAGACAGAGAGAGATCCCTCACCATTTCCCATCATAGGCAAGACAGACTCAAGATGTGGACATGAATTTTATTCATTGACAATAAAAGGACAGTAGGATGATGAGAAATAAAAGCAAATCTTAAAACACCTTTCCCCGTCACACCTTTCCCCCAGACCCAACTTCACTGCTCATTTCCTACTTTCCCGAGTTGTGCATAGGGATGGAGAATGGGAATTGCGGCCTTTTTCTGCTGCTCCTTCCTCCTCACTTTTTTCCCCTGCTCCAGTGTGTGGTCCCACCCACAGAAGACAGTCCTCCATGAATTTCTGCAATGTGGATCCTTCCCACATTCTTTGTTTGGGAATTTCTTGTTGAAAGGACACATGCTAGAGCAGTTCACAAAGAACTGCTCTAGCATGTGTCCTTTCTGTGTCCTTTCTATGGGATGCAGTCCTTCAGGAAGGACTGGTCCAGCATGGACCCCCAAGGGGTCACAGGTCTTGTGAGGACTCCAGTGCAGGCTTTCCACAGTTCCACGTCCTCCTTCTGGCATCCACCCACTCTGATGTGGGTTCCTTAGTGGGCTCCAGGTGGATATCTGTTCTAAGACCATCCTGCATGGGCTGCAGGGTGCCAGGCTGCCTCACCATGGCCTTCTTCACAGGTTGCAGAAGAATCTGTGTTCTGGTGTATGGAGCTCTTCCACTGGCCTTGGTGTCTGCAGAGTTATTTCTCCCATATTCTCACTCTTCTGGCTACTGCTGATGTTGTCCTGGGGGTGGGGGTGGTGTTACCCTTTTAAACTCTGTTTTCTCAGAGGTGGTACCACTATCACTGATAGGCTTGGCCTTGGCCAGACATCTTGGAGACAGATGGCATTGGCTCTGTCTTTCTGGAGAAGCTTCTGGCATTATGTCACAGAAGTCACCCCTGCATCTCCACTGCTACCAAAACCTTGCCATGCAAACCAATTTCAGTACCTTCTCCTACAACTCCATGCTGTCTTCAGTTCTTTTCACATCATGGAAATTGGATGAATATAAGAATGGGAAATGACCAAAATTAAGGGTACCTCTATGTTACTGGAGCTTTCAGTTAATTAAGAGATCTTGTTTACTTGGTGTGCAGATAAAACATACTAACTAAACATAGTCTGAAGTCATCCACATCTGTTAGTCTGTAAAAATTAAAAACCAAACCAAACAAAAAAAGTAAGGGATGAAATCCAGTGTTTTAATTCTAACTCATTTACATATCTGTTCTTTGAAGTATTCTGTCAATAAGTCAATTAATTTTAACATCAGTTTGGTGGAAATTTCTGGAGATGGAAGTGTAATTGGTTGGGATTGGATTTTTTCCTGGTTTTGTTTCTGTTTAAAGTTTTGGCTGTCATTCGCTTTTGTTCATGTAAAGTGCTATATAACATTGCATGATTCTACAAAAAAATTGTATATGGAATGAACAGCAATTTCTATGCTCTGCCATAGAGGAAATGATCAGACTGGTATGTAAAATCTTAAACTTTAATACATTAATGTGGAGAAAACTTTCCAGACTGTTTTGTCAGCATTTATTATTGTTTTTGTAATAGAAGATTCAATCACCTAGCATATTGTATTATTTCATTTTCATTCTCCAAACTAAAAACTAAGGTTACTTCCAGTCTAAATATTTTTGTCTGCAGGAATGAAATCAATCAATTCTTTATGTCTAAATACGCTTGTATAATAAGTCTTACTGTCTGGAAGAAATTTTGTCATAATATTGAGTGATGAAGAATAATAGAATTTTTGAGATATTTATAAATTTAGAAACTTTCAGTTAGCATCAGCATTTAAAAAAGAATTTAGATGTGGATGTTCTTATTATCACGTTCTTTACCTGATGACTAAATTACAATTTTTAAAAATGGGCATGTGAGGTTTAGATATACTCTTCCTGATCCAGAACAGTATTTTCCATCTCAAATCAGATTACTCTTAATGTTTGTTCTGTCTAAGGCTAAGCCTATCTGGTAAGTAACAGCTGTGTGTATAGAATTTCCCTTCTGTCCTCTCTACAGGCTAAGCTAAAACCAGTTGCTATGGAAATCCTATGATAATTGAAATAATTTTACAAAGAATGCATCTTGATAAACTAAAATGGTGTAGCAATGCTACCTATTCTTCCTGCTTCCCCTTTTCATGGGAAAAGATTAAATTCTTATTCTTTAAGATGAAATTATTTCTCTCCTCAACACAAAATTTTTAAAAACTGTATTCTACAGGAGTGTATAAAAGCCAGGAAGCTCGGCTAATGCTGCACATCTATCTCATTAAAGCACCCTCCCATACATCTGTGAGCAAGTTGAAAGAGGAAAAATGGGCTATGGATGGTTTTGTGAGTATATTTCTACTACAAAAAAAAAAAAAAAAAAAAA
>VXBZ01011309.1:0-24468 GCA_013399135.1 Heliornis fulica | reverse complement strand
AAAGAAAAGAAAAAGAGAAAAAGCTGTTTTGTTTGTATTAAATTATGTAGGTGATGTCTGAGACATATCAAATGGAATCTTGTTAGCAATACTGATTCATTAAATGTAATGAAAAAATTTATTGTAAGATATGTAGATCAGTCTCAGGTAAAATACGGAAATAGTCGGTGTGTAACCAAAATTGCAATGAATGTTAAAACAGAACCCTTGTCTTTGAAGCTTATTCTGATATTTTGAGACATTTTAACATCATGGTAATATAGTATCAATTTATAATAATAGAATATTGATATAATGGCATTTTTTATAATTAGGGTAGCACCATATTTAAATTTTTGATGATAATTTTAGAAATACCATGAAAAAGCTGAATTGTTACATGCATGGGGAAAACAAAATACTTTGCTACAATTAAGTAGTAAACCTAATGGAGGTTCTGGGAATGAGCACATTCTTCAGAAGGAAGAAGATAAGAGCATATAACTGAGAGGACAAGAGGTGAAGCAAAGAGGTAGAAAGAAGGAACAGCCCATGAGAAGGAAAACTCTTTGCAAAACAGACAAGAAAAACAAACATTGCCCATGATAATGCTAAGGCTGAAAAAGCTGAGCACTGGGGGGCTTTTGACAGTTTATTTGCCAGAGAAGAAAGCAGATTTTTCAGAAAAGAAAGGGCCTGAAATATTTTGAATTATGATGAACACCCATGCATACCTAATACACAGTCTCATTTCTCAAAGAATTTGACTGTTGTTTATTTTATGTAGACCTACTTATAAAGTACTACTATGACACCAGTATAAGTTCATATGTCAAAAGAAGAGTACATTTGTACATGTACATACAAATTCATATTTTTGTAACTTGTGGCACTGCTTCACTAATAATTTTTAAACCAATGCAAAACCAAAGCAAAAAAAAAAAAAAACCAAAAAAAACCAAACACTAAACCTAGTAAAAGGGCTTAAATCACTCTCTTTGTGGCTTCATGAGCTTTCTCCTGAGGTGAAAAAAAAAAAAAGTGGTAAAAGCAAGAAATCTACTTTCAGACTTCTAAATGCACAAGCATACACAGCACAGTCTCTAAATTCCATATGCTATTTGCATACTGTTCTTATTTGACAATTTTATTTTAGTTTTTAGGTTTTAATCTTGTAATAGCTCAAACAGACTGTTTTACCCCAAAGTGAGGAAATCGCCTAAGAAATCCACCCTTCCTCCAGTGAAAACATAGCTTCAGGTCATTGCTGAAAACATACTATTGCATTGAGAAAGGAAAGGAACTTTAAGGAAAAATCTTGAATGAACTTGCTACAGGACCACTGAATTTAAATCAATTAAATATCCTGGGAAGCAAGTACCTATACATTTGAGTACAATGTGTTAGCTTAAAATGTCTCACCCTAATAAGTGAGATATTAATAAGATTACAACCCTTTCTTTCTTCCCACAAGTCTTTTAGTTTATACTAGCGTATTTTTCTCTTTTACCAAAGCTTCATTCAATATTCTCCTGGTTTACAGATGTATAATTAATCAATTACAGGGATAAACACTGACAAAGAACAAAGGAACTAACTGTCAATTGAATGCAAAATCATTTCTATTTTATTTTAAAGTAAATATTAAAGACTCAATATTTGCATCATAAGGATTATATACAATAGAACTTCTATGTTTTGCTTCCAAATCAAATCAGATAATTAGGAAGCACATAAGATGCTTAGAAATATTTACCCCTTGAATTGTCAGAAGTTTTGTTGGTTTTAAAAAATAATAGTTAAAGGTAGTGTGAGTTATTATATTCGACCATAATCCATCATGTCGAAGTTATGCCTTTAACAGTTCTCTTTTCTTTTGAACTTTGTAGATTTCCTAGAAACAAGGGGAATATTCCCCATTTAAAACAAGGTGTGTTTTAAATGGGGAATTAATATCTACCAGTCAAGCACATTAAGATACCTCTGTTCCAAATAGATAACTTTTAACTTACAACAGACTTTTCCCAATTTAATTCAAATCCTTTTTGTTTACAGGTTTCTGCTGAACCTGATGGAGCAACATACGTTTTTCAAGGATTCATCCAGGGTAAAGATTATGGACAATTTGGACTTCAAAGATTAGGTATTCAGGAAATACTAAATTTTTGCCAGTCCATTGTTCTATATTCACTTTTATGATGTCCAGTAGTGTAAGAGTATCTGCAAAATGTTATCAGTATTGATGTTTTATAAAATATTGAGGCATTCATATCTTCAAAATGTCATTTAAGTAGTATTTGCAAAGAGTGTTTTGTTAGAAGTTTTAAAGACTTAAAGGTGCCTTGCAATGTACTCCTTAGTATAGCTACACATTATAGCTGCATGTTTTAAATGCATTTAATTTCACATATTAATAACTGTTTAGAGAGGCCACTTTATAGAAAGTTTTGCTAAGCAGTTATCTAGCTCATGGTGCTGAAAAAACACCTAAACATCTGCTAGAAGAGTGACACCACTAAATATTTATGAGTAAATCTTTATGTTACTGAACCAGAATACTTATTTTAGGCACTTATTTCCTCAAAATTGACTCCTTGGTTCTTTGTACTCAGTTCTACATCACACTATTAGTCTTTCTCTATTCTTTAATGGAGAAGACAGCTCTGATGACAGAGCTCTGGTAACATTCTTCTTTATAAGAAAAATAATTTCATTTACCTTTCTGATACTTTCTTAAGAATTGTTATATTTTCCTTCAACAAGAATTTTAATTTAATTTATACTAAATTTTTGAGTAATAAAATACAATTGAGAGGAATTACTTTTCACTAAGGTAGTGGCTCCTTAGAATTTTATCTTCAGATAAAATTCCTATGTGGATGCCAAAGTAGTGTCTTTCAGCTGCAAAGTATTATCAACTCTTATTTTTTCATTAAAACTGGGATATTCTTTCAGCTCTTGAATGTGATGAAGGATCTATTAATGAATGAAATAAAGAAGAATTTTCCTTTTTTCACAGTTCTGTCACAGCAAAATATGCTGCTTGGGATCTTGATTTTCATTGTATTTGCATATATTTTGCAAATAATTTTTAAAGAATTATTAGAAATTATCAAGAAATATTTCCTTTTAATTAATACAAAAAGAGTTATTTGCCTTTATTAGCTTCTTCAAATTAGTTGAATGCCATCAAACAAAAATTAAAATGGAAAAATTCCTTGGTAAAGTGTTTTCCCACGATCCCAGAATGGTAAAGGTTGGAAGAGACCATCTTTACGAACTACCCTGCTAAAGCAGGATCTCCTAGAGCAGGTTGCACAGAATTCCATCCAGATGGATCTTGAATATCTCCAGAGAAGAGACTCCACAACCTCTCTGGGCAGCCTGTTCCAGTGCTCTATGACCCTTAAAGTGAAGAAGCTTTTCCTCATACTCAGGTGGAACTTCCAGTCCCATCTCTTCTCCAGGCTAAACAGTCAGCTGTTTTAGCCTGTCCTCATATGAGACATGCTGCAGTCCCTTGCTCCTATTGTAGCCCTACAGTGGACTCACTCTAGTAGTTCCTTGTCTTTCTTGAACTGGGCAGCCCAGAACTGGACACAGTACTCCAGATGTGGCCTCTCCAGGGCAGAGGAGAGGGGGAAAATTACCTCCTGACCTCCTGACCTGCTGTGACCTGCTGGCCACAATCTTCTTATTGCACCACAGGATACCACTGGCCTTCTTGGCTATGATGGCACATTGATGGCTAATGCTTAACTTGTGCAACAGGACTCCCAGGTCCTTCTCTGCAGAGCTGCTTCTCAGCTTGTCAACACCTAATCTGTACCGATCCATTTTCATAGAATTATATAATCCTGGAATGGTTTGGTTTGGAAGGAATCTCAGAGATATCTAATTACAACCTCCCTTCCTAGGCCAAGGAAGGGAGGTTGTAATTAGATATCTCTAGTCTCCACAAGACCTCGTTTCCCAACACTGCCAGGGATAGGGCATGCTAAAAGGATAAAAGGGAAATAATCTTGTATTCTTCCCATGTAGCCTTCCCTTCTTTCCATGACCTGTAGATTGTCTTCTTGAACTTCTCATTTTGCTCAACAGTCCCCTGTTTAACCACACAGGTCTCCTGGCTCCTGTTCTTGATTTTTTTCCCCCATTGGGATTCTCTGATCTTGAGCTTGTAAGAAGCGGTCTTTGAATAGGGACCAACTTTCTTGGGCACCTTTTCCTATTAATTTGCATTAATAACATCAAAATGTGGATACCATACATATTCACTGTACCAGAGTATATTTATTGTTCTGACATTTTTCATCCACTTTTTAATCAGAATATGGTATAATCACACTACATTTAATTTCCAGGTGGTCTCATCATACAGCTGTATGTATGCAGATGAACTCATTAGGATAATCCAATCACAAGATGTTATAGAATTCTGAAGTTTGTGGAGTAGTGTGTGCTAAGGTTAACAGACATATATATGGTATTATATTCTAATAAGTTTGTGGGGGTTTTGTTTGGGTTTTTCTTTTAGGTCTTAACATGACTGAGGGTTCAAATTCCTCTAATCAACCACATGGTACAAATAGTAGTTCAGTGGCCATTGCTATCCTTGTGCCTTTCTTTGCCCTTATATTCGCTGGCTTTGGCTTTTATCTTTATAAACAAAGGTAAGTACATATTATGTGTATATTCCTGTATGACTTTGTGTTTTCATTGACTTAAGTATTTGTTAATGTGAATAAAATTTCCTGTAAAACCATAAAAGGTTTGAAAAACATGCATGTAGACAGCTCTTATTCCATTAAGGTCTGGCATAATGACTGTGAGATCAGTTTATTGTACCATGCTATGCTTTCATTTCTGCCTATTTAAAATGCTATACATTTCTCTCTTTATGATAACAAAATTGATTCTATAAATGATTGGCATATGGGGAATAATATAATTAATAGACTTTGTGTGTACTTACAGTAGATTGCCTGTAATTTTTTTTTACATGTGGCCTACTTAAGATTCATATCTTCAGTGAATTATTTTAATGCCTGCTCTGTTTATTGGTTTCCAAGTATATGGAAGTATTAAGCTGTTGAGAGGTTTCATTATAGGACTATTTCTGCATCTGAAATTATTAGTTCATGTGCAATTATGTTACATAGCCACCAGTGTTCTCAATTTCATTAGTCAGAGTTCCAACAGTTTTGTTCATGTTATTAAAAGCAGTATTACTTCTTTGGATTTAATGTCAAGGAATCTTTTCATATAGCTTTAAAGCATTAGATGACTAAAAAAATTTTAATCACTTTAATGACAAGACAATTCATTGCCTACTAACTGTCAAAATGGTGATTTACATCTGGTAGCCTGACAATAATAATTGTAATATTCTCTGCGGGATAACATTAGTTTAAAACATGCCATCATTTTTAAATTGTACCACTTGCTTATGATCTGCTTCAGAGTACAAAAAAGTGCTCATGTAATTTGTGTTGATACATTTGCTTTTAACTTTGTGCCGTAAGCACAGTCTTTACATTTTATATTGATAGTCTGTAATACAGTGTCCATTTTGCATAACAACATAGAGAAAGTGTTTTCAAGGGATTGAACCTTGATATTTTGAAATATTTAGTGAAAAGAAAATATTTCAGCTACAAAGTTATTCTTCAGTAAACTTGTTGAGTCTTCAAAGGGAAAATGAAAATCTGTCATCTGGCTAGGGAATTATTGCATCTTTACAAGATTTTGTCATACTCAACTATTTATCATCTGATCATCAAAGTGGAAATACCTGCTTCTTCTCAGGCTATTAACTATTTTTTTAAGTGAACACCATCACCATTTAAATCCCTTAAACTTTGTTGGAGTACTAATTCTTAGCCCATAATGTAAAAAAAAAAAAGATACATTTTATTTTTAAATTTTGTTCAGATACTTAAACCAGATCAAGTCAGTGAGGAAAACTGCAGTTACAAATACTCTGTCTTTCCTCTACAGGACTGCACCTAAAACACAGTATACAGGATGCTCTGTACATGAAAATAATAATGGACAAGCTGCTTTTGAAAACCCCATGTATGACACAAATGCAAAGTCTGTGGAAGGGAAAGCGGTACGATTTGACCCCAACTTGAACACCGTTTGCACAATGGTATAATATGGTAATGATGTCTTCAAAGTCTGGAAGTTGACACATAACACAGTGCACACACAGTTCACTGATTAAAAAAAAAAAAAAAAAGAAAAATTAAAGCACACTTTTCAGGATATACTGGGTCACCTTTTCCTGAGGATGATAGACAAGATTGGTTTGTGGTTATTTTGTTTTGAATTTGTTTTTCATAAACCGGATCAGAATTATTCTTTGTGTGTATCACGGAGAGTTTAAAAAAACTTTGCTGCACTCCATGAGTGCTACTCACAGTTTATTTGCTTTTTTAAAAAAGGAGGTTATTCTAAAACATAAAACATATTTGCATATATTGGAGGAGCATCCACTATCAGTATTTCTCTGCTTTATAAAAAATATAATAGAGGGACTGGGTTAAAAAAAAAAAAAGATATAGGTAGAAAATAAAAGCTATACTTACAGGAGACAATAGGTCACTGACTTCTCTTTAATAGTCATATGCTACATCTTTTTCATGAGTTTTTACCCTCCTTTCATTTATTCAGCCTGTTTAGTATTTTATTTTTCTTAGAAGAGCTGGGTTTTTTTTAAGTCCAGGATGTACTATTTAGAAATCAGCAAGTACAACGTAATCTTCATGTCACAGAAGAAAAATTAAAATGTCATGTTCTTATTTAATGAATTTCCTTCCCTGCTTCACATCTTGCTTTTCATGTTCCAGGTAAAGCTCCTTTTCTCTGTTTCCATTAACGATACTGAAAAATGATAATGTTTCTAATTTCTTTTGTCAATCATAAAACTAGACAAATTTCAGAATCAAGAACTGAGGTTTCACAATCATTTATTGAGGTTTGTCATTGGGCTATGTTCCTTACATATGTTGTTGCCGATTATTCAAAAGAATGACCATCTTACATTTTTTTGGATGTGAAAACATAATTTAGTGATATTTCTGGTTAAAAAGTGCAGTTTACAGTAACATTAATAATCAAAACGATATACCAAAATTTTAAGAGTCCATTATTCAGTCCATACCAGTTAAACCTAGATTGTATTACATCAGTTTATTCCTTCAGCGTTTTCAAAAATGCATGCACGAAGCATGGCAATCCCATCAAAGTTTATGGATTCAATGAACTTCAGATCAGACCTAAAAGCCAAGAGGAATTTATAATTTGGAAAAAAAATGTTTTTTCATGTCTATATTTATCAATATATTCCATAATTTATGAAAAAATTGTTAATGATTTTAAATTGAATATATTACCATAATACAATAAAAACAAAAATGCTAAAAATATATATGTATTCATATATATATATATATAAAGCCATGATTTTAATAGGGACAATCCATTCATTTAGGGAAAATATATATTCCACAGCCCTCAGATAAAAGTTTTAGCCATCCCAGAATCACTTTTGAGGTACCGTAATTTTTAGTTTTACAGCTATTTCATATCAGAGTTATTCAGTGGCAAATGAGTAATTTATTTGATGTAAGTCATTGTCTTCCATTGATAGCATGACTCACAAATGCTGTGTGTTAGCCAGTGTGAATTATCTGTTATTGTCCCTTTCAGACATTAATAATTCTGTGAAAATCTAAACTTTTTATTACCGTAATAGAGAGTGCCTACCAAAAATCATTGTACCCAGGATTGCTGCTTGGATTTCTATAATGTTTGATGAATTTCTTATAAACCATTTTACAACACTTTGTTTTGAATATTCATACAACTCTGTCAAACTGTATTCTACTAAAAGGATGCTGTTTTATATTTTATACCATTGGTTGTTATTTATTCTTGTTTATTCAAATGACTGCAATAACTATGATTCATTCATTAATGTTAAGGTTAATACATTTGAGATCGTTTAAAATGTTTCTTCTGCAACTGGCTACTCCTCTTATATTAATGCATACACTTTTGTAAAGAAGTATATTTTTATGAAAAAGGATTTGTAAAAGTCTGATGTAAATTTTCAGTGCCATGTAAACAAAATAAAAATGGACAATTGCTTTTTTAAGCCATGTTTCTTCTTTGGAAGATGACCTTTAAACTCATTTCTGTTGTGAAGACAAGAAAAATAACCAAATTTAAAATTCAAATCTGGTGTGTTTATGGGTTTTTTAATCATGTTGTTTTTTCTGAAACATACAGTGAATTTTAGGTGAAGTAGCAAGACTTAAATTACTCTCACAAATAGCAATGTGCATAATGTGTAAGATTAACTATTTTCTGGATTGAATTTTTTGTTTGACTTGAAGAAGCAGAAGTGGCCTATACTTGTCAACATAGTGAAAAGCATGGGAAGACCTATTTTTTTTTTTTACTTTGAAAAGAAAGAAAACCAACACCTTAGTGTTCCTTATGGTTGTAGACGGCTGACTTTGTGCATTAAAATGGTAGCTTACCACGGAAATGTACAGAGTGTACATAGTAACAGCTAGTAACAGTGCACACAGTACTTTAGGACACATAAAAACCCCCAGTGTTTTCTTTTGCAAAGTGGATGGCAANGTGTGAGGGGGGGTGGATGGTTATGAATCTATGTTCTACTGTGAATTTCCTGCTCACTATACAGTGAAAAGCCCCATTCAGTCCCACATTGAAGTGACTGAAGACTGTTGCTAAATAATTTGGGAATAGAAGCAAGGAATCAGTCTGAAAATGATATTGTGAGGGTCATGCACTAATGTTTTTTGGGTGGTGGTTCTAGAGCAAATTGATGAATGAGAAAAAAAAAAAACTCAAAACCTGAACACACAACCCCCAAACTGTTTCACAGTGGCCAAATTTTCATGTGTGACCTAGATTCTGAAGTTAAGTCCTTCCTTTTTTTGGTTTATGCATTATATGTGTTAACACATAAAAGTAAATAAAGCCTACATTGAACTTGTTCAGCAATTCTGATAATGGTTAAGCTATAGTATCCAGCTGGAACATCTAAAGAATTATACTGACTTCATTT
Organism: Heliornis fulica; assembly: GCA_013399135.1. NCBI lineage: Eukaryota > Metazoa > Chordata > Aves > Gruiformes > Heliornithidae > Heliornis > Heliornis fulica. The sequence goes on along the minus strand of VXBZ01011309.1, from coordinate 15,380 downwards.
TAAGAACTATTCTTAACAGATTATTTATTTGGGGAGTGGGGTTTTGCTTTTTTTTTAATGTTTGATTGGCTGGTAGGCCTTTTTTTGATGAGCCAGGCCAGTGGCTCATCATCTACTTGGTACTGCTGTCCTAAGTGACAGCTAGCACAGTGGAAAAATTACTTATAATTTGGCTTCCTTATTCAGGAAAATAGTTACATTAAGTAGAGTCAGATATTTTTGAATAAGATTTTGTAGTGCCAAAGTTTAAGCAGGACCAATGTTAAAAGATCATTGATTACATAAAACATATTACAGTGAAATAGCTGTGTTCCCCATTTATTATATGCTTGATACTGAAACTATGGCAACATAATTTCCTGACTTGCTCACCTACAAGTAAGTCTAGTAATAGCACTGCAAAGTAGGTCCCATCATTTTGTGAAAAGTCGTGTCTGTTGAAGACTACTGTGAGAGTTGTGGAGCACTGGAACAGGTTGCCCAGGGAGGTGGTGGATGCCCCATCCCTGGAGACGTTCAAGGCCAGGTTGGATGAGGCCCTGAGCAACCTGATCTAGTTGGGGGTGTCCCTGCTTCTTGTGTGGGGGTTGGACTAGATGACCTCTGGGAGTCCCTTCCAACTCTAGCTATTCTATGATTCTAAGACATATTCTCTAGCAATTATCCAAGTTACCAGTGAATATCTGTCAATATTCCATACTTTGCTGCATATAAAATCATGCTAAATCTAGCAGATTAGGCCGGTTAGGTCAAAATCCTTTTTGTTTGAAGTGTGTTGAGAAGCCCTTATAGAAAGTCCCTTAGCTGCCAAGCAGACTGAAGAGAAAGGTAATTTCCATCAAAGGAGCTACATATCCATTTTGAAGTAACATCTTAAAACACATTAACTGGTGTCCAGAATTTTCTGCTCTATCTGCATGTCCGCATTTCTAGGAATATACATAATGTTTATCAGAGCAAACTTTGATCCCAATTACCTAGTAACGATAAAATAATTTATATTCCTAAGATAAAAGATGATATGTAGGAGCAAGCTAATTATATAGTCATCCTCTTCTCCAACACTTAAATGACAGAAGATTATATCTGAACACTCTAAGTCTCCTATGGTGATTCTTGTGAGACATTCTGCTTGGGGTTTTAATCACATTCTGCAGAGATAAGAGTTTAGGCAGTGAAGTTCTAGAGTTCAGAAACCACGAAATAAAAAAACCCTCTTTTAACTGTGAAGAGTACACTCTTTGAGAGGAGCATAACGGGAGGATTCTGCTTTCATATATCAGTTGAGGAATTTGAAAATCCATAGGGAATCATTACATTTATGTTTACTTGATTAATGAGTCCCTTATTTCTTTTATTTTCACTTATGTTCATTCAAATAAAGGTTGAATCTAATAGTCCGGGAAGGCATGAAAAAATAAATTGATGTTCTATGTAAACATGCTAAATGAAACTGTGTTTGTTTAAATTCTGAACCTAGGTCAGCAATATCATGCCAATGTGACCAGAACTTGTTCATTCAACCTGTGCTCAAAAACTTGACAAAAGTTGGGGGGTTTTCTCCACCTCTTACACATTAAGGTATTTCTTACCTGTTTTGAGAAATTGGTTGGTCCAAAAATGTTTTGAAAAGAAAATTTCAGGAACAAGAAATTAGAAAATTGCTGTGAATGGTGTCCATCTTATTTTAATGACCTGCAAGAACGATGATTTTTATGCTTTTTGATAGCATTTCTGGGCTTTATTTTAGTAAGGTAGAATTAATATATTCTGTCCTAAAACAAACAACAAAGTGTAAAATATTTTGAGACTTGCAAATTTCTACTTTGTTTTAATTGTAAAATATATTTTTAAATTATATAAATAAAATCATGACAGTCTGCCACTGACAGTATTAAGTACAATAGTTATCTCTAAATTGGACAAAGAGAAAATGAGTTAACAGCTCTTCCTGATGCTATTTTTACATGGCTTGTAAGTAAGTCCAAAATTGCCAAAGATGAAGCAGGACCTATATTAGATACAAGACTGATTAAATAAAACACATTTGAAAAATAATGTAACTGTTCTTTCATTATCTTCTCTGGATGCTGAAACTATGTAAACACGATATAGTTTGTCTCCAACCAAATCTAAAAAAGACTAATGGCACATTATCAATCATGTTTGTCATTCAAGATGATGATAGACTTTGTCATTGGTGAAAAGTAAAATGGGTATATTTGGCCTGGAGTACAGAGCTTTCCTGTAAATGAATAAATTAATATATACTACATGTTGATGAGCTAAGATGAACTGTCAGTTTCTCTTTGAGAAGGATATTATCTATCATAAGAAAAATTTAGGAAAACGGCCATGAGCTCCGGAGAATAATACATAGTGACAAAAGCAATTAAGGAAGCTAAGGAGCTGATAATGGATGAACCAGTTGAGGCAATTGTCTCATATCATTCCAAAGCATGACCAGAAGATACCGACTATGTATGTACTATATATCTCTCTCTATTAGTCAAATCCTTCCCTAGCTGAGGCCCTTAAAAAGTGAACAGATAACATACCTGCTATTGGACCCAATGTATTTTTCCAACCTAAATGACCCTGTGATTCTCTGTTGTGCAACACGAGCAAGAATTCTGGGAGGTCCATATAGTATTTATAGGTGATACAGTGACATGGATTCCAAAGGGGAGCAGATTGTCAGTTCTGTTTCCTACTCATAGAAAGGTCTGTGTAAGCCACTAAGAAAAGGTTCCTAAGATTCAGAGGTTTCTTTTGTGTTTATGAGGAAAGTGTGTCCAGCTAGAATCCCATTCTGCGTGTTACTACCCAGAGAACACTTACTGCCCACAAAGTCTACTAGCCAAAACTCATTAACTGCTAAATAAAGCTAACAGATTTCTGGCAGTAGTGTGCTGACATTTAAACTACCCTTATGAAATGTTTCTATTTTGACAGAGCAACAAATTTTGTGGAAAAAAATGGTTTTGTGAAAAATGTTTTTACTACCTCAACCAGTCACATCTCTGTTAAGGAGGTAAGACTATAACTTATACTAGACTTAGAAACAAAATTATAAGTCCTCAGAACCAAAATATATAAAACTTTCTAGTCCATTTTTTTTTTCCAACTTCAAACTTAGACTCTTCTGGACTGTTCTATAACGATGTAAAGCTGCAGTTATCATCACAAGGACTATAGCAATAGGGTAGGAAAACCATTCAAACAGACCGTTGAAGTAGGTAATCATAGAATCATAGGATAAGGAGTAGTTCAGGCTGGAAGGTACCTCAGGAGCTCTGTATTCCTGTCACGGGTTTAAAGCAGGGCTATCTCTGAGGTCAAAGCTTGCTCAGGGATTTATGCAAATGAGTCTTGAAAACCTCCAGGAAGGGAAACTTCACAACCTTCCCTGGCTTCTCTTTCACTGCCTAACTGTCTTCATAGGGAAAATGTTTCTCCTTGTGATAAGCTGGATCCCCACCCTTATGAATTTTGCTTGTTGTTTCTGTTTGTCTTCCTGTCACATATTGCTGCAAATATTTTAGCTCTGGCTTCATGAGAACATCCTTTGTACAAAGTTGTCTTTTCTCAAGGCTGAAAAGCCCATCTCCCTCACAGAATCACAGAATGTTAGGAGTTGGAAGCGATGTTGAAAGACCATCTAGTCCAACTCCCCTGCCTGAGCAGGATCACCTAGATTAGATTAGGAACATGTCCAGACTGGTCTCGGATGTCTCCAGAGAAGGAGACTCCACAACCTCTCTGGGCAGCCTGTTCCAGTGCTCTGTCACCCTCACAGTGAAAAAGTTTCTCCTCACAAAAAGAGTTTTGTGCTCCCCAATGATCTTGGTGGCCAGACCAATTTATCAACATCTTCCTTGTCTTGTCTCTAAATTGGTTGCAGTATTGTACATGCTGTCTAACAGTTCTTGAGTAGAAGGGGATTCCCTCAATCGACATTCCTGTTAAACAGTCCCAGAAGCCTTTGGCACCCTGCTTGCAGGGCACAGGGATGGCTCATGATCTCACATGAATGACTCGTGATGGCTGCAACTCCTGTTGACTTTTCCGTAGAGCTCCCCCGCTGCCCTGCTCAGTCTCCAGCTTGTATTGTCCAGTCAGGATGTTAAGATCCCTTATTTGTTCTTGATTAATTTCATAATTTTTTCTAAACCTGTGTAGGTCCTTCTTGATGACAACACATATTCCAGTAGTATTGGCTGCTCCCTCACTTGAACTTTGCAAGTTTGCTGAGAATTCACTGTGTCAGCTCCTCAGGGTCATTGATATGTATATCGGGCAGCATAGGCTCCTGAATGGGCCCCTAAGGAACATCACCAGATTCTTATTCAGGGTAAATGCTACCCTTTGATCCTGCTCTCAAAAAATATTTTACCTATGTAGTTATCCACCCAGTCAGAACATAATGCCCTGAATTTATGACAGGAAAAATTTTGGATACTGTCAAAGACTTACTGATATTTAGGTGAATTACATTAGTACTGTCCTCTCAACTACAAGAATAGTAAATTTAATTACAAAAGGCAATCGGGTTTTTGGTCATGATTTTTACTATGGGGGTGATTAAACACTCTGACAGGCTGCCCATAGAGGTTGTGGAATCTCCAGCTCTGGAGATAACTCAAAACTCAACCAGACCCATCCATAAACAATTCAATATAACTGGCCCTAACTGCTTATCTGCAGTTAATCTAGGTGACATCCAACTACCTTTTCCTATGTGTCTGAATAAGTACCAGGGATATGATAGGACATCCAGGTGGACTACAGGAAAAAATTACTTGGTGATGTTACATTTTGTCTAGTTGGAATGAGGAAACGCAACTTTTAGATGAGTAGTATTGTTGCCCGATACATGAAACACAAACCAACGGAGAGTTAGTTTATGCGGTGCTTTATTCGGGGCCCCGGGAACCTGGGGACTAGCATCCAAAGCCAGGATTCCAAAGACCCTCAATTTTGGTTCATCTTTTATACTCTTTTTACAAACAGCTTACATTTACAGGCCTGTTCAACCAGCCCGAGCCTTAGCCTAACTACTTCTAAAATTCTCTAATTCATGCTACTTGTAACAGTATGGTTGAGCCCTAACCAGCAATTACATGCCATGCAGCCGCTCACTCGTTTCCCCCTGGTGTGATGTGGAAAAAAATCAGAAAAGTGAAAGTGAGCAACCTTGTGGGAGAGATAAAAAGAGTTTAATAGGACATAAAACAAACAAACAAACGAGTAAACAATAGGAATAAGGATATATATTAATAATTTGTACGAGAGAAGAACAGCAGATTGTCTCTATCAGAAATTAATATTGCACAACTCTGCCCAGCTGCAATTCAAGACAACCCCAGAGTGCCCAGCCTCTCAGCCCACACTCATGAGCAAAGAATAACAAGGAATTCATTCACCATTTCCCATTGGCAAGCTGGTGTTCAGGCATCACCCCAAAGTCAATGCTGTGCAAGACCCCAAACTGCTGAACCAAGCCCTCAGCTGCTGCTGCAGCCCCCAGCTCCCCCTCAGACCCTCAGCCCACCCCCAGTTATAAATGGAACATGACATCTTATGGTATGGGATATCTCTTTTGCCAGTTTGGGTCAGCTATCATGGCCATGCCCCCTCCCAGCTTCTTATGTGCCCCCTGCCTTCTCATTAGCAGGACAGCATGAGAAGCAGACAAGTCAGTGATCATTTTGCAAAAACTTAAAAAGTCAGTGTCTTATCAAGACAATTCTCATCCTAAATAGAAAACACAACATTGCAACAGCTGCTAGAAGGAAAATTAACTCTATCCTGCTGAAACTATGGCAATGAGCTCTGCTCATTCTTTCCCATTCACCCTTTGCTATTCATATAACAAGTGAAGGGCTTGTGATGTCACTCCAACAAGTTATTCTTCAGCTGTAAGTGCCTCACCTCTGCATCCACCTTTAATATATGGAACATGATAAGGAAAACAGAATATCTCCAGGGCTTGAGTCATATCATTTGATAGCTGCTGTCCCAGCATTTTCCTGGGTATAACTCAAGGAAAGGAAAGTCGGGAGGACTACAAAGATGTGTGGTTATGCAGAGAGAAAATCGTAAGGGCAAAAGCCAAGCTAGAATTTAATCTGGCTACAACCATAAAATCAGTAAAAATGTTTCCATAAAAAAAGAGATATAATGGGAATCTCAATCCTGGGTTGGATGTGAGGGGAAACATGGTGACAAAGCATGATGAAAAGGCTGATCTACTTAATGCCTTTTCTGCCTCTGTCGTTAACAGTAAGACCAGTGGTTCTCTGGGTACACAGGACCTTGAGCTGGAAGACAGGGATGGGGAGGAGAAGGAAGTCCCCATAATCCAAGGAGAAATGCTTAATCACACAGACACGCACGTATATGGGGCCGGATGGGATTTTCTCAAGGGTATCGAAGGAACAGGTGGAAGTGCTCACCAAGTCANGGGTACACAGGACCTTGAGCTGGAAGACAGGGATGGGGAGGAGAAGGAAGTCCCCATAATCCAAGGAGAAATGCTTAATCACACAGACACGCACGTATATGGGGCCGGATGGGATTTTCTCAAGGGTATCGAAGGAACAGGTGGAAGTGCTCACCAAGTCACTTTCCACCATATATTAAAAGTCCTGGCTATCTAGAGGTCCCAGTTGACTGGAGGTTAAAAAATGTGACAACCAATTTGACACTAAATTGGGTGGGAGTATTGATCTTCCTAAATGTAGAAAGGCTCTACAGATGGATTTGTACAGGCTGAATTGATTCTCTGAGGCCAACTGCATCAGATACAAGAAGGATCCCTGCCAAGTCCTGTACTTGGGTTACAACAACCCCAGGCAATGCTACAGGCTTTAGGAGGGATGGCTGGAGAGCTGCCTGGCAGAAAAGGGCCCGAGGGTGATGGCTAACAGCTGGTTGAATGTGAGCCATCAGTGTGCCCAGGTGGGAACAGCACCTGGCCAACAGCAACCTGGCTTGTGTGAGAAATCCTGTGGCAAGCAGGACTGAGGAAGAGATCATGCCCCTGTACTTGACAATGTTCAGTACTATGTTCATTTTTTCCCCCACACCACAAGAAAGAAATTAAGATGCTGGAATGTATCCAAAGAAGGGCAAAAAATGTGGTGAAGAGTCTAGAGCACATCTTGTGAGAAGCAGTTGACAGAACTGGAGCTTTTTAGCCTGGAGAAGATGGAGGGGCGATCTTATAACTTTCTACAACTACTTGAATGGAGGTTGTAGCCAGGTGGGTGTCAGTTTCTCCCACATAACAAGTGGTTGCACAAGAGTAAATGGGCTCAGGGTGTCCCAGGGAAGGTTTAGAGTGGATATTACAAAAAAATTAATGGAAAGGATTGTCATGTATTGGAACAGGCTGCCCACGGAAGTGATTGAGTCACCATTCCTGGAGATATTTGAAAGACGAGCATCACTGGGGGATGATGTGATAGAGAGCAGCCCTGCATAAAAAGACTTGAGATTATTGATGAATGAAAAGCTGGACAAGAGCCAGCAATATACACTTACAGCCCAGAAGGCCAACCACATCCTGGGTTGTAACAAAAGACTTCTGGCCAGCAGATCAAGGGAGGTGATTCTGCCCCTTTGCTCTGGTGAGACCCTGTCTGGAGTACTGTGTCCAGCTCTGGAGCCCTCAACACAAGAAGGTCGTGAACCTCTTGGAGAGGGTCAAGAGGAGGAGGACAAGGATGATCAGAAATCTGGAGAAACTCTCCTATGAAGGCAGGCTGAGAGATGAGTTATATGTTCATAAGGGAAAATAAATCAAGGATTAAAAAAAAAAAAGTCTAGATTGAGCAATGTGTAATATTTTAGTTGTTAATTTAAAATTATATATTACAAATCCAGTAAAGACTGAAGACATCACATGGATTGGTTGGGTAATAAATACATAATCTGAACAGGTTGCTAACAAAGTGACACAAATGTTACTTATTACAAATTTACTAATCCAACAAGATGAGTTTGTGAATAGTCTAATGAGAAGAACCAGTTTGGAAAAAAAAAGTAAGTCATCATGTCAGAGTAGAAAATCTTGTTCTGCACAGTGGTGAGTTGGACTCATCGGAGGAAACAGTAACGTGGTCTCCTAGTCACTGAAGACTGAACAAGAAAAAGTGATTTTTTTTGTGGTGTGCTCAAGCTAATTCTAACGAAAGATTTACTGAATGCAAAACTCACAAGAACTTTATATGTAATAAAGTCAAGTACTCTTTTAAATAGCATTGTTCTGTATAAATGGTCTCAGGATGATCTGTTCAGTGAATGAATTTATCAGTATGAGTATGAGCATCAAAACAGTACATCAGAAGAGTTTTTCAAAATGTCACATTGCTAGACTGATTAAAATGAATTTGTACACCATACAAAATGATTTTGTATTTTTTGAAAGTAGATTAATATGCTCCATTTAGGTATATTCACTAGTGGATGTTTTCTTAGAAAGCATATCTTGAGTGTTTTAAAAGCATAAATTTAAAGCAAAGTACATTGCAGCAAAATGGCCAGTAATTATCCTTGTCTTACTTTGTGTACTAATGTACAATGGTCTTAGAAACTTATTAGTCACTGCTTGCACATAATGAATGAATGAATCAACTAATAATAGCTCTATTATGTACTAAAGACCTAACTTGAAATACACATTTATAAAACAAAGAATAGATTAGCAACTAAATACAGCAAACTACTTCTAAAAGAACTTAGCATTTAGCTAAATGCCTAATTAAATTTAGAATAAAATTATGATCTAAATAAGCAAAATGAGGAAAACCAACCAAACCTCCCAGATGGATGTCAATCTGAAAAGATTTAGGTAAATTCTATACAATTATTATAGTAAAAGCTAAATGCCCACTTATTTCTCTAAATAAGAATGCAGTCATTCTAGAAAAAAACTGTATTGTTGCATAGGCAAAATGAAATAGGACTTTTTTTTTAAGCTCAATATTCTCATCAATACTGATGAGAGGTTGAGGAATTAGCATACAGACTGTATAGATTATATTGCGATATATAGCAACTACAAGAACTGTAGTGCAGCTGAATTAAAAACTTGCACTCAAAAATACTCCGAAAAGTCTTTATTCAGACCTTCCATTTATCCATTTGTATAACACAAATTACCTTTCGATGAAACTTTTTTACAGAATAATTGTAGAACCATGATTTTCCATCCTGTCACACATTTTGTCATGTCCAAAGGTCCTGATAAATTTCCGATAAAGGTATGACAAATTTATCGAGGTGTGACTCCCCTGCATGCTGTCAAGCTGAATGTCCATTAGTTAATCTTTATTAAAATGCAGGAGAAACTAACTGTAATTATACATATCTCTTGCTTAAAATAGGTGTAATTGTCTTGACTTCAGTTATTTCAGTGGGGATCTATCTCTACTGCTGTGTGGAAGGGGTCACCTTGTCCCTAAAAATAATCACACAGCTTGAATCATTGTTGATATGCACTGAAAAGAGCAGGATGATAAAAATTTCCATTAAGAACATTATTATGGTCTTTGATTTAATGCTTTGTTTCATTTTACAGAATTCCTGTAAGATTTTAATTTCATAAGGTAAAAGAAAAACACACTGACCGTGAATCTAAGCAATAAAATTCTTCAGATCTAGTATTCAGAAGTCTGAACAAAAAAATGTAATTTTTAATTTCATTTTTTTTAATGGGAATACAACACTGGGAAATTCCACAAACCTATCAAGTTACTATTTACTAAGCTACTTAAGAAAGTGCACTATAATTGCAAACTGATAATAGAAAAAAAAAAATATAGAACTTGTCCTGACTATTGCAAATCAATATATCCTATATCTCTGTCAATGTGAAAAAAAAAAAAAAAAAGCTAGCATTGTAATACACACTTCATGTTGTGTGGCTGAGATATTAGCATTAGTATTAGTAGTTTTAACAGAAAATTATAATACATGCATTGTTAAAATCAACATAGTATTTCTAAAGACTTTCAATAGACATTTGCTTAGGGAATTGAAAATCAGAAAGATTTTTGTGGGAAGGGCTTATCTTCCAGGGGGAGTAGGGTTCTAGGAAAGGAGTTAGCTCATCTGTAGGGCTTTTTTTATAAGTCCCAGAGAAAGCCAGGATAAATGAGAAGTCTGCCTCAGTTGAAGAGGATTGGATCAGGGACAACTTAAGCCATCTGGACATCTGTAAATCCATGGGTCCTGATGAGATGCACCCAGACTGAGGGATGATCTCGTTAATGCTTATAAATAAGTTAACAGTGAGTGTCAGGAGGATGGATCCAGGCTTTTCTCAGTGATGTCCAGTGATAGGACAAGGGGAAATGGGTCCAAGCTGGAACACAGAAAGTTCCATCTGAATATAAGGAAAAACGTTTTCACCGTGAGAGTGACAGAGCACTGGAACAGGCTGCCCAGAGAGGTTGTGGAATCTCCTTCTCTGGAGACATTCAAGACCAATCTGGACATGTTCCTATTTGATCTACTCTAGATGATCCTGCTCAGCCAGGGGGGATGATCTTGCGAGTCCCCTTCCAAATCCTGACATTCTGTGACTGTTACTCTGTGACAGAAAGGGGGAATCAAGACTGATGCAAGTACTTAGGTGTATTCAATTGGACATGTGGGACCATACAAAATTTACAATGTTCAGGAGAAGCAGATGGATCAGGAAGGAAGAAGGAGGGGAAAATTAATTTGGGTGGCTAAAAGGGGGCCATCAAGTGGGAGCAGGTCACTGTGCTTCTCTGGCTGCACCCTACATAAGATCCATGAATCCTAGCTTATCCTTATCTCTTTTTTTTTCTCTGTAATCTAACTATCCTATGTGAGTGCTGTAATATGTGAATGTCAGCAGATGGACAAGAAGCTTGGAGAAGAAACTGGAAAGGCACAAGTTCTGAGCCGGAAGCTGGGCATGGATATTAGGTGGATTTTAGTTTTGTGCTAATGGTTGAAGCACCTATGACTGTGTGGGTGCTGAAACAATGTCAGACAAGTGTGCAAGTGCATGCATCTATTTGCATAGAACATCAAGATGGACTACCTGGTGAGCAGAAGACCTGCATGCTGAGTCAGGGTCCCAGTATCCAGCCTTGCACATGATATGGACTGAGAGGCCACACTAATATTCAAGAGATCTATGATTTTGTGTGTGTGTGAATCTAAAGAGTGAGGGGATGTATGTTTTCACTTCTGTCCTTATCAGGAGGAAAGGAGGAGCTGGACTGCACTGCTTTGTGTGAGTGCTGTTGGTGTTCCTGGGGCTGCTGCTAAAGACAGTGCCCTGTCTGGGATAGTCTGGGTGGCCAGCCATGTTAGTATCCTCTGGCCGTGTCTGTGCATGCATCTCTAGATCATGGGCTCATGGTTTTTTTTTTTATTTCTGTAGTTTTTCTTGCCCTCTGTTCAGAACTAAAAAAAAACCCAAAAAAACCCACAAAAACTTGAATACAGGAGGATTGAATAATCGTTAAAAAAAAAAAAGAAAATAAAAGAATAATTGCTTTTTTAAGCAACACTCAGACAGGCTGTCTTTAGGCATACATTAGTTTATTTTAGTACTTGTGACAGAATTCCTTTAATTATGTTTAGTAATATTACATTTATATTCTCCCATGTGCATTTCATGATCACAAAATCACAGAATGAAAACTGTAAATAAAAATCCCTGAAAACAGGTTATGGGAGTCACTGTAGCAAATGTAATACCATTTTCCCCCCAGACATGGAGTATAAAAAGCAGTTATCTAAAGACCATGAAGAATGTTAAAAAACTTGGAAAAAAATAAGCCCTTGAGCTGGCAGGAAGTAGCAAAGAAAATTAAGTGCAAAACTCTCTATACTCGAGAAAATAATACCTAAAAACCTGGATGATGCCTTTCCTTTGAAAACACCATTTCACCCCCACTCGAACTCACTCTATTCTTTCTCTTTCTTTCAATCCTATTTTGTCTGCTGACCTTTAGAAAATACCCAACTCTTGCCTAAGAGGGAAATGCTCTCACAGCCCTGTTCTCTTCTGCTGTGCAAAAGGGACTGCAAGGGTTACATGCAGAGCTTTGCTAGTAGAGAAACTAGCTGACAGTATACATCAAGTTTATGATGAAAGCTAGTCCAAAAGAAAAAAAAAAAAAGGTGACTGAGAAAGGGACAGAGACTCAGGGAGGTAGAGAGAGAAGGAGACAGAGGAAACAGAAAACTCAAGGTCTCCTGTTTGGAAGCAGAACATGGTCCCAGATGAGCATTCACAATTGCAGCAGGTGCAATGATGTAGATGATGAAGATGAAGATCTTTGGTGTTTTTTGTTGTGGTGCTTTGCCTCTAGTTCTATAGACTTTTCATAAAGAGTTGCATAAATTCCCTACTGATTGTGACTATGATGTTATTAGCACTGATTGAAGTGTGTTAATCAGGAATAAATTTGGACACTGTTTTGTTTACAGCATTATTAAATAATGTTTGCCAAGTATTCAAATTACTTTTATTCATTTAGTTGAGAATTATGATTAATTTCTTTAATACAAGCCAAAGTTCAGAAACAGGACATGGAAAATAGGAGGGAAAGGAGAGGACACTACTGATACGTGCTTCCCATGCAAACTCATCAAAACATCAAAAGTAAAGTATATGGATGCATGAAGATGAGAAAAAGAGAAAAGGAAATCTGAGACTAATAGCATGAGTACTGCCACATTGTAAAATATTTCTAAAATAAGAAAAAAAATTAAAATCACAGAGTTGCAGATAATAGGACACTAGCATTAATAAGGACAAGTCATCAAGTTACCAAAGAGAACTTGCAGTCAGGAAAAGAGTAGTTCTTCAACCCTCATCTAACCCTGATACTTCTCTTCCCTGTATACAAGACCTTCAGCCATGGCCCTAGGGAGGAATCTCACACAGCCCAAGGCTCTTTGAAGCCTGCTGTTCCCTTTCATAGTGCCTTGCCAGCTCTACAGCACATGTAGATCTTTTTCTCTCAGCCTGAACCATAACCCTGAGTGTAGGCTGAGTTGTAAGCCACTGCTTCTGTTGCAGCAGGGTTACATCTAACAGGATTTTTCCAGTTGTTGTCCTGCGTTCAAGAAATTATCTTAAACAAAACCTAACCACAAACTAAACCAAACAGACACTACACAAGCACATACTTTTTTTCCTCAAGATATTTAACTTCATTAAACTTTTATATCGCTGTGTTTCCATTTCTGAATCCCATGAACCTGGAGAGGCAGATGGTTCAATGTTTTGCAGATGATTGAAAAGTATAAATGGCCGTGACAAGGTAAGTAATAGTACTTTTATTCACTGTATTAGTGCAATCTGTTTCTACCTAGGAAGCAGCCTAAACGATTAAGTGAACTTAAATTAACAACATATTTTCCTCTATTTTTTGCTGTGACATTTCATAATTTTGTTTTCAAAGTAATTCATGTTTACCTGGACTAAGTGTCATTTTTATATAGTGTGTAGTTTTACAGGTATTAGTTATGTTTTTGGGTGACATCTGCCATTTTATCCATGTATATTATATTAACATTTCTCAGGCACATTTACAGGTTTTGCAATGTCCTTGAGTTCATAGAATATAACTAATAAAACCAAAAAATCCATATGGCCTCACAGATGCAAAATGCAACTATCCTGCAAAACTGGAAGAAGAAAGTGTTTGTATTTGTTTTATTCCCTTGAATTAATACATAGCTGAAATAATTGGGAATGGCAAGACCACAAAGAATTGTTATGTAATAATATTTTAAAATATGTATATACTAATTATTTTCTCATTCCCAATTTACCAGATTGACAATTAAGAAAGAAACGGGAGATAACTAAGGATTTTAGAGAGGTAGAACATTGGTGCATGCACGTATACCATAGAAATAAGGGAATGGAGGCCCACTGTGATTTAAACCAATGGTTTGTCTGTCTACACCTCCTTTATTTAACAGTATCTAGCACCATTTATTTTCAGAATAAGAGAAAACTCAGATTGTAGTTGCTGACATTCCTATTAATACAATATGGCTTTAATTTCATCTCCTTTACATTTCTTGGAAATGGAAATTTTTTCCTGGAATAATTTCCAATAATTTCTTCATTAAAAACAAACTAACAAACAGCCCCCAAAACAATTATTAGCATGCATCAAACAGATTTTTCTCCAGACACTGCTTTTTATAAAAGGTTTTGATACAGTAAAATTTATGAATGGTCTTGACATTTTCAGTAGGGTATTTTATCTGTCATTTTACTGCCCATGTCAGAAGCTTTTTTAAGATCTGTAATGTGTCTCATGTGTCCAGCTCTTATATATTCACGTGACATCTTTTGTCAAATTTTATCTTCATAATTTAGTGTGGATTGCTACTTTTTATTTTCTCTTTATCTTTTTTGTTATTCTGCAGTTACTAAAAATCCCTTAAAAAAAAAAAAAAAAGGATTGTGCCCTTCTACAAATAATTTCGATCTTATCATTGTTCCTATTCTTAAAGAGAGGTGTAACTTCTCTGTAAAAGCTCTTCTCAGGGAGTCTTGTTTGGGAATGCATTTCATTGAATTGGTTATGTCACTAATCAAATCTTAACAAATTTTTCCTAATTCTTCAACTGAGTATCCCATGACACTTATTTCTCCCATTAGCATCTTTGCACTTCAAATATCAACTTCAGTTTCCTAATTTCCACTATCCATTTTCTCCTTTAAGTTTTTTGATGTGTATTGGTTTAAATAAAGATAGATTTCCATTTTCTGAAAATGTATTTCAGCATGACAAGAACACTACATATTTTCTTTGAGAATTTAAGGGGTTTTCACCTGTCCTTCTCTCTGCCTTTCTGCTCCCTCTCCACAGTCTCTCAGCACTTCAGAGAATTCATCCATTCTTTGATGCTCCAGTTTGCCAGAGGACAAATCTTTCAGAACAAATCCAAGTGTTTCTGTTTCATTACTTCTAATATATTTTGACTAGTATGTACTACTTTAAAAACAAAAAAAAGTCCTTTAGAACTCATCTTTTTTCTGATCCAAGACTAATTGTAGTTCTAGTTTCAATACACATTTTTTCTGGTAACATTAATCTAACAAAAAATAAACTTGTGTTCTGTCATATTTGGTGGATTTTACTCTGTGAGTCCTTGGAGTGGCTGTGTTTTTTGGCAGACATGCCATCAGACTAGACCTTTGCCTTGGCCATCTGGTGAATCCCGTATAATGTGCATGATTTAAGGAGACAATCAAGCATCTCTAATAATCATCATGTCCATCTCCTAGGATATGATCCTCTTTTCCTCATTATCTTCAGCCTTCCTTATGCTGTGCAACAAAGAATCATAGAATCATA
>VXBZ01011308.1:76170-99465 GCA_013399135.1 Heliornis fulica | reverse complement strand
GCAGCTAGTGAAGGAAGGAGTTGAATGGGTGTTAGTCTTGGTGTGAAGGGTGCTTGTCTGTGAGAAAAGATGCTTGAGTCCCTGGTGCTGGTACCTATTATATGTTGCTTAGCTATTTCAACAGGATTTCCTCCTTTCTGGTTCCAGAAATATTTTCCTATTCTAGACAGAAAGGAGCAGAACCTTCAAAAGAAGGGCAGAGGGCAGTCAGTCTTGCAGCATGGTAGTTATGGTGCCACTGTCTGAGAATAAAGACTGGGTCCCCTTCTCACCTTAGCAAGGCCTATTATCATCTTGGAGCTGGTGGATGAGGAGAGAGACCGTGGAGACATGCTTTGCCTTGTGGTAAGGAAGAGCAGAGTGAAAGCGTGAAATTCAAGAAGATAATTTTGGGTGGTGATATCAGTAGATTTGTGCTTTTCTGAAATTAGAAATTTGGTGCCAGTGGTGGAGAAAAAGATAGGACCTGAGAAGGACCAACATCACCAACGCTTGCTGTTGGATAGTTTGAGTCAGTGCCACCCCAGAAAGCCGCTCTAGGTCAGCCTTTCTCCCAATGTGTAAACCTTTCCCACAGACAAGGCTTTCATGAAAGAGCACCTAGGTGCTCAAGGAAGACACTGCATGTCTGGGGCAAGAAAAATGTGTGCTTAGCCCAAGCTCCCTTTGTGAGGAGTCGCGTGTATCTCAGTAAAAGTAAATATAAAGAAGCTATAACTAATGGAAACGTTCCTCAGTTACCAGCCTGTGGTTCCCAGGGTACATTTGATTTACACTGTTGATCCCAGACTCTTGCATAGTATGTAAGCATCCTAAGATGGGAATCAGAGGGAGAGGGAGAGCAATTAAATATTATTGTTGGTTCTTTTCTACGGTTGTTACATAATTCTGCGTGATGAGCCAACTAAGCACGCTATCAATTCGGCCTACGTTTAATGTTGCCAACTGTGTAATTATAGCTCTGTCAAGCCTCCCAGCCTACTGTTTGCAGTGCTTCTTTTACAGTAGGAGAAACAATGTGTATTCCAGAAAGGGGGCTAAATGAATCCTATAAGTCCAGCTTTAAAAATTTTGGCAGACCAATACATATTTGCTTTCAAGGAAAAGAATTTTAAACTGAAGGGGAAAAGCAGAAATCTTGATTATCTGCCACTCCCCCAGTACCAAATTCAAGCACACCCAAGCTACAGAGAAAGAAACATTTCATGGCTCGAGGGGTTGTGGCAGATTCAGTGCTTACAAAATCTGCAACTTATTCCTCACAGTCTGGGACATCACTTCTAGATTACCACAGTCACATATTTGCAAAAATCCCTCTCAGGTCTCTGTTTCAGCATAGTAACCCTGTATTCTTCCAACCCCATGTCACTAAACTGGTAGGACATGATCATCTTAAGGCTTCAAATGATATGAGAAAAATAGCAAAACTTCCACCTGCTCCACTTTTCCCTCAGTCACTTGTGTATCCTTAAGAAGTCAAAGAATGTGGCTTGGGTTTTTTTTTGCTTTAATTTGTTTTTTCTTTAAAGTGAGCCAGTCTGCTACAGTCTTCCTATCAGTTAAAAGACAAAACCACAAAAAACCAAAAGAAAACTCACAAAAAAACCCACATCTGGAATCTTTTTTGTCTTCATCACAGATTATAGGCATTTAGGCCAATGAAGACAACCTGTAAATATTTTCGAAACTAATAGGAGTTTGTAGAGTTAAGACCAGTGTTACATGCTTGTGTCTTTCTAGGTTTTTGGTTTGGGGTTTTTTTTTTCCCCAATTTGAATTTTTCAAGTTTGGCTGGGACTAAGCTGCTTTACAAGGTGGTCTTCTTTCATTGCTTGGATGTGAAGTTGCAACAAGAAGTGTGGAGCCTGAGAGGCCTAGTGGATAGGAGTCATAGTTCATGATAAGAACCAGTGCGACATCCCCACAAGCAGCTGGCATTTGCTGAATGTCATTCAGGAAAACAGTGATATATACAGTTCTCCTGCTTTACAGAAGTATTTGGCCTCTTCTGGTGTACATAGTTGCAGCCTGAAGGCTGACAACACGTGCCCATCCTGTTGTAGGGCACCAGCACTTGTCCCCACATACAGAGACACACACCCCGTTTTGCTTCATGGGGTTTCCTTGGATTGGTGACCAATGTCTTCAAGGTCTGTCAGTAGGCTTTTTCTTTTGAGAAGCAGGACATGCTGTAGCATGAAGTGCTTCACCCAGAGAAGAGAGGCACAACACTAGGAAGAGCAATGTGGTGCTCTTCTGAGCCTCTTCCAGCCTCTGGAGGAGCTTTTCCAGTGCCCGAAGGGTTACTGGGTATCTGCCTTGGCAGTTGCAGCAGAGAAGTCAAGGAGACTGATTTTTCATTTACACTGAGACCTTCTGGCACTTGTAAGGAGGCATTAAAAGACAATATAAATTTAAGTTATTTCAAGTCAACTTTTAAGGTTCTTTCTAGTGTCAGAACAATATAATGAAGACATCTCTGCATAAATACAGTGACTAGGCCTGAGCACTGAAAGAAGTCCTGCTTTAGAGAATCTGAATTGTAAATATTTTTGCTGAATACAATACTGAGCACCTCACAAATAGCAGTTCAGACAGCAGATAGATGCTGCTTCCTCATCAGATTTTGCTATCTCAGTATTAGTTACTTCTTGCTGTGTCTCCTAACTTCTTAAAATTTGCCATTTAGGCTTTTTATAGTGTCCAACAGTGCTTGTTTGTGCTCTGGTTTTGCAGCTCTGACTCCTGGAACAGCTCGATTCTGATGACAATCACGAAGAGCAGGTCCTTCTCCACCTCCTACGCCATGTCTTCTACCAACCACCTGAATGCCAAAAGGCAGAGCAGGCAAGGTGAGTGGGCATTCCTGGCTCTGTCAGAATTGCTTAGCTGCTTCCCTGTGACTATCATGTGCTTTTGGTCTCTAATTTGTGTCTTTTCTTATTTTTCTATCAATAAAAATACAGTTATTTTATTAAAAAAAACCCACAAGCCAACCAACAAACTAGTGGGTTAAAATATTAAAGCTCACAGAGATGCCATTGTAAATCATAGAATGGTTTGGGTGGGAAGGCACCTCAAAGATCATCTAGTTCCAACCCCCTGCCATGGGCAGAGACACCCTGTACTAGACCAGGCTACATGTTTTGACTGTGTTATTTACAGAGGTTGGTCATGACATGCTGTGGCAAGTGCAATACTAAATCGTGTTGTGACTTACATCCATGTAATTCCCTTGACTGCAACAGGGGTGAGAACAGAAGGTTTTCCATAACATTTGTTAAATTGTCTGTGTGTATTGCCTGACTGAGAGTTCTTGAAACAAAATCTACATAATGCTGTTCAGAGCTGTGGGCAGCAACTGACCTTAGGCAAACATATCCAAGACATAGCCATTAAAACTCAGTGGTCTATCTCTGTATGTTTGTTATTGAGCAAGTCCAAATAAATTAGTTCCTACTGATTTCTACAGATGAGAAATATGGGACCTTTAAATTGCTATTTAGGGCTTATAAAAATTTGTTTTAACTGAGGGAAAGAAATTGAGAAGGTGACTTTTTAATTGATAATGAAATGTGCAGTCTGACAGCTGTGAATCAGTCTTAATCCATAGCAAAATGGATTTTTTTAAAAATGCAGGATAAAGTAATGTTTACCTATACTTTAATGTGTAATTCAAAATGATCAAAAGGCTTTTTAAAATCAGCCTTTTGCTTCCACACCCTCCCCCCAAACATGGAATAATGCTGAGACAGTTTCCCAGAGATACACCAACATCAGATGGAAATTTATAGGTGCCTGTGACCTAACATTAGAAAAGTCAGACAACCCAAACTTAGAGATGGATTTGAAGATGAGGCTGAACAATTATTCTGCGTATCTAACACTGTCACATTGTGTCTTTTCAAACTGAAGAGTTTATTTAATCTCTTGTAAAGAAGCTGCTTTGTTACAGCACAGTGAATACTAAGTGACACAATATTATCTTAGAAGATAGCAGGCACATAGCCAAATGAATAAAACTGAAACTGTGAAATAATGGAGATATAATACCAAAAATCCAGGAATTTGTTTAAAACAAATCTGACTTGGACTTGAGATTTTCAGATGATCCTACAAACCTGAAAGGGAATAGAGTGTTTGTTATATTTTATGTGTTGAAAATTAGACTTTATAAACCCCATAAGTCAGTTTTACATTTAGTCTCTTCTGCTTCCAGAAAGCGTTAATAGTCACAGTAGCCCAACGACACGAGCTTCCCAGTGATGGCAAGCTGTATTCCATCATAAGCAATTCCTTGGGGCACCAATTCACAGGAGTTAAAATTTTGCCTCACCACTTTATGCAGCAGACCAATATTTTGATGTTTCAGACTGTGTGCAATCCTACACTTTTAATTAGAATTTGGTATTGTACTCAGCCTAAAGAATTTCTTCAATTTGCAGGAGCTACTGCAAATTACATTTTTGTATATTAGCACCATTGGTAATATATAACAGTTCTTGGTAGAAATTCATCCAGATAAATCTGGAAATTTACAAAATATGTCTTTAATTATGCATGAAAACATGCTAAATTTAAAATAATGCAAGCTATACTTATTTAGGCAAAATACTGAGGTAAAGTGTTTTCACATGTAATTTCACATCACATTGAAGTTACTGTTTCATTTCTTCAGTGCTGCACATTTGTAAAAATTTTGGAGGACCCAAGCAGATGGATGTACTTAAAATTAAGTTCTCCCTGTATTGTTCGTCTTAATGATGACTGTTCAGAATTCTTGGCTGTAGCAAGATGTTTTCTCTTGCATTTGCCAATAAATGGTTAATTGTTGGATTATGGAAAGTAGGTCTGCATTTTCTGTTAAATTTCTTTATTTTTAGTTGCCTACCCTGGCAAATTACTTTAAAAGAAGAACAACACAACAAAATGGTTGAAGAGACAGGAGCGCAGACTAGCAGTAGGAAGCCAGCTGTGATAAGAACCATTATTGTGAAAATTGCTGTTTAAATTCCCCAGACCTGCTTTAAATTGTTGAAAGGTGACCATATATATTGTATTCTCAAACAGTCATGAAGATTACCTGGGAACATACAGCTCAAAGATAGATAATAATCCAACTCAATCCCCTGTGCAACTAACAGACTGTGAAATGTTTTTAAAGCCATATTTTTGTTGGATGGAAAGCAGATATCTCTGAGGATTAGTAAATGTGAAACAGAGGCTTTCTGTATTTTAAAGCAATTTCCATATGTCATGGCCATCTGATAACCTTTTAATTGCTCTGTAGACTGTAGATTTCTGAGTTTAAGACTAGTGTAATATCCTAGCTGCAGTCATTGAATTAAGGCAGTAATACATACCACATGTTTGCTGAAGAAATACCCTAATCAAAATTTAGGAGATGTTGGATATCTCAAAATTACAGTTTAGTAACTGCCAGAGATTATTTTTAAGTCTTGGATTGTCAACAGTAAATCATATTTAAACCTCGTATCACAGTAAGTTGTTATCAGGAAAAAACACTGGAACTGTACACATATATCCTGCAAGGTTAGTATTTCATAAACTTTAATCAGCATATTGCCTTATTCTAAGATAATTTTTGTGTCTGGAATGCATTTAGATAGCAAGCACAATTCAAACATAAAACCAGTTTAAGTTCTCAAACTCTTTATATCCTTCATCTTTGAAGGTGAACATGGTGAATGAACTGGGGCTGACTTCCTACAGACTTCAGAACAAAGAGCAGGAGGTTTTCTCAATTTATTTGCATTTCCTTTTCAGTTAGATTATTTTTGCTCCCCTCCACTTTACTGTGAATGGGACCTTTTTGTCTGAGACTAAGAAATGTAAAGTGGAATCAAGGATAAGGCAGCACATATCTCAAACACCGTACGGGCCGATTCATTTTGTCTTGGCAGTGGTGCTTACATAGAATAGGGGACACAGAACTACAGCTTCCTACTGGTCTCACATGTGGATAGTGGCAGTTTCTGATACACTAGCTCAGGAGTATAATTCCATGTGTTTAAGGTAAAAGTCACAGGTCTGTCACAGTAAGCAACAGATACTGAATAATAAACTCCAGCTGCACAAGATGAAGGCTGAAATCTGTGAGGAATGCAGAGA
The DNA here is from genome assembly GCA_013399135.1 of Heliornis fulica. NCBI lineage: Eukaryota > Metazoa > Chordata > Aves > Gruiformes > Heliornithidae > Heliornis > Heliornis fulica. The sequence goes on along the minus strand of VXBZ01011308.1, from coordinate 93,333 downwards.
TGGCTCCATAAGTGCAATGTTTTATATTCATGTAATGTCTCACTACTAAATATTGGTCCTTTGGTTTATTGCTAGTCCTCACACATGTAGAAGTTCAAATCTGCTGGGAATGTTTGTAAAGTCTTTCATGTCCCTGCTTTACAGATGGAGACAGTGAAGCAAAGAAAAATTGCAGGTGGGTCTGCAAAGGGCCTGTTTGAATTTTGGTGTCTCTGTTGCCAGAACACATTGATACCAATACTCATGCTACTATAGCAAGCCTTTCAATTCATGCCTGCCAGTTAGTGCATCCTACTCAACAGGGACAATCTGCTTCATATTTTGAGCTAGATCTTCATCAGGTAGAAGTGACTGATATTAATCTCTTTGTGATAGCCATGGACTTGGCTCAAAGTGGAGAAGGGTTTTCTCTTTCCATTTGGAAGCTATGCTGGTACCTGAACATCTCAGGAGGAGTATTTCTGCACAGTGAACTCATACAACCATCTGCCACTTCTGTTAATTGACAAGACTCTACTTTTCTCTTGCCAGGTATCCCACCAAATATCTCACCTCTCACCTCCCCGTGCCATTCACCGATTCAGGGGACGCCTGCCACAAGTCCTACTGGAAAAACATCTTCTGTGTCATTTCCAGACTCCACAGATACTGACACCAAGCAAGGCTTAAAGCCACATAAAGTCTTAACCTCTACTCAGAGTGCACCTACCCTGTCAGACCCTATTATCAGCCCCTCTGTCATCTGCAGCAGGTAACACAGTAATCTGACATGCTTTGGAATCATTTCACATTGTTTTGCAAACAAGCTCTTTTGGCCCACATACAGGATTTTGTGATTTTCTCTGGTGTTGTGTATCGATATTTCACATTATCCGAGCAGTTCTTATGTCTAATTGTGCAGATTCATTCTACAAAGTGCTTTTGAAGTGGAAGACAGTTAGTTAAACTTACAGTTTTTACCCATGTCAGATGCACAGTGTGACTCAGAAGTACTTTGTTGATAACTTGCAGATCCCAAAATTGTATTTCATGCTAACAACTTGGGTTTCTCACTCTGTGCCTTTAACACACACCATCACTTTCAGGTCACAGGCCAAGTGTTTCAAAACAGACACCTGGTATTTGATAGAAGAACCTGACTGCTAGAGGTTAAAAGCTGCTGGCCTGTAACCTTCTGATAAAGGTGTTCCAACAATGCTGCTTCTCAGAAGGAGTGGATCCTGCCCTCCCTAGGGCAGTCAGATCATGTAGTGTTGGGATTTTTAGTTCAGTTCTAGCTGAACTCTTCCTAATGCCGAGACTTAATGTTAGTTAATACAGAGTAATTTCACACTCTAAAGATTAGGCAGACCTGCTCTGCAAATTCAGCATTTGAGAATAAAGTTATTCTAACTTCTCAAAAAGGATTCAGTTGCTGTGTTGGATTATTGGAGTTTGCAATATGTGTCCAGTTTAGAACAGTGGGAAACACTGGTATTTAGAAGCCTGTTCCAGTGCAGTTTCAAGGTTACCTTGAAATCTTATGGTGTAATGAGTGCTAATAGAATTGACATCCACTGTTACTAATAATCACTGTTCCTTTAATATCCATTGAAAAAATCACAAGCACTGTCATGTTTCTAGCCATTAGTGTGTAGAGATGTCATATCCATACGTACAAGCTGAACCAACAACAGCACATAAATAATCCACTCATTAATGTAGGCTCAATAAAAAATAAATTAAAAAAACCCAAAGCAAACAAAAAAAAACCAAACCCCAAAGAAAGATATTAAATGTCTAAGACACATCCGAGAGAGTTAAATTAACAAACACTGGAACTAAATCATTTAAATTTTGATCTTTCAGATCATAGGTTGCTAGTCTTCATGATACACAATCCCATACATTTACTGCCAAAAAATTAAGTCTTATTGGGAAATAATACCAAATGCTCCCACCAAACCAATCCCTCCCCTACCAGCAACAAAGGATGAAGTGAATGGATGTGTTTGGTGCTTTAAATGAGATCTACCCAGACAGTGACACCAAAACAGCAGTTTCACTGTTTTGGTATTTTGGGGGTTTTATTGAGTTTTGTGGGTTTTTTTACTTACAAAATGAAATGTGGTAGGACAGCAGAGTTTGAAAAGCTGGCTGCTTGGGGAAGTCAGCTCTGTCCTGGCCAAACCCAGGACACAGCATTAAACAAGAACATATACCAGGCAGTGCTGTTAAAAGAACTTTAGTTCTGCTTAGTGGATGAGTTAGGAATCCTGTAGAAAAAAATGTTAATCCTTTGATTGAGAAGTATATTAAAATGCTTGTGCATGAAAGGGATTGTGTTAAAGTTGCATGGGTGTATTGACTCTGGCATAGAGCAGATTTTAGGTGTTTTACTATTTGGCTCAGTAATATATATATATATATTTAATATAGTGTTTTATGTGGACTATGCATATTAAATCGCTTTAAGCTTGCACATGTTCTGGAAATAAAGAGGTACACTTATAATGACACAAAAGACTTGTGGCATTATGACCAGTCAAGGGCTCTCTTTCTCTTTTACATTTTGGCTCATTAGTATTGACCTTATGGAAACCACAATGAATGTGGGAGAGTTCAATTAATAGATTTTTTTCATCTTGTTTATAAATCTGAGTGATAGAAGATTTATTAGCCTGGCTGTGCACTACAAGTATCATTGTATACAGATTTGTATTTTTACTTAAAATTCTTTCAGGAATTCATTATGTTTGCAGAGCATACCAAGCTCCAAAATATGTTTTGGATGACCCAGTCAAAAGCCATATGGCATAGAATTTCAGCCATTTTAATACAGTTAACTTACATTGGTGAGAAGTTTCTAGTACGAAGTTTGACCAATCAAAATAATTTTGTAATAGTTGCTTTACAAAGGGTGTTATATATGAGGCATTCTACAAAATACTGACTCAAATCAGGGAAAGATATGTTGAAATACCAGTTTTTCATGGACAAATTTTATATAATCCTGCTAAATGAAAATTCAGATTTATTAAATTCTCTCAGGTTTCCATGATGTGTTGTCCTAGACTCAATCTTACTGGGTCATTTTAATTTGCAATGTTCCAGCTGCTAATAAATTCAGATTTAGGACTTAAAGGGAATCACACACAAGGAATAAAGCATTAGAATAGAAGGGAAGAGTCAGTCATTTAGAAAGTCCATGGTATTGTGAGTCTTCCCACAGTATCTTTCTGTTCTGGGAATGAAAAAGTAAACTCTGTCTTATAGTTTCATTGCTAAACTTCTGGATCCCAGATCACTCACCTCATGCTCCATCCAAAATGCCTCCTTGGTTCTGATGTACTTGCCACGTTGTCAATGAAGTAATAGTAAAATACCTTTTTTTTTTTTCTCCTTAAAGAAACTTAACAAAGTTTTAAGCAAGAAAAGGAGTGTAAACCCACATCATGACTGTCTTCAAATTGAATAATACGATTGTATGGCACTCTGACATATGTTCATAATTTCAGTTCATGTTTATAGGGCAGCTGTAGTATAAAACCAGGTGATTTTTCATTTGTACTGATAAAGAACAAAAAATTAATTTTAAAAAAATCACTTGGTATAGGTTTACTGTTGGCAACACAGATTTAATGTTGGTGCCTAGTTAATCCAAGATCTTTTCGTATTTTTATATTTTTTACCTTCCTGACTTCCAATAAATTTTTAGGTTGCTCTAGTAATTTTGACTGGAGAATGCACCATGTGCCATTGTTTATTCTGTATGATGTAATCTTACACTGTCAGCAGAAAAATCATTTTGCATGAGACTGTCTAATGCACGTACTTCTTTATATTGTGGATGTTTCTTGATGTATTTCAGCTGTGGCAGACCCTATAATCAAATAGAAGGTGGTGATGGAACACTAGATAGAAATGATGGTACCACACACACCCTGAACAGAACAGGTAATTCTTTGTCCATCAAAATCTCCTCATCCCTTAAAATTCAATCATCACACATGGAAAGGGTATGTATGTCTGTCTGTCATAAAGAAGAACATACATAGGTGAGACCATATAAATTGTCTTTGGTGGGCCTTTCCCTTTTGTATGTACAACATACATATGCAAAAAGCTAATGAATAATAAAGTAAAAATATCAAGGAAATATGGTTTCCCTCATCTAACAGTAAGCTCAAATAAGGGTCCTCAAATATTTTCTCACTCTTCAGTCCCTGATCCCATTTTTACACTCTGCAGGGTATATGCTTTAATGCCTTTGGGCAGATTGTCCAACTTTGGACCCAGCCAAGCAGCACATATGTATTATGAGTCAGAGATCCCGTTGCTATTATTCAGAAGGTCACAGGCTGACTTTCATGCAGTCCTTGCTGTTCACACAACGAGCTTTGTGATTTGTGTTGTAGATGATCCTGCACAAGCCACTTCTGACTATGAGACCAACAACAGTGACAGCAGTGACATTGTACAGAACGATGATGAGACAGATTGCGCCAAAGAGCAGACGCGGAAGGGATCCGTCTGTAGGACATACACGCCTGAGACCATCATCCTGCATCCCTTGATACCACCTGAGGTAGCTTGTTTCAACTCCACTCACACAATACACTGTGTGTACACTGACACAGGGAACAACAACACGGGGAAAATACAAAATAACAACAGTGTCAACAAAAAAAACCCAAAATAAACCCAAACCTAGGGCTGTCTAAAGATATTTACCAGAGTTTTAAACAATTGCAACAGGCTCCTGCCCTGCAGTAGGAGGTTTGACTTTCCAGAATTGAAAGGAACCTTTGAAATGTATGAGAGCTGCTGAGCACTGGGCACTAACCACACGTTTTGATGAATAAATAAAAGGGGTTGCATCTGGCATTAGGCATTTCTAAAATGCTTGACTTCTGTGTTGGCATTGCCTCCAAAGGGAATGAATTACAAGGAAGAGAAATTATCTTCTCATCTACTAGCATGATGTACAATCTTCCTCTTTGGCTGCTTCAGGTTCTCAATGGCCTTGCATATATAATACATATCGTGGTCTGTATATTAAAATAATTTAATACTTGTCTGAGGGTGTTAACAGAGGATTATTGTTGGGTTTATGTCTTGAACATAACATTGCAGTATGGTGCAAAAGTGCTGATCTTCTCACAACTACTGTATTCAGCTGTAAGTTTGGGTTGTTGAGGGAAAACTTTAGTTAAATTTTCACAGCATGTACAACTGAATTAATAAATTTAAGCTGGCATGAGCTCTTGAATAATTTATTCTAGTCTTTGTAGTTGGACATGCTGAGAGAAGGCATTTTTCTTGAGATAGTTTGTCATTTACTCATCTGCAGTTTCTTAGTAATAATGAAATTCAAAGAGAAACATGAAAGGAGGGGCATCTTTATTTTGCAGACCTCTGAAAACAGGGAGGTATCAGTTAAAGAAGTACAAGTCTTCCCTTCGACTGAGCTCTGTTAGCCATGTGAGACTGTAATGAATGGGTGCTGGGGCAGAAATAGAGACAGAGCCCTTTTCCCTCTGTGCTGCAGCAGATTTAACAATGAATAAGCCAGACTTCCTTGGGAATGAATGAACTATCACCATGAATGAATATGCCTCATGGATAAGTTCAGAGATGTATATGTCATATGCAGAATTTCTGTTTCATTCAAGTGAAAGACATTATAAAGGAGAGTGACTAGCTTCAGGGCTGGTAGAAATGGGGACATCTCTGCTGAGCTCAGTAAAGAACCATTGACTTACAGATGATGCTAATGTGACTGCAGTGTTTAAGAGCATAAATCTTTGCATGAGATGCTTCACGGAACTAAAATTCCTCTTTATTCTGATTTCTGGCATAGGACAAGCCTGTACTTGCTCCTGAGCCTCTGGTTATGGACAACCTGGATCCCCTGATGGAGCAGCTAAATAGTTGGAACTTCCCAATCTTTGATTTGGTGGAAAAAATTGGAAAGAAATGTGGTCGGATTCTCAGCCAGGTGAGAAGAACATGTTGTCTACCTTGTCTGACTAGATTATTGACAGATTTAGACTAAGTAGTGTTAAGACCCATTGTCCTTACAAGCTGGTTATTTGTGATTCACCTAATTCAAATCTGACAACATTAACTCAGTCTCATTATATTCCTTATTTTAAGTGTCTGTATTTTTAAATTAAAAAATGTAAAATAACAAGCACACACTTAAGTTGCCTTCTGCTCTCTGCCAATGAGTTTACATAAACCTTTCTAAATATTCTACGTGCAGGAGGTGCTGCCACCCCTTACTGAGATCTCTGTGAAAGTGTTTCTTATGGGGAGGGCTAAGCAGTAAATTTATTCATCTGATGCAGGAAATTCAGAACTTTGGTCCTTTTTTTATACTATAGTATACCAGAGTAGAGTACAGTCAGGCTGTGCAAGAAAACAGGGTTTCATGAAGGTGTGGGGGGGAAATATAGGCCTTTCTGTATTCTATCTTCATTAAGGAGTCATCACTTTGATAGTAAATTCATGTGATTGTTGCATGGGGAAGTCTAATTTACTGTGAATCAGGATCTTTCCTTCAACTGTCATTTTTTCATTCCCTCCTGTAAGTTGAATGTAGGTCCTGACACAGTCTGTCTCTCCCCAGCACAATTAATGTCACTTCCATAATCACTTCCTTGACTGAGCCCTTTTCCTCTGTTATGCCCCTTTCCCTGGCACACTGACAAATTAGCCTTTTTTTTTCATATGGAAGTCTTGAGCTTTATTGAACAGGAAAGGCAAGTAATTATTATTTAGGGATGGAAAGGGGAAAAAAAAACCCAAGAGAATCTGACTGATACAGTATCATTTTACAATGTAGCATTATGTAGTGATGAGTGCTGGAAAGAAGAGATTATGTTAATTGGTATAATGTGGGACAATTAACACCACCCACAAACACAGAGGTCGGTGTGTCAGACAGATCTCAGTGCAACAAGCTCCAGAGAACGCTGTAGCAAGTCGTGGTCCCATGGTGGTTAACTGTTATTCAGCTAGATTCAATTATCCAGTGGTCAACCAGGAAAACCACAGCATGAATTCAGATTTACTCTGTGGTCTGCTTTTATTGTTCTGTAGCTTGGCAAGTAACATAGGTCTGAAGCACTTTACCAAGTTGCAGGGAGTTCTGTACCACTCAAGACAATTCCCCTGTGCCTCCCTCGGTTTGCACTAAGGCTTTGCACTGTTTCCCAACATCTGGGGTTTTTTTGCAGTTTCTGAGCATGTTATCTGCTTTGCAGTGCCACAAAACGAGGCCTGTGAAATAAAATAGGGAAGATTTAATAAATAATAGTCGTGATTAAAATTCAGCATTTTCTGTAACAGCTGGTTTTAGTAACTCCCACCCCCTAAGAGCAGAATGTAGCAAGTTCAACCTTGTTCATAAAATACAGATCCTTTAGTTCATTCCCCCACCTACTCAAACTCCATAAAAAAATTATTTTTAAAAATATGAGAACTAAAGTAAGTAGTTTTCTCCAAGAAAAAAATGTATTTTTAAATCCTTGGGATATTCAAAAGCACTAATGAGTTATCCTCTATATTTTGCCATTAAATCACAGAATCACAGACTGATTTGGGTTGGAAGGGACCTTGTAAGTTCATCTAATTCCAACCCCTCCTGCCATGGGCAGGGACACCCTCCACAAGACCAGCTTGCCCAAAGCCCCGTCCAACCTGTTCTTGAACACTGCAAGGGATCCAAGGGCATACACAGCTTCTCCTGGCTCATCCATTAAATGGAACCATCCATTAAAAATAAGTAAATTAACAAGCTGAATTAACTGTGTTTGCCTTGCTAGGTTAAATTTATGAGATGGAACAAAGCAGAGTTGACACGTGCCTCTAGGGAAGCATTTGGTTTAGAAAGGAAATGCTGGCTTAGCATCTTTAAAGCTGCTTGAGATGTCTCTTTCTTCTTTTAGGAATGTTAAATTGATTTAGACATATAAAAAGACCCCAAACCATTCAGCAGCCATAAAAGCATCTGTGCAGAGTACAGTGGCAAGCACTTTAAATGTGGCACTAACAAATATGGCTGATAGGGGTAGGGGGGAATTTAGGTCCCAATCTCATTTCAGAAAGGAACAGCAGAGCTCTCCAAATGAGTGGTTCACACAGACCATAAAGTTAAGATAATGTTGTAAATCACACTAAACACTCTTCTTGCAGCTCCTATAAAACTGAAACCCGTGGAAGAGAAACTCTTTTGCTTTAGAAAGTAAATTACATGAAGAACAGGCTGAAGTCATGGTCTCTCAAGCTTTTATTACTAGGCTGGTAGAGATTCCAGTGCTCCCAGTACACAGCCAGTGTTGAAGCAGTGTGGCATCATCGCAGCGTGAGTTGGTCGCTGGGTGGTGTCGAGAGAAGCGGTTGGTTATCACACAGCTTCTGGAGAGAGAAGCTGCAACTGCTGTAAGGAGGAGCAAGGGAAATCAGTCCTTGGGGAATGGAATATTCCCAGTATCATCACAGAGGCCCTTGTGAGGAGTTGTGTTTGTCAGAGCTGGAGACCAGTTGGCAACACCTTAAAAGAAGAGAGCAGATACAAGAGACAAAAAAAGGAGTGTGAGAGGGTTTCCTGCACACAGCGAGTAGGGAACTGCTGACCTCGACTGCCCGCGCGCGTCCTCCAACGAGAGCCGTTCATGTGTGCCTCCAACACCTAGGAGAGGAGCAACATGCAAATTGCAATCCCTATTTCCAAACACAGCTTCCATTAGGAATCATTCAAGAGAAGTGCTTGTCCTTCTTCAGGCAGCACTGCCAGAGTTACCTGACTTATCAATGATTCATTCAAGTGTTAGCAGTCCTTGCAGAAACAAGTGGAAAAGGGAGGCTGGAGGGAGGAGGCAGCGTGGAATGCCCACTGCCAAGCACCTGGCACAGTTTCCCTGGGCTTGTCCCTGGCAGTGGCTGCACCATTGCCATGCTCAGCCCATGGGACTCTTAACTCTCAGGGACTTCATGCAGCAACATGTAGTTTGGGTTGGAAAGATTTTAAAAACAGAAGCATTTTTAAATGGTTAATCCAGAGCAGGGAATAAACAAAACCGCATTTTTTCCTTTTAAAGTAAAAGAATGTAGTTAGTTGGTATTCTAGGAGACATCAGTGCCCTTTTTTCCCCTCTTCTGACCTGCCCTTATCCCTCTTCCTCCCCATTTGCTAAGAGAGAAAACCTTACCAAAATGTCCAAATTACTTTCTTGGTGGTTTGTTTTCTAATGACCACAGAAAACAATGCTGCTTTACTCCCAATCATGGGGAAGAGCAGCCATTCATATCCATCACGTTCAGCTTCACTTCTTTCCAACTGCTGTGGAATTTCCAGGCACCCAAGACCCAAGGGGAGGAAAACCATGTTTTTATGACCTGCTTTATTTAATATACCTGTCCAGTACTGATGGTGTAGGCTAGTAAGGTTTGGTCCTGCCAAATACTGTTTCTTTATACTTCCTCCTTTTATACAGAGGTACTTTGCTGGAAATATGAAGCTTACCATTTAGTGATCTAAGACTATAGTGTCTTAGACTATATATAGACCTCTTCTCTCTGATGGTGAAGCTTTGGGTCCTGGCTATGATTCAAGATAGATAAACAGAATGCTGAGCAATTTCTAATAGAAATTTTGCATAAAGTCAGTCTCCCTTCTCTGCCTCGCTGCAGGAGGATCCCATAGGGTGTTCAGAGTGTGAAGTTTTGCCTTCTACAGCCTCATTCTAAGCTCACATCTTCCAGAGCACAGTACTTCAGTCATTAGCTCCTTTGCTATAAAGAAATGTTCCCTTCATGGCCAACAGCCAATGTCACAAGGAGAAATTAACCACCACAGTCCTTTTTCTGACTGCATTGCTGGTGGCAATTACATGGTTATGGTAGGAACAGAAGTGAGAGCTGGAGACACCAGCAGAACCCCAACTGTCAGGTGTGTGTCACTGGAGGGGCATGCTGGATGGTGTCAGAGACCACACTCAACATGTCTCTGCATCATCACTACCAGTTGCTTTGCCAGAGTTAGTTCACATGCAGAGTTTTCCTGACAGGGAATGACTAGGAGGGGACACAGGGAAGAGAAGATCATTAGTGCTGCAAACTCCTGTCTTTTCTTAGTATTCTTACAGAGGCAGGACATTTGAAGCTTATGTTCATTAAATTTTAGGTGCAGCTCACAGATCTCAATTTAAATGTTCGATATACAGAGAGAGACAGGTGTGGATAGCTGTTTGATTTCCATTCAGGTGTAAAATATGAAACAGGATTTGCAACAATTTCTTATTGGTATCACACTCACCATTCCTGATGTGCTTCAGATTGTTTAGCTTCAGGCAGATCATTACCAGACAGATGGCACGGAAAGTACAGAATTCAGCTAGCAGCAGTAAATAAATAAAGAAGCTGGAAGGTCTGAGGGTTCAATTTGTGCAAGAAGAGTAAGAGACAGGCAGTAATTTCACTGTGTCCCATTGTTGTGTATGTCAAGTTCAAAACTTGTCTTGAAAAGTGTCCGTTTTGCAGCAGCTTCTGTCTGCATTTCTGAGCTCTCATCTCTCTTGAGCACCACCTCACTCATCCATCCCATTCTCCCTTCCATTATATCCTCTCCTGGATGTCTACAGTCATCTTTCCATGCAGGAATGCTTGGAGCAGCCCTGCTTCCTAAGCTGGTTGCTGCCTCTGAAATCCTGTTGGAGAAGTCACTTTTGCCATTTCACTTCCAAAACAGGGGAGAGGGAAAGGAGATAATGCACAGGATCCAAATGGTTCTCTCCTTTTGTCATTCCTTCACTTGTCCTCCCTTTTTCTGGGAAGTGGTTTGGATACTCCTTGGAGAAGTTTGCATGGAAATTTTTCAGCCACATGCCTGAAAGGAAGAGAAGAACATTGGAAGGGTGTAGTGAAGGAACAAGGAGGACTTTGGTACTAACAGTTTGTCTGTTTGGCTGCATAGCCATATTCTTATGGGAATGCAAATAGCTGCAGCTATAGCTGGATCAAATGCACTTGAGAAAATACCAGGAAAGCAGGTTTTCATGGGATAACTTGACAGAATGATTTTTATATCTAATTTTTAGAGATTTTTCTGGTCTATTTAGCAGCATGATTGTTTTGGTTTTTTTCAGGTATCATACAGGCTTTTTGAAGACATGGGGCTGTTTGAAACCTTTAAAATACCAGTGAGGGAATTTATGAACTACTTTCATGCCTTGGAATGTGGATACCGAGAGATACCTTGTAAGTAAAAATTCCCACCAGATAATGATGCTTCCTTAAAGTTTTGGTTGTTTTCCACACACTTGGTTATTGAAGCCTTTCCTCTGTTGTTATAACAACTTTTTTTTTCCTCTTCTGCTGCATCACAACTAAATGGATGGCTCTGTAGTCAGATACTGGTGCTGAACCACAGTTTCTCATCTTTTTTTCATTGTATTTAATGTTTTATGTTGCTTCATAATAATTCATGGCAAATCATGTGCGAGTGCTGAAGCTATATAAAGCTTCTATAGGTACAAAGAACTATTTCTTGATGATACAAGTGTACCCCAGTTGGAGTTTATTTAAACATTTGTCCCCCATAAGCAATTTGGATCTTTACACAGTAGCAGTGCTGTGCTACCAAAGGAGATGAGCTTTGTAAAGCAGAAAAAATATGCCAAGTAGATGAGTGCATCCTGTTCTTTTGCAGCTACAAGTCAGCTGATATTTTGCAGTCTGAATCATTTATTCACTGCAAAACCTGCTTTCAGACATCCCCAAAGTATTTACTAATTCAAATCAAACTTACCAAACCACTCCAACTGCAGAAGGCTTTTTTTTTTCCACCAGGAGGAGAGGGACTAATTACCCACCTTTAGCTGGCAGATAACCCCAGTGTTGAGGAGTATCAGACACTCTGTTTTCTCCCACCTCCCAGAAAAACATTTGAAAACTGGTTTTAATAAGTCATATATCTCTCTTTCAAAACACTAAATACTAATTGCACAGCTGCAGTGGGAGGGATTGAAGGAGAGCTGCGTCACAATGCCTCGCAGCCAGGTGGTTTGGACTCTTCTGGGAAAGTGAGAGACCAAATTTCAAATCTTTTCTTGTGTTTGAAGCTGATCAGGGATTTGGAACAGCAAATTATAGCCTGAGGGGGTTATAGGTGTATGTTCCACAGTCTGTCTGTCCTACCTCTTTGCTTAAAATATTTAAGTACTCATAGAGTCTCCAGAGTTTTAGTGAATCTAGCCCTTCATTTCCTTAAGTGTGGATTTTTTTGGTGAAGGAGGATATTTTGTCTAATACAAAATAAATTTATCTTCCTTTTTTTTTTTCATTTCTGTGAAAGGATAAAAAACAAAACAACGTGTTTAAACTTAACCATTTCTTCCATCTGGTTACTGAACTACAAATTGGGTTATTCACACAAAACTAATGGTGACAATCGCAGCTGGATTAAATCAGCACCAATTTCACAAGATGTTCATCCAGCCTTTGTTCTAAGAACAGTGTAAGACCCCTATGCAGGGCCATCCCCTTGGTTTTCTGTGAGGAGATTAGTGTCTTGGGAGACATGTACTTAGGGGAAGGCAGGGGAGGTGAGACTACTTCCCTATTTTACTTTCTTCTTTCCAAAAATAACCATTCCTTTGCTGCTTACTTCTTGTATAAAATTTCAGGTAGCAATTGCTAACAGTTCTTTAAAGGGAGGACAACAAGAGCTAGAGATTCAAGCAAGGGGTAAATGAAAGGTCGAGTGGCACAGCAGCACACCTACCTGCTTTGAGTGAGCAAGCAAAGTGATTGTGAATTGTGAATACAGGGAACCTTTCTGTGCTGCACCTACTTGCCCTGGGCAGGCAGGATACTGCTGGTGTTAGACACCAAGAAGACAAATATGTCTCTCCAGGATGCTTTCTTTATCCCAGGTGTTCTCCTTCCTTCCTCTTTTCCCATAGAAGAAGTGGCCTTAGGGTGAAGCTCCACTTCAGTACTGAGAAACCCTCCATCAGCTGTCTATGTTTAGGATGCAGCAGGTGTAAAGCCAGGTTTCTTACATGTCTTGCTGCCAGTCCCTTTTACTGCCCCAGAGTACAGAGGTTTTTTTATCCCTAAGGAATCTGGTCAACTTAGTACTTCTTAGAAAAAGCTTTCTGGACTTGTGTGTTGCTATTTTTTTCAGAAGAAAGCTACATACCATCCTCAGATTCCTTTTTCTTCTTAATATAACCTAGTTCTTCACCTGTTCTATCAAGCATCTCTGGGCAGTTGGTTTGCCAATTAGAAACACATGACTGATTGGCATTGCCAAGGTGTCTCCAACTAAGATGACTGACTACCTAGATATGTAGCAACCTACTATGAGTTTTACATATGGGGGTGGCCTAGCAGCAGAGTCCCACATTTTAATGCTTTTTCCTTTGAAATTCATCTTTCCAGAGCTGCAGCAGCAGTAAATTAACCACAGGTTGTCATTCAGGTTAGCCAATTTCTTTTCATTTAGCTAGTCACTGTAGAATATACCTGTGCTCTGCCCAAAATTAGGCTGAATCAAAACCTGCAGTGCTGGTGTAACCCCAGATGTAAGCTTTGGTCCTGGTGCAGCAAGATGTAACCCCTCTTTCAGCATCATGGTTGCTTTTTGCTGCTGTATGCCTAGATGAAGCTGTATGCTGAATTAGCATGTGATTCTTTTTGGAATGTTGTGTTGATTGTGGGATAGTTATCTGGCCTTGAAGGATTTGGTGATAAGAGCCTTGGGGTGACTTTTTTCTCTCATTTCTGCAAAGAGAGCTTGTGTAAGACAGATTACAGGATCTAGGGCCTGACCTCTTATCTTTGGCCAGAGAACTGCAGAACAGATCTGGTTTAACCATGCAGCATACAAGTGTCCTGAGTTTGAGATTGTTGTGGTGTATGTGCTAGCACAGCATGTAAATTTCCTCAGAGTCACATAAGTGTTACCTACCATGTGTGTAAAAGCGAGGTGAAATCTGGCTACTGAAGGGAATGAGATTTTCCTGCTGATTTCATTTGAGTCAGAGGTTAACAGTGCATATTTACCTGATGGATTTAACTAGCTGAAGGCTAGGATTGGTGAAGGATTGGAGCTGGTAGCAGAGGTCAGCCTCCTCCTTTGATATGTACTTGCAAAGTTTCTTACTCTGCAGATAGCACACCTTCTCTGCTGTTCTCTTCTCTTCTTGTTCTCTACAAAATACAGCTGTTTTTCATGCTAGTGATAGTTTCTCTCCGCTCGACTGACTGCCACGCAGTACCCACTAGATGGTGCTGATTTCCCTCTCTCAGGGAAATGTCCTTCGTGTTTAACAGCGGGGTCATTTGTTCTGTTTCACAGATCACAACCGAATCCATGCAACTGATGTTCTACATGCCGTTTGGTATCTTACTACTCAGCCCATCCCAGGACTCCCAACTGTGATCAATGATCATGGCTCAGCAAGTGATTCAGGTATATTTAAATGTGCGAGCTTGTATGTTGCCTTTTTAAAGTCTTTGTCATGAGATTTGCTGTAAGAAAGCCAACAACTGAGGATTGAATGCAGTGCTCATTATTGGAATGTTGAAGGTCTTGAGGTCTGTTTAAGTAACTTTGAAGAAAATGGAATTGGTCCTTGAAAACCTAATACTTCACATTTAACAATGTGTGGATGGAAAATATGGCCACCCATAAGAACAGATGGTTGTTATCATTTGATTTTACAATAGCTTTATTTTTTCTGGGAAACTGTGTCAGTAGTGCTTTTCAGTGCTGCTTCAGAACATTTTAGAAAAGTACTTTTTTTATTTTTTTATTTTTTTAGACTTTTAAATCCTCAAATCCTGCATTATTTGGTTAGTGTAGAGCCACTGGGGCACGCAGGTAGTTCCAGGTGCTTGCTGCTGCTTGGCTGTTGTGAAGTGTTCCTTTGACTTTCCTCACTGTCTCCAAAGAAGGAGACTTGTTACCGTTTTTGCAACTAGTCTGTAAGACCACTTGTCTGCTATTCTATGACTGCACCTTACAGGAAGCTCTTCATACTGCATCTTTATTTTAACTTCTCCAGGTTCATTCAGCTGTAGCATCTAGAGCTGTCTGTATTTTGTGAGAGTTTTGAGGTAGTTTCAGGACAAATGAGTTTGTTCCACAGAAGATACTTCCATTTCAGCTTCTTCTAGTGGTGCTTATGTGGCACATAGATAAAAATTATGAAAGTCTTCAGGATGTTTTGGTGGGGCAGGAAACATTTTTATTCCGGGCAAAGTTTATTAGCAAGTGTCAATGGAGGATTTGTAGGTGAGGTGAAATGGGTGGAATCAAAGGCATTTACTTCTTGGGGCTTTTTGGTTTTTGTTATTTGAAAGACATTTCTTCAGCTGCACATGAGATCCATTCAAGCAGATTCAGTTAGAAGAGCATCTCAGTGTCTGCTTCTGACAGGCATGTTCAACCTGCTTCGAGAAGAGTTTGTTAAGAGAACTATCAGATTATCCAAAGTCTAGATCTTTGGATTGGAAAGCATGCACTGTAATTGAATTAATAAATGCTAGGCCATTCATTTAAGGGCTGTGACTAAAATATATAGTGAGGCAGTTAGAAGAAAGTGTGGGAAGATCAGGTAACCCACAAAGCTCCAGCGTGGCCATGAATCTGTGGCTTATTGGTAGTAACAAACAGATTTGAGAACAGGCTCTGCTGGATGGTTGGAAGATTCCCGGGGAGGGTAGTCAAAATTTGTTCCTTTCCAGTTGTGTACCTTATTGCACTAGATCATGTGCAAAGTATCAGAAAAGGTCAGGATATGGTTACTCTTCTGTGATGTCTTGTAAATTTGCTCCTTCTCTTCCTGCTTTGTTTTTTCTGTCAGTTTCAGTGAGTCATTGAAAAAGTATTAAGGATTTTTTTTTTAAATGTATTTATTTCTGCTCAGATTCTGACAGTGGAATCACTCATGGCCATATGGGTTACGTGTTTTCGAAGACATACACACCTACAGATGACAGCTACGGGTGCCTGGCTGGCAACATCCCTGCCCTTGAGTTGATGGCTCTTTATGTAGCTGCAGCCATGCATGATTACGATCACCCAGGAAGGACCAATGCCTTTTTGGTGGCAACAAGTGCTCCTCAGGTAAATAAATCTAAAGCAGCACTGCTGTTAAGTTTGGGTGGTCTTTGGTAACAGCTTCTCCTTGACAGTGGTGCCTGTGGCTTCCATTAAGAACAAGTCTACCAAATGTTTTGTAACAGCTTGTCAAAGTAACAGAAATAATAACTTCACTTGGGGAACAGTGGTAAGACTCTTCTTACACACCCTCATCACCCTCAGTTAGTAGAGCTGATAAGAAAGGTACTGATCAAATGGCTAAGTAAAGGAGAAGCTAATCCTCTGCTGGCTGATACAGAACCTGTAACTGTGAAATTAAGGAAGAATTATTTTGCCCAGTAAAGCACAAAAATTTAAAATGAAATTAAAAGCCTGTATAGCTGATAGTGCACCATGCAGAGTAGTTTGTGCATGATTGTAACATATTTTCTAGTGCTCCTATACAGGATGAGCAGTTGCAGTCTCTTATGGATGTGTTTTTACATGATGCATCTGTCAAGGCAGGGCCGGGTATGGAAAAATAATCTCAGTCTTATAAATGAAGAATTGAGATTCACTAAGGTTACACAGAAGTTGCTGATAATTCTGGGAGTTGAATTATGAAAATCTGAGTCATGGTTTATTGGCTTAATTATGAGATCTTTCTTTACTTTACAAAGCTGACCTGCTCAGCATCAGCATACTGTGCTGAACAATGTTTCTGTGGACAAGGAAATAAAAACATACAGCTTAGTGATGAGAAGTTGGGTAGAGATGCCAATGTTCTGGATCCAGACTTGATCTCAGTCACCTGAACATGCTCTGTATCAGTCTATAAACTATAAAATATTATAAATACTTTTTATCCTTGCAACATCTTTCTGTGATCAAGAACTTTGATACATGGAAGATGTATGCTTTCCATTAGTCTTAGGAAATGAGTGTTACAGCTTTGTGGCTGTAAAAATCAACAAGGAATGCTAGATTGTTAGCCTTAAAGTATTGTCCTTAATTTGAAAATAAATTAATGGGGAAAATTCAAATTACTCTTGTTGTTTTGTTGGGGGGGGGGGCGGGAATAGGGT